>CM031378.1:89039358-89532704 GCA_018208015.1 Medicago ruthenica | reverse complement strand
GGATGGTGTGACGTATGTCTCTCCATCGCCCCGATTGTACGAATGCGTGACGTATGTCTCGTCGTTCGGACAATCGTCATTCCTTTTTTCAATATGTACAACCCTAACCAAACCAAACCTTGGCCCCTCGCGGTCAATCCAAACCTTTTGGTCCCCCGTGGCCATTAGACTCAACCCCTCGACTCTTCGGAGTCCACTCGGTCAATGTTCGACTTGCATGAGTCCATTGCACCTCCCTTGGTCCCATAGCGACCAATTAACCCTTTACCCTAACGGACGTACCTTTTAACAATTCTAATGTGATTCGTGAACAAACGCTTAATAAGTCTCCCAAGCGCGAGCATACAAGCTATACGCTTAATAAGTCTCCCGAGCGCGAGCATACAAGCTACGTTTTAATCGCAAGAATTCGGTTAAAACATCGTCCAATTAAAATCAACCAACACATGTACGTTTTTCTACAAAGAACTACGTACGCTTTGAATTCTCCGACTACCGGGAGATACGTAGGAGCAAGATCGACATCTTGTCAAGCGCAATAATAAAAACTTTTTTTTCCTTCGTTTGTTTTTATCTCCTTTCCCCCCTTTATTATATTTTTAACATAAATGAACATGCGCGCAATATTAAAAAACAATTCAAGCTTTGACCAAATAGAAGGTTCCCGTTGAGTACAACGGACGTGAGGGGTGCTAATACCTTCCCCTTGCGTAACCGACTCCCGAACCCGACAATGGTTACGATGACCAATCCTTATCCTCATCGTCAAAGGGTTTTATTATCGTTTCCCTTTAAACAAAAAAAAACTTAAGGGTTTATCAACGTTCCCTTTACACAAAAACTTTGGTGGCGGCTTCACAAAGGCCCTCCGAGCGTTTGCGAACGACCTCGGAGGATTTGCGCGTCTTTTTCCCAAGGAAAAAAACGAGGTGCGCACAACCCGAACAGTTGACATTCTTTTTATTTCCTGTCGTCAATGGCAAGTTCGGCAACAACCCGAACAGTTGACATTCAATCATTTTTATGTCGTCAGTGGCAGTTCGGCAACAACCCGAACAGCTGACATTTATCCCCAGTTTGGTCATCTTTATCATCTTTGCATTCATGTTTACATTACAAGCATTCATAACATTTGCATACATGCATTCATAACATTTGTAATTCAGAAAAATATTTAGTCAAAAAATGGCGTACTCTATATTTAAGTCTCTTCGACCCGTCCATTTCAAATTTCACTTTCAATCTCCGGGACGAAGAAACTTAAATAGGGGCATCTGTCATACCCCATTTTTTGACTTATGTTTTTTACTTGTTTTATCTTTTATTATTTCGTTACTTATTATTACCTTTTATTATTTCATTCTTATCATAGTATTCTATTTGCATTTTATCATTATTAGCATTACTATTATCATCATCATTATCCTTAATATTATTAATATTATTGTTATTCTATTCATTAATAATATCATTATTATCTATTATTATTATTAAGATTTTATTAATTAATAATATTAAACTTTTCATCATTTTTATCATCATTTTCATTCTCATTACTTTTATTTTTATTTGCATTTTATTTATTACCGTTATCCTAATTGTCATTATTATTATTTATTATTCATTTCCACCTTTCATTTTAAAATACAAAAAAATCCAAAAAAGGGAAGTTCGCAGTGCGAAATCACCTTCGCACTGCGACCTCTGCGATTTTTTCTGCAGAATTTTATTTCTTGATTTATCCTTTTAGTTTTCATTTGCAATTGTTATTATTAGTATTATTATTATTATTATTGCTATTTTTGACTGAAATGGTGCAGCAAGGCAAGAATCAAAGTGTGACATTAAAGGTAAAAGGAAAGAAGGATTTTCATTCAACCTATCATATGCTCAATCAAATTGGCTGCCCTTGGTCAGCTCTTGTCCCTCCAAATTGACCCATCACCCAACCTGAGCTTGCCAGCCAGCTACTTGATCCCTTTCCTTCCCTTTTTCTCTGCCAAAACCAGCCAAACTCAAGTGGTTTTTGCTTGCAAAAAGCTGTTTGTGCTGCCCTGTTTTGAGCTGGATTTCTCCTCCCACAC
Source organism: Medicago ruthenica (assembly GCA_018208015.1). Taxonomy (NCBI): domain Eukaryota; kingdom Viridiplantae; phylum Streptophyta; class Magnoliopsida; order Fabales; family Fabaceae; genus Medicago; species Medicago ruthenica. The sequence continues at coordinate 89,530,620 of CM031378.1, read as the reverse complement.
ACCAGCCCACATGCTCATTTTGCTTCCCCCAATCTCCCTGTACATGGCAGTACACGTTTTCATTGCTTGACCTTCCAAGATTGCAAGGATTGATCCCAAGAATCACCCCTTTTGCAGCTGCCCTGTTTTTCAGTTTTTCTCATCATTACCTTCTAGAATCAGCTGCATTTGTGGCTGAGATCAGTCAAGATCTTGCCCCTTGGCACAAGGCAAAGCAACTTCTATCCATTAGCATTAAATGCAAAGTGTTCTAGCCTGAACTTAGCCCAAATCAGCTAGTGTTCTAGGATATGGTTCATCATTGGAAAGATTGCATTTTTTGCCTATAAAAGGAATGGCAAGGCATAGAGATAAAAAACATTGACACACATTGAAAAAACCAGAGTCACATACACAGCCAATACACACGAAATCCACACAAAAAAACCCATCACATTGCAGCATCAAAACAGTTCATCACAAACCAAAGCAAGTTAGAGTTTATTTTCCATAACCTCTAACCAATCAAGCAAGCCACTTCCAATCTTGCTCAAGCATTGCTAGGAGTTCTGTAAGTCTCCTATAATCTTTCTCTTTCATTTTGTTTGCTGTTTGCATCTCTTGCTTTGTTCAATTTCATTTTGTGCACAAAAAACCCCTTTTGAAACTCAAAAGGGATCTCAAAGGGGCCAAGCCTTAAAACTGAGTTTCTACCCTCCTTTTTCTTCAATTTTGCAAAGCTTTTTAACCCCCTTTAGGTTCTGAAGCTTGCTTAGAAGCAGTTTCTGAACTTTTGTTCAGAAACAGCTTCTGAGTTCAAAATTTCGCATACTTCGCAGAGCAAAGTATTTTTCGAACTGCGAACATATCAGAACCTGACTTCGCAGAGCCAAGTTCTGGTTGCTCTGCGAAGTATGTGAAACTCAGAACATGAATCAGGCATTCAAATGTCAAATTTTTGGGATTCCAGCCCTTGATTCAGAACCTAAAGAGGTTTAAAAAAACCATTTTTGTCCAAACCCAATTCATAATCATGCACAACTTTGAAAATTTCACAAGTTCGTGCGATAAAGTTCGAGTAACTTGTGAAACAAGTTATGTTCTTCAATCTTCAAAACCAAGTTTGAGCAATAAGCTAAAGTTCTTCTATTTTCAAAACAAACTTGAACAACCAAGTTGTTCAGGATTTTCAACCCAAACACGAACTTAAGCCGAACTTGCTCATCCTTTTAAACCAAGCTCGAAATAGAGCCGAACTTATGGACTTTCCAATTTTGTGCATGTCTTATGATTTTGTTTATCATTCAAACTTAAACTACGCTTGTTCTTGAGTTTCGATAGCTTAAGTAATGAGCAATGTTCATGATTTTAATAAACTCGAACAACAAACTTGTTTGTGATTCCTTTTCTTTTTTACTTTCCCTTTAAAAGGCATTTTTTGGTTCCCTTTGAGATTCCTTAGAGTCCCGACAAAACCAAACTTGAATGAAACGGGAATGGCTTGACGTATGTCTCCCCAAACCTCGGTTGCACGAATGCGTGACGTATGTCTCGTCGCTCGGGCAACCGTCATTCCACCCTTGACGCGTCTCGCACGCTCAACCTTCCCTTGGCCCCCTTGTGGCCATTTTTAACCTTTTCTTGGCCCTCGTGGTCAATCCGAACCTTTCGCGCCTTTGCGCGTTTATTTTTAACCATTTACGCCTTGCGCGAATTTTTCGCTTCCGTGCGTTTGTCGTTTATTTTTTACGCCTCTGTGCGTCTGTCTTTTACCTCTTAAAACATTTACGCCTTGCGCGAGTTTATCGCCTTAGCGTCCGTCGTTCATCATTTAAAACCTTTTACGCTTTCGTGCGTTTTAAAACCTTTGTTCAAGTCCGAGTGCAAATCTTTTATCAAATCATTTACTTTTATGCATTGTCGTCAATGGCCAGTTCGGCAACAACCCGAACAGTTGACATTTACTTTCATTACTTTCTCTTTTTTCAAACTTTTTTTCGCTCGGACGCGATCAAATCTTTTTTTAACTAAAACGAACCAACATACAAACTTTTTCTGCCCAAAGAACTACGTACGCTTTGAATTCTCCGACTACCGGGAGATACGTAGGAGCAAGATCGACATCTTGTCAAGCCCATTAATAAAAACTTTCTTTTTTTCCCCCTTCGTTTGTTTTTATCTCTTTCTTCACTTCACATTATGTTTTCTTATATATTTTCTTTTTTATATGTTTAAACACGCAAGTAAAACATCGAAACATTTTAAGCCAAAGCCGACTAAGAGGTTCCCGTTGAGTACAACGGATGTGAGGGGTGCTAATACCTTCCCCTCGCATAATCGACTTTCGAACCTAAAATCTTTTTCAAGGTAATTTCGAACTTTTTTCCTTTTTCCCCCGGAAAATTAAAAGTTCAGTCGTGGTTTAACATTAGTGATTCAAAGCTTCCCAATAGCTTGACATCCGAAATTCGACGCGACACCAGCCACTTGAACAACCCTTGAACTAAACCCAGTTCTGAAACAAAACCCTGTTTTTGAAGAACAACTTCAATACAAACACTTCATTCTTGCTTAAAAGCTTTGAATGAATTACAACTCAATTAAACCTAAACCAACTCAAAACATATGAGTGGAGCACAAACAAAGCTAAAAAGCTTACACACTAAGACTCAATTTCTGAATATAAAACTTTCTTAATCTCGTCTCTTGAATAGCAGCAAAGCACTCCTTATATAGCCTTCATCAATCAGTATAAATTAGATTCCAATCTTCTGCACATGATTTGTTTCTGAATTATGAAAGATCCAATAAGGAAACAAATAAACCTGCAATGTATGAACCAAATCTTCATAAATTCTACTCCAAATCAACCAGCATTCTAGAAGCAATATGCGAGGATAAATCCTTGATAAATCTCGCCAAGATTTATGCAGAAATAACTTGCAAAAATGCAGCTTCTGAAGAAGTCAACAAAAGTCAACTCTGCTACAGTGCGTCTGATGCTTCAAACTTAGGATCTCAGCTTCTGAAGTGACTTTCAGCTTCTGAACAACTTCAAATCAAAAACCTTGCAACTGAAGACTTGTTCTAAATAAGGAGATGCTTCTATTCAACACATTGGATTTGCCAAAACATGCAGCCAACTACAAAATACTCAACAATCTCCCCCTTTGGCAAATTTTTGGCTAAAACCAATGTTCACACACTCAAGTTCTTCAATCTTCCATCAATTAAATTAACTCAGCAATGAAGAACTCCACAGTCATATAACATAGCAAACAGATTAGCACAGATTAGGCAGCGGACAAAACACTTTCTGAGTTATGTTAAACAACAGCTTCAGCTTCTGAACTCCTGAAGCACACATAACACAATTACTGATCAACTCCTGATCATCACAAACACTCCTGAAGCTTCACAACACTCCCCCTGCAACTCAGCATTCAACATTACTCCATAAACACTCCCCCTTAATTCTGAACTGCAGTAACTTGTGAAACAAGTAACTTCTGAAAAATTCTGGAAAGCTTGAAACACTTCAGGACCACAAACACTCAGGAATATAATACCCTTGTACTCCCCCTGAGACACACACTCCCCCTCAATATCACCAACACATCTCATGTTGCATTGGTTATGAATTCTGAGCAAAACACTCAACTTCTGAATAAATCTAGTTAGCTTCTGAACCACTGAACAATCTGATAAAACACACTCTGAACAGCTCTTGCCTGATCTTAAGCATAAATTTTTCTCCCCCTTTTTAGCCACAAAATTATGACAAAGCACTGGTTTCACATAGGGAGCAAAAATCAAATAGGCAACTGCACAAAAATTTTCAAACACAGTCCCAGTTTCAAATTTAGACATATGTTCTGGAACACTCTCAGCCTTAGCAAAACTGGCAGGTACTCTTTCTTCCTCACATCCAGCTTGTTGTAATTGCTATAAGTCCTTGTACAGGCAAACATTTGAAGAATTCAAACCAGACTTATTCCTCTCATTAATCTTCTTCTGAAGTCTATCAATTCTCTTCTGCACAGAGAGTCTGATGGCAGCAAATTCCTCAGATTCACTATCATCCAGTTTCTTTGCTATTCATGGTTCATCAACCTTGACATTGGGTTGCACAGACTTGATATTCTTCAAAACTTTCATGTGTAAATGACCAAGCATTTGACAGATCTTGTCCTCTTCCTCAGATTTCCACAGATAACAATTATCTTCTGATCTGCAGCCCCTCATCTGAACATTACCCTCTTGATCAGTTACCAAACATTCTTTCTTATTGAAATTTACTTTCAAATCTTGATCACACAATTGACTGATACTGATTAGGTTTGAAGTTAGCCCTTTAACTAAGTACACATCCTTCAATTTTGGTAAACCATCACAGGCCAAGTCACCAATTCCCAGAATTTCTCCTTTTGCTCCACCACCAAAAGTCAGATACATTTTCTTGGTGTAAGGTCTTATATTTTCCAGGAATTTACTAACCCCAGTCATATGTCTAGAGTAGCCACTGTCAAAGTACCATTTTTTCTTAGATGAAGCTTTCTGAGAAGTATTAGCCATTAGACCAACATTCTGAGCTTTAGGCTTCCACACCTTCTGAACATTGTTCCTGGTTACAGCTGGTTGCACTCTTCTGAGATTAAAGTGCTCAGGATAACCATATAGTTTGAAACAAAATGGTTTGATATGCCCCTTCTTTCCACAGTGATGACAAACCCAAGTATGATTTCTTCTTTTGTTTCTGAAAAATTTCTGGGGTTGCTTCTGAGGTAGCATCTGAATTTGCTTCTGAGGTCTCATCTGAGTTTGCTTCTGAGGCTGCTTCTGAGGTTGCATTTGAGTTTGCTTCTGAGCTTTCTTCTGAGATTGCATCTGAGATCTCATCTTTGATGTCCCAATCATAGAATCATAAGATTCAGAAGTAGGAACAAACTTTTTAACAGGATTTTTCTGCTTGAGGTTCAGACTCTCATCCACAAATCCTAAACCCTTATGTTTCCCTTGTTTTTGAGCATCCAGAATCTCCTCCAACTTATCAGTACCAGAGTTCATCATCCTAACTTGCTTCTTCATCTGATCAAGTTGAGAATTCAGTTGTATTACTTCATCATTAAGATCAGCAATCTGTCCTATATGAGCACATCTTTCAGACTGCAGCTGACATACAGATTCCTTCTCAGTCTCTAATAACTTGATCAATTCTTGATTTCTGAGATATAATTCTTCATAAGAAACAGCTGGTTCCTCAAAAATCAATTCTTCATCACAGGCTTCAAATTCTGATGAAGTTTCAGTTTCTGATGAAGTTTCAGACTCTGAATGGACTACAGGCAAAGACTTTGAGCAAGCTTCTGAGACCATAAGAGCAGCAACATGTTTGGCATACTTACTCTCAACCTCTCCTTCTGAGCTATCCTCATCAGACCAAGATACAACAAGGCTTTTCTTCTGCTTCTTGAGAAAATTAGGACATTCAGTTTTGATATGTCCATAGCCTTCACACTCATAGCACTGCACACCTCTTGCTTGTTTGCTATTCTCTTCAGATTGTTGCTTATTATTGTTGAGTCTGAGATTCTCACCTTTGTATTTGGATTTCTTGTCCACCTGTTTCAGAATCTTTTTGAACTGTTTTCCTACTAACACAAGTGCTTCTGATAGATCATCTTCATCTTCATCAAGCTCTTGTTGATTATCAGCTTCAGAATTAACAGCAAAAGCTATTCCTTTCCCTTTCTTATCAGGCTGTTTGCAGAAAGCAGTCTCAAAATTGAGCAAGGACCCAATCAACTCCTCAACCTTCATGGTGGTAATATCATGGGCTTCTTCTATTGTTGTAACCTTCATATCAAACCTTCTGGGCAGGGACCTGAGGATTTTTCTGACTAATTTCTCATCTGTCATTTTTTCCCCAAGAGAATCAAAGGAATTGGCCATGTCCAGCACATTCATGTAGAAATCTTGAATACTTTCATCCTCCAACATCTTCAGGTTTTCAAACTTGGTGGTCAGCAACTGGAGTCTGGACATCTTCACTTTAGAGGTTCCTTCATGAGTTGTTTTCAGAATTTCCCAAGCATCCTTTGCCACAGTACATTGCTTGATGAGTCTGAACATGTTCATGTCAACACCATTGAAAATTGCATTCAAGGCCTTTGAGTTTCCATGTGACAGATCATCTTCAGCTTTGGTCCACTCCTCTTCAGGCTTCAGAATCTCAGTTTTATTACCATCTTTGTCCAAAACCACAGGATGATCCCAGCCTTTAATCACAGCTTTCCAAGTTCTGCTGTCAATGGATTTCAGGAATGCACACATCCTTGATTTCCAGTACTCATAATTGGTGCCATCAAGTAGGGGTGGTCTGTTGACAGGGCCTCCTTCTCTCTCCATAAAGCAAGACATTAATAACTCTGGATCTCACCCAAAACACAGGCAGGGTGCCTGCTCTGATGCCAATTGAAATTTCTGGCTTAGCAACTGGTTAGGAGAAGTTAACTGGTTCTGATTACACTGGTTCTGAACCAATACTTAGCACAATTAAAAAAAATTATGCAGCAGAAAATAAAAGTGCAGGAAAGTAAAAAGAACACAAGGTTTGTTAACCCAGTTCGGAGCAAACACCTCCTACTCTGGGGGATACCAATCCAGGAAGGAAATCCACACTGATCCCCAGTTCCTATCCTAAGTAATCAATCTCCACCTAGTCAGACTTCTACCCATGAGTATTAGAATCCACTAACTTCCTATTCAAGCAACTGCAACCCAGCCACTTGAACAACCCTTGAACTAAACCCAGTTCTGAAACAAAACCCTGTTTTTGAAGAACAACTTCAATACAAACACTTCATTCTTGCTTAAAAGCTTTGAATGAATTACAACTCAATTAAACCTAAACCAACTCAAAACATATGAGTGGGGCACAAACAAAGCTAAAAAGCTTACACACTAAGACTCAATTTCTGAATATAAAACTTTCTTAATCTCGTCTCTTGAATAGCAGCAAAGCACTCCTTATATAGCCTTCAGCAATCAGTATAAATTAGATTCCAATCTTCTGCACATGATTTGTTTTTGAATTATGAAAGATCCAATAAGGAAACAAATAAACCTGCAATGTATCTTTATAAAGATTCTGCAGAAAAATACGAACTTCATAAAACTGAACCAAATCTTCATAAAATCTACTCCAAATCAACTAGCATTCTAGAAGCAATATGCGAGGATAAATCCTTGATAAATCTCACCAAGATTTATGCAGAAATAACTTGCAAAAATGCAGCTTCTGAAGAAGTCAACAAAAGTCAACTCTGCTACAGTGCGCCTGATGCTTCAGACTCAGGATCTCAGCTTCTGAAGTGACTTTCAGCTTCTGAAGGAATTTTCAGCTTCTGAACAGCTTCAAATCAAAAACCTTGCAACTGAAGACTTGTTCTAAATAAGGAGATGCTTCTATTCAACACATTGGATTTGCCAAAACATGCAGCCAACTACAAAATACTCAACAGATATCTTGGAAGGAGTTTGATTCAATTGGTCAACTATTTTGTATTCACTCCTCTTGATGATTTTTAAAAACTCATCATCTTCCTTTGATGCTGGATGATCATTGCATTCCTGCCCCTTGTCCTGGCTAGGCACTTCTTTCCCTTTCTGGGCTTCTACTGCCACCTCAATGGTTTCTCTTCTAAATTGTTTGGGAGAAAAGACTCGGCCACTTCGGGTTATTCCACTACCTTCAGAAATATGAGTAACACTGTCTATCACCTTAGTAGGTTCTCCTTCTGCTCTCTCTTCTGGTTTATAGACAATGGCGTTTACATCATAATTCCAAGGTACTGCTTTGGAACTTTTGTAAGGAAATGGTGACGGAACACATATGACAACAGGCTGCCTATGGTTCATCAATGGTTGGGCGTCTCTTTTCTTATAAAGGATCTCGACAGGTCTCGGGACTTCTTTCTTGCTTTCAAAGTGTGGCTCAACAACTGAGGCTTCCGCCATCTTCCTTGCTCGATCGATTTGTAGTATGCCTTGATTCATCAATTCTTGCACTTGTTCTTTGACCAACTGACAGCCCTTGGGACTTAAGGCGCATTCTTCACAATTGCTATGGGTTCCTTTGATCAAACCGCATTTGGCTAGCTTGGCATGGAGCATCAACAAAGGAGTACTTATTTCCTCAACTCTCTTGATCTCGTCGAAGTCTGCATCCTCTTCCACAGCATTGACGTTTGGACCATTATAACCTGGCAGAGGATTGTTCTTCACATTGGGCCCCGTCTCTTTGAAGGATAGGCTCTTGTTGTTAACTAACTCTTGCACCTTCTCCTTAAGTGCTCTACAATCTTCCAGGGAATGACCAATTGCACCTGAATGAAACTCACATTTGGCATTTAGATTATACCAATGCGGATATGGTGGTTCCAATGATTTGACATTTCGAGGTACCACCAAAGAATTCTTTATCAAAAGCGGCCAAAGCTGACTGTATGGGATGGGGATCGGGTCAATCCGACTTGGTCGCTGATTGCTGGGAGGTTGATACTGATTCTGACTTGAGGTTTGACCCCAATGATTTGGACGAACAGGTTGATAGTGAGGCTTTTGAGGTGTGGGTTGCTGGTACTGCATGGGTGCTGTTGCAGCGACATAATATTGATCTTGGTATGGTACTTGAAGGGCAGAGGGATGATAAGCATTTGCAGGCGGGCGATAGGAATTCCGAGGAACAGCCATTACAACATTGGTCTCTCCTTCTTTCTTTTTAGGGAAAGAGGTCGGAAATTTCTTCGCAGCACCTTGACCATTTTGGGCATTCTGGATCTTTCCGTTCTTCAGACCTACTTCCACCATCTCCCTGATGACGACCAAATCGGAGAAACCGGATGAGGCGCTTCCTATCACCTTCTCATAGTATAGAGCTAGTAGGGTGCCTATGAAAATCCTTACCAGCTCTCTTTCTGACAAAGGCGGTTCAACTTGTGATGCCAGTTCCCTCCAACGCTGTGCATATTCCTTGAATGTTTCCGTTCCCTTCTTGATTAAATCTTGTAGTTGCATTCTATCTGGGGCCATGCCCATGTTGTACTTGTGCTGCTTGACAAAAGCTTCCGCCAAATCCTTCCAGGTTCGGATCCAACTTTTTTCAAGATGCATATACCAGTTCAAGGAAGCTCCACTGAGACTGTCTTGAAAGAAATGGATGAGGAGCTTATCATCTTGTGCAGCTACACCCATCTTTCTGCAATACATGATCAAATGATTGCGAGGACAAGTCAATCCTTTATATTTCTCGAAATCTGGAGTTTTGAATTTGGGAGGAATCACCACATTTGAGACGAGGCACATATCAAGTGCATACAACCCAAATTCACTACTCCCTTCCAAAGCCTTGACCCGTTCTTCCAAAGCAAGAATCTTTCCTTTAGCCTCTTCGTTCTCACCTACCGAAGGTTCAGCATGCTCTTTATGAGGGCCTGACAAGTTGGGAGAATGGTACACCAACAATGGGTTTTCTGCCGTACCTTGAGGCATTGGAAATCTTGTAGCAACATCGACATTCTCTTGCATCACAGGAGTTTCATTGGGACGAGGCACTGATGCTTGAGCAGGACGAGGCTAAGACGGATCACTTTCATTATGGTTCTCCAATTGAGGAGGTGTATAACCTTGAGGAAGACCATATGGAGGCCAAACGACAGCTGCTGCAGAGGCTGGTTGTGGCTCGGGGGTAACATTTTCCACCACTCGAGGCTGCGGATTCTGCTCCCTATTTGCTAGTTCCTGGAGAGTGTCCATCAGTCGATCCAACTTCCCATTCAGTTGGTTGATGTCTTGTCTCATGACTTCTTGGTTTTGCTCGATCTCGTCCATGATCCTTCGTCCGTTGTTTCGAGTGTAATGCGAATACCGACGAATCAGTTTGGGTTGTAGGGATTCCTGGTAATAAAAGGGAAATGAGTTTTGGGTATGAAAACGGATGTATGCATGTTATGGATGATGCTAATGCAAATGCATGAAAAAGTTTTTTGTTATGATTAGTTTTTTTTTTTAGGGAACTGCAAGGCTTTTAGTGTTCCTGCAAGTGTCTTCTAATTGCGAAGGCATTGAGATAAAAAGAAACAAAGGTAACCAAAAAGCGATACAGATTTTTCATTAATAATCAAGGAGTCACAAACAGGCAGGTTACAAACTTTTTAGATTGCCTCAATTTTCTCCCTAAAGTCTCTTATCATAGTTTTACAAAATTCAACAAAAACAATGACTTCAGAGGGAGCGTTCAAGGGATGCATTGCTGTGTCAGCTGCTTCCAACTTTGTGGGGATGGTTTCAATCACATCATTGGCCAACTTTGCTAGTCTTGAGGACATATCCTTCCAATTCACACCCTCGTCACGGAGTATTCGGAAAAGAGTTCCGTTTTCAACCGAGTCGACCAAATTCATATAGCGATGTTCCCACCTTTCATTTTCCTTTTTGAGGTCTTCATAAGCTTCTCCTCGACGGTCATTGAACTTCTTGAATTCTTCCAAATTCTCTTGTTCTTTTTTCAACTCAAATTGACTCCTTACAAGTGCTCTTTCCACTGCTTCCCTTTGTAGCCTCTCGCTCAACACATATCCATCGTACTCATTTGCCATGCTATTGAGCTGTTGTTTTGCACCCTCAAGCTCTTCTTTTAGCTTCTTCCTCTCAACTTGAGATCTTTTGCATAGCTCTCTCAGCTCATGGGCCCTACCTAAAAGTTCATCCCGCTCCTGGTTCTTATGTTTGAGTTGAGAATTTTCCCCTCCCAAACATCCTTGCACCTTGCGCTTCTCATCCTCTTCGAGCCTTAACCTTTTGTTGCTACTCTCAATGATTTCGTCCTTTCAGGCTCCTTCCCTTTTCAGCTCGCAATTGTCTTGAGTAGCTTTGAGTAAAACAGCTTGTAATTCCTCTTTTTCCTTGTTGAGTTGTGCAATGGTTGCTTTGAGCTCGTCTGCTTCCTCTATGGAGACGAGAATAAGCACGGGAGACCTGGGTGGAATAGGGGCTTTGACAATGAATGGTAATTTCACCTCTTGGACTCTTTCTTTGACCCATTGCCGGTAAGTCTCTTTGGTAGTGCCAGCCTTGCGTTTCTAATCACTTCCTTTCTTGTTAATATTTCCCCAAGCTCGAATAATCTTTTGTAACATCACAGGTCATTAGCACCCAAGTCATGTAACACTAGACATTCCAAGGATTTCTCTTCGGGCTTCTCCCACATAGGATGTCCCAACTGTCTTAGAGCCAAAATTGGATTGTAGTTTATGCATGATTTGGACCCTATGAGTGGCACATTTGGGAATTCCCCACAGCTGATGACAATTTCCTTGGATACCAACAGATCACATTTTCGGTAAGGGATGCCAAACATTGAGACCATTCATACTTATCCATTTTGTTCATCTGTGACTGGTCCTTGCACATGTGAGATATGAACCAACGATAGAGTAAAGGAAAACAACAGACAATATTGCCACCTTGCTTCTCATGACGCATATGAAGAGTGTAGTACACGTTGGCCAAGAGTGCAAGAACTGGATCTTTGTCTTTTGTAAGGACAGCCCAAAAGACACTGACTGCGGCGAAATCGACAAAGTTTTCGGTTGAGGGGAACAGTACCAAACCATAAATGAGGAGGGCTAGCACATTGTTGAATGACTTCATATCTCGGGACGCGGCAAACTCACGAGCCTTTTTCTCTAGATAACTTCGGAGGAAACCGGGAGCTTTCCCTCTAGTCTTCACATTGCTAGCAAATCCGGATACTTCAATGTTTAGAGCTTCAGCCAATTTTTCAATTTTTGGAGAATGGCCAATTTCCACGTATGGACCCTTGCCTTTTGGAGGGATGCCCATAATCCTTTCGAACTCTTCAAGTGTAGGTGCTAATTGGAAGTCTTGGAATAGGAAACTTCTCATCGGGGGGTCGTAGAACTGTGCTAATGCTGTAATAGCGTCTGCCCGAACATTGGTGAACAAGAGATCAAGGATGTCACCATACTTGAAGACAAAAGCACTATTTGGAATTGTTGTTAACTCGGCACTCAAATTTCTAAGACTTTCCAAATCTAGGAGCTCGACTTTTAGCAACAGAGTTCTTTTTTTCTCGGAGCCCATGTTCAATTTGTTAGACACTTGCGACACAATTTAGCCTTTGCAATCACCTGAAACAAACTATGCATTAAGAAAATGATTTTATGCATGTGGATGCAATGCATGTATGCTTTGTGTGTATATGGATAATTGGGAAATAAAACTTAAAGGGAAGGCTCCCTACGGGGGCTTAGTTCTATGTGCTTTCTATACCAGGGTTCTCACCGAGGGTTGCTCTAAAGCTTTTGTTTTTAGGGGTATCTAGAGTCGTAGAAACATCTCGGAATTTTGCCATAATAACGGGTTAACCATTATACGACAACCTTTTGCGAGTACGTCTCCTCTAGGTGGGGTTTGCATTAACCAAAACGAGGCATCTACCTCGAAAGCTAATACAAACACCAAAATTTGAAAAGGTTCTAAGAAGAAGGTCCTTAGAGTTAGGGGTCCAATTCGGAATTTCGCCATAATAACAGGTTAACCATTATACGTGTGCGCACCTCGTTTTTTTCCTGAGAAAAAGACGCGCAAATCCTCCGAGGTCGTTCGTAAACGCTCGGAGGGCCTTTGTGAAGCCGCCACCAAAGTTTTTGTGTAAAGGGAACGTTGATAAACCCTTAAGTTTTTTTTTATGTTTAAAGAGAAACGATAATAAAACCCTTTGACGATGAGGAAAGGATGGTCATCGCAACCATTGTAGGGTTCGGGAGTCGATTACGCAAGGGGAAGGTATTAGCACCCCTCACGTCCGTTGTACTCAACAGGAACCTTCTATTTGGCTAAAGCTTGAATTGTTTTTAAATGTTTTGCGCGCATGCTTATCCATGTCAAAAGAAAATATACTAAAAGGGGGGGGGGGGAAATAGATAAAAACAAACGAAAGAAAAGAAAAAAAGTTTTTATTATTGCGCTTGACAAGATGTCGATCTTGCTCCTACGTATCTCCCGGTAGTCGGAGAATTCAAAGCGTACGTAGTTCTTTGGTAGAAAAACGTACATGTGTTGGTTAATTTTAAATGGACGATGTTTTAACCGAATTCTTGCGATTAAAACGTAGCTTGTATGCTCGCGCTTGGGAGACTTATTAAGCGTTTGTTCACGAATCGCACTAGAATTGTTAAAAGGTACGTCCGTTAGGGTAAAAGGGTTCGAATTGGTCGCTATGGGACCAAGAGAGGTGCAATGGACTCAAACGAGTCAATCATTGACCGAGTGGACTCCAACGAGTCGAGGGATTGTTCGATTGATCCACTGAGATCAAGAACGGGTACAATGGACTCGGACGAGTCGAACATTGACCGAGTGACTCAAACGAGTCGAGGGATCGAATCTAGTCGCCACGGGGGACCAAAAGGTTCGGATTGACCACAAGGGGCCAAGGTTTGGTTTGGTTATGGTTGGATATATTTGAAAAAGGGAATGACAATTGTCCGAACGACGAGACATACGTCACGCATTCGTACAATCGGGGCAATGGAGAGACATACGTCACACCATCCCTTTTTCATTCAAGTTTTTGGGTAGAATTCTTTTAGAAATCCCAAGGTATATCAAAACATTTGGTTTGAAAACCCAAAATGGAAAGATTTAGCAATTTTGCTAGAAAACGCGCAAGTTCGGCTCGTTTTGCGAATTGTTTTGAAAAAAGCGAACGCATTTGGCGTATGTTCATGTTTGAGTTTTGGACATCATGAACAATATTTATTGTTCAAGTTTTGATTGAAATGATGAACATAGCTTGTTTGTTCATGCTGTTTCGAAAGTTTAGGAACATAACTTGTTTTGCAAGTTATCCACAAAAAGGTCATACGAACTTGGGAATTTGTCAAGATTGTGCAAAATCCTTGTTATGGTTTGAAAAACATGGGTTTAAAAACTCTTAGGTTCTGAGCTCTTGGGCTAGAACCTCAAAAATGGGCCATTTGGACACCTAAACTCAGATTCTGAGTTCTGTCATGGTCGCTCTGCGACCATGACTTCGCACTGCGAAGTATGCGAAAAATTGAGTTCAGAAGCTGTTTCTGAACTTTTGTTCAGAAACAACTTCTGAACACACTCAGGACCTTTTAGGTGGGTGAAAAACTTTGAGTTTTTGGGATGAAAAGGACTGGACAAACCAGTTTTGATGTTTTGAAAACCTTGGGATTTCTTTGAAATTCAAAAGGGGTTTTTTAGAACCAAGAGGTTTTGAACCAAAATTGCTATGCAAACACAATTGTAAATGCAAGATAAAAGCTTGGAAACTTACAGAGATCCTTAGCAAAGCTCCAGCTGCAATGGATTTGAATTGATTGAGGGTTCTTGCAAAAGGTTTTGAATGTTGGTAATGGTTTTGAACTTTGTAATGCTTTGTGTTTGATTGGTTTTTTTCTGGTTGTTTGTGAGTGTTTGTAAGCTGGAATGAGTAGTGTATAATGCTCTTGAATGCTGTTATGTGTAGTGTTTTTTTGAAGTGCTTGAAACCTTGGGCATTGCCTTTTATTTATAGGCCAAAACCAAATCTATTTCATCATTAGAAAATCCCAAAATCCAGCTGATTTGTGGGCTAGGATCAGGCTGAATCCCTTTGCATTAAATGCTAATGGATAGAGGCAACCTTGCCTTGTGCCAAGGGGCAAGACCCAGCCTGATTTCAGCCACAAATTCAAAGGTTTTAGGATAGTAATGATGATGAAATAGGGCTGAATTGCAATTGGCCAAGCTTGGGGATCAATCCTTGCAATCTCAATGGTTGATCAATAAAAACGTGCACTGTGATGTGCAGAGATTGGGGGATGTAAAAGGCTACAATTGGCTGGTGTGAGAGGGTGAAAAGCTGCTGCAAAACAGAGTAGGCACTCATGGCTTTTTCAAGTGAAAAATCCAGCTGGTTTGACTGGTTTTGGGGGGAGCAAGCAGGAGGAAAGTCATCAAGCAGGTGGCTGGCAACCTTGGGGTGGTTAACAGGTCACCTGGGAGGGACAAGAGCTGTCCAAGGGCAAGCCCACTTGCTTGTCACATGCTAGGTTGGAAGAAAAAGCTTCCAACCTTGGCATTAATGGCAAGTCTCTCAATTCTGGTTTTGCTTGGCCCAAATAGCCATGAATGCTGATTAAAATAAATATGGAAATGATATGCAACAAAATCTGGAATTAAATCAAAAACACCAAAAATCTGCAGAAAAATTGCAAACTTCGCAGTGCGAAGTGAGCTTCGCAGTGCGAAGTCCTCAATTTTGAAATGTTGACTTTTCTGTTGACTTTTGTTGACTTTGACTTTTTCTCCCTCTTTGATTTTTTTTGATTTTTTGTTTTAAAAGGCTTAGGACAAAATTGGGGTACTACAGCTGCCCCTACTTAATTGTGTCTTCGCATAGAGTGCGTGAGTGCCGGGGGCATCTCATGAACTCTTTGCGAAGATCAATTAAGTAAAAGAATGACCCGAATTTTGTCCTTCGCGGAATGGAAAAAATTTGCAGTAAAAGTAAAATATGCACATGCAATGATTTTGAAAAGGTCGATCGTATCCAGCCGCTAACACTGGAGGTAGATCCACTGGGGATGAAGGTAATTGTATCCAGCCGCTTACACTGGAGGTAGATTCCTAAAGGGGAAGTGATCTTATTCAGCCGCTAACACTGAAGGTCGAACACTGATGGAGGTGATCTTATCTAGCCGCTTACACTAGAGGTTGATACCTAAGGATAGGCAATCTTATTCAGCCGCTTACACTGAAGGTCGATTCCTAAAGAGGGGAGTGATCTTATTCAGCTGCTTACACTGAAGGTCGAACACTGAGGGAGGTGATCTTATCTAGCCGCTTACACTAGAGGTCGATACCTAAGGATAGGCAATCTTATTCAGCCGCTAACACTGAAGGTCGATTCCTAAACAGGGGAGTGATCTTATTCAGCCGCTTACACTGAAGGTCGAACACTGAGGGAGGTGATCTTATCTAGCCGCTTACACTAGAGGTCGATACCTAAGCTAGGTAATCTTATTCAG
Source organism: Medicago ruthenica (assembly GCA_018208015.1). Classification (NCBI taxonomy): domain Eukaryota; kingdom Viridiplantae; phylum Streptophyta; class Magnoliopsida; order Fabales; family Fabaceae; genus Medicago; species Medicago ruthenica. The sequence goes on along the minus strand of CM031378.1, from coordinate 89,514,517 downwards.
CCGCTTACACTGAAGGTCGATTCCTAACGAGTATGTGATCTTATTCAGCCGCTAACACTGAAGGTCGAACACTGAGGGAGGCGATCTTATCTAGCCGCTTACACTAGAGGTCGATACCTAAGCTAGGTAATCTTATTCAGCCGCTTACACTGAAGGTCGATTCCTAACGAGTATGTGATCTTATTCAGCCGCTAACACTGAAGGTCGAACACTGAGGGAGGTGATCTTATCTAGCCGCTTACACTAGAGGTCGATACCTAAGGTGAAATGGTCTTACCCTAAATAGGTGCCCCTAGTTGAACCGGAGAACATGATTGTATGATGCATGTTATGCAGTATGATATGCAGTGATATGCAATGCAATATGATATGAGATAGACTCAAACAAAGATTCCTTCTGGGGAATTGGTGACAGTTGGGGAAGGAGGTTCACTGGGGAACTCTTACTTAACTGTTGATGGATGTTGGTGAATATGTGATGCTTACTGGAGAATCCTTGTTGAGGATGCATGACATGATTTATGAAATGCAGGTGTATGAATGATTTGTATATGCATGCATGAATGATATTGACATGATGCATGAATTATGTTATGCATGATATGTGGGATGCTGGTTGGGTGCCGAGCAAGGTCGGTCTTGGTTGTGGTTGCGCCAATGACGATTGGATCTTTTTTTTGTTTTTTTTGTTTGTTTGGTTTGGAAGGACAAGGTCCTTTGCCTACATACCCGAATGGGATCAAAACCGGTGTAGTTCGGGCTTGCCCTGGGGATTTGTGTTTGTCTGCCAATGATGATTGGACTTTTGTTTGGGGTTGAGACTCCTTGGGGAATGTCAACGAGGTTTGGCTCATGGGGATATAATGATCATTTTGGAAGCATGATCGATATCCAGCCTTGTTTGGTGTTTGGATGTTCAGGGTGCTTACTGGGGAATTTTGCTCCTCTTATACGACTGATAAACTTGATAAGACGAGATTAGACCGGCAAGGTAAAAAGTGGACCAGTATAAACATTCGGTAATCCTCGCGGGGATAACGTCTCAGGGGATACATTTGAATATGGACGGGGTAAGACCGCGATATTTGATAAAGGATAAATACCTCGTGGGGATTGTTAATCCGCTGAGTAAATCGTGCTAAACCGCTGAGGAGCATAACTGATGGTTCCACTGGGGATGCTTGTGCTCTGGTTGGTCGGTCTCGCTTGAATCGTCCCTTCAGGCTTTTGATTCGACGGGGATATTCCTTTTTGATTCACCGATGACCAAAAATCCCTTTAGCAATTAGCCGTGCTTGGCCTGCAAGGTTTATCTACTCTATGGATAGATATTGATGCACGCTTTTAAGTATTCACAAATCAGAGAAAATGTGCTTGTTATTATTTATTTGAAAATATGAAAGATTCTACGTAAAAATTCTTGGAAATATATACTATCATAAATGGAATTCTTTTGACAAGAGTAAAAGACTTTGCTTGGGAAGAAATTTGTTAATGGGGAGGTGTCCTGCCCCAAAGGTGTAGTTCCTTTAATCGTGTTTGGGATTGCTGATGCCAATTGGGCCTTTTGTAAATTGTAGGGAGAGTACCAAGCATGGTCGGGCTCTGAATGATTTGTGCACTGGGTACAATCGGGTTTTTGTTTAAAATTGTGGGCGCCAATGGAAATTGGGCTTTATTACTGGGGATACCAATGAATATTGGGTTTTATTGTCGGGTGCCGAGCGAGGTCGGGCTTTTTGATTTTGGTTGCCGAGCGAGGTCGGGCTTTTTGATTTTGGTTGCCGAGCGAGGTCGGGCTTTTTGATTTTGGTTGCTTCCTATGACATTTGCGCACGTAATTTTAATGCCCCCTATTATTCCGAGATTGTACTGAAAAAATCGAAATAAATACCACACAAAAAATCATATCGTACAGTTCAAATTAATAACATGTTTATCAATGAACCAACCTATCACTCATTTAAGTAAATGAACAAATTGAATATTAATGTGAGGGGTTATGAACACTCATCCGGCAATTATTGCTAACATTCCAATCGAGTTATATGTCCATCCCATTATTGTTTCTTAAAAACATGAAAGCATTGATCAAAAGGTCTTTAAGGGTTGTAATTTGGCTGGGCTACAAAAGAAATGTCATATGTGGGGAAATTGAATTCGAATGGCCAAGCGAGAAGGAACATTCTTTCTAACCCGTGGTCAATCCGGACCTTTTGGTCCCCCGTGGCGACTAGATTCGATCCCTCGACTCGTTTGAGTCACTCGGTCAATGTTCGACTCGTCCGAGTCCATTGTACCCGTTCTTGATCTCAGTGGATCAATCGAACAATCCCTCGACTCGTTGGAGTCCACTCGGTCAATGATTGACTCGTTTGAGTCCATTGCACCTCTCTTGGTCCCATAGCGACCAATTCGAACCCTTTTACCCTAACGGACGTACCTTTTAACAATTCTAGTGCGATTCGTGAACAAACGCTTAATAAGTCTCCCAAGCGCGAGCATACAAGCTACGTTTTAATCGCAAGAATTCGGTTAAAACATCGTCCATTTAAAATTAACCAACACATGTACGTTTTTCTACCAAAGAACTACGTACGCTTTGAATTCTCCGACTACCGGGAGATACGTAGGAGCAAGATCGACATCTTGTCAAGCGCAATAATAAAAACTTTTTTTTCTTTTCTTTCGTTTGTTTTTATCTCTTTCCCCCCCTTTTAGTATATTTTCTTTTGACATGGATAATTGACTCCTTACAAGTGCTCTTTCCACTGCTTCCCTTTGTAGCCTCTCGCTCAACACATATCCATCGTACTCATTTGCCATGCTATTGAGCTGTTGTTTTGCACCCTCAAGCTCTTCTTTTAGCTTCTTCCTCTCAACTTGAGATCTTTTGCATAGCTCTCTCAGCTCATGGGCCCTACCTAAAAGTTCATCCCGCTCCTGGTTCTTATGTTTGAGTTGAGAATTTTCCCCTCCCAAACATCCTTGCACCTTGCGCTTCTCATCCTCTTCGAGCCTTAACCTTTTGTTGCTACTCTCAATGATTTCGTCCTTTCAGGCTCCTTCCCTTTTCAGCTCGCAATTGTCTTGAGTAGCTTTGAGTAAAACAGCTTGTAATTCCTCTTTTTCCTTGTTGAGTTGTGCAATGGTTGCTTTGAGCTCGTCTGCTTCCTCTATGGAGACGAGAATAAGCACGGGAGACCTGGGTGGAATAGGGGCTTTGACAATGAATGGTAATTTCACCTCTTGGACTCTTTCTTTGACCCATTGCCGGTAAGTCTCTTTGGTAGTGCCAGCCTTGCGTTTCTAATCACTTCCTTTCTTGTTAATATTTCCCCAAGCTCGAATAATCTTTTGTAACATCACAGGTCATTAGCACCCAAGTCATGTAACACTAGACATTCCAAGGATTTCTCTTCGGGCTTCTCCCACATAGGATGTCCCAACTGTCTTAGAGCCAAAATTGGATTGTAGTTTATGCATGATTTGGACCCTATGAGTGGCACATTTGGGAATTCCCCACAGCTGATGACAATTTCCTTGGATACCAACAGATCACATTTTCGGTAAGGGATGCCAAACATTGAGACCATTCATACTTATCCATTTTGTTCATCTGTGACTGGTCCTTGCACATGTGAGATATGAACCAACGATAGAGTAAAGGAAAACAACAGACAATATTGCCACCTTGCTTCTCATGACGCATATGAAGAGTGTAGTACACGTTGGCCAAGAGTGCAAGAACTGGATCTTTGTCTTTTGTAAGGACAGCCCAAAAGACACTGACTGCGGCGAAATCGACAAAGTTTTCGGTTGAGGGGAACAGTACCAAACCATAAATGAGGAGGGCTAGCACATTGTTGAATGACTTCATATCTCGGGACGCGGCAAACTCACGAGCCTTTTTCTCTAGATAACTTCGGAGGAAACCGGGAGCTTTCCCTCTAGTCTTCACATTGCTAGCAAATCCGGATACTTCAATGTTTAGAGCTTCAGCCAATTTTTCAATTTTTGGAGAATGGCCAATTTCCACGTATGGACCCTTGCCTTTTGGAGGGATGCCCATAATCCTTTCGAACTCTTCAAGTGTAGGTGCTAATTGGAAGTCTTGGAATAGGAAACTTCTCATCGGGGGGTCGTAGAACTGTGCTAATGCTGTAATAGCGTCTGCCCGAACATTGGTGAACAAGAGATCAAGGATGTCACCATACTTGAAGACAAAAGCACTATTTGGAATTGTTGTTAACTCGGCACTCAAATTTCTAAGACTTTCCAAATCTAGGAGCTCGACTTTTAGCAACAGAGTTCTTTTTTTCTCGGAGCCCATGTTCAATTTGTTAGACACTTGCGACACAATTTAGCCTTTGCAATCACCTGAAACAAACTATGCATTAAGAAAATGATTTTATGCATGTGGATGCAATGCATGTATGCTTTGTGTGTATATGGATAATTGGGAAATAAAACTTAAAGGGAAGGCTCCCTACGGGGGCTTAGTTCTATGTGCTTTCTATACCAGGGTTCTCACCGAGGGTTGCTCTAAAGCTTTTGTTTTTAGGGGTATCTAGAGTCGTAGAAACATCTCGGAATTTTGCCATAATAACGGGTTAACCATTATACGACAACCTTTTGCGAGTACGTCTCCTCTAGGTGGGGTTTGCATTAACCAAAACGAGGCATCTACCTCGAAAGCTAATACAAACACCAAAATTTGAAAAGGTTCTAAGAAGAAGGTCCTTAGAGTTAGGGGTCCAATTCGGAATTTCGCCATAATAACAGGTTAACCATTATACGTGTGCGCACCTCGTTTTTTTCCTGAGAAAAAGACGCGCAAATCCTCCGAGGTCGTTCGTAAACGCTCGGAGGGCCTTTGTGAAGCCGCCACCAAAGTTTTTGTGTAAAGGGAACGTTGATAAACCCTTAAGTTTTTTTTTATGTTTAAAGAGAAACGATAATAAAACCCTTTGACGATGAGGAAAGGATGGTCATCGCAACCATTGTAGGGTTCGGGAGTCGATTACGCAAGGGGAAGGTATTAGCACCCCTCACGTCCGTTGTACTCAACAGGAACCTTCTATTTGGCTAAAGCTTGAATTGTTTTTAAATGTTTTGCGCGCATGCTTATCCATGTCAAAAGAAAATATACTAAAAGGGGGGGGGGGGGGAAATAGATAAAAACAAACGAAAGAAAAGAAAAAAAGTTTTTATTATTGCGCTTGACAAGATGTCGATCTTGCTCCTACGTATCTCCCGGTAGTCGGAGAATTCAAAGCGTACGTAGTTCTTTGGTAGAAAAACGTACATGTGTTGGTTAATTTTAAATGGACGATGTTTTAACCGAATTCTTGCGATTAAAACGTAGCTTGTATGCTCGCGCTTGGGAGACTTATTAAGCGTTTGTTCACGAATCGCACTAGAATTGTTAAAAGGTACGTCCGTTAGGGTAAAAGGGTTCGAATTGGTCGCTATGGGACCAAGAGAGGTGCAATGGACTCAAACGAGTCAATCATTGACCGAGTGGACTCCAACGAGTCGAGGGATTGTTCGATTGATCCACTGAGATCAAGAACGGGTACAATGGACTCGGACGAGTCGAACATTGACCGAGTGACTCAAACGAGTCGAGGGATCGAATCTAGTCGCCACGGGGGACCAAAAGGTTCGGATTGACCACAAGGGGCCAAGGTTTGGTTTGGTTATGGTTGGATATATTTGAAAAAGGGAATGACAATTGTCCGAACGACGAGACATACGTCACGCATTCGTACAATCGGGGCAATGGAGAGACATACGTCACACCATCCCTTTTTCATTCAAGTTTTTGGGTAGAATTCTTTTAGAAATCCCAAGGTATATCAAAACATTTGGTTTGAAAACCCAAAATGGAAAGATTTAGCAATTTTGCTAGAAAACGCGCAAGTTCGGCTCGTTTTGCGAATTGTTTTGAAAAAAGCGAACGCATTTGGCGTATGTTCATGTTTGAGTTTTGGACATCATGAACAATATTTATTGTTCAAGTTTTGATTGAAATGATGAACATAGCTTGTTTGTTCATGCTGTTTCGAAAGTTTAGGAACATAACTTGTTTTGCAAGTTATCCACAAAAAGGTCATACGAACTTGGGAATTTGTCAAGATTGTGCAAAATCCTTGTTATGGTTTGAAAAACATGGGTTTAAAAACTCTTAGGTTCTGAGCTCTTGGGCTAGAACCTCAAAAATGGGCCATTTGGACACCTAAACTCAGATTCTGAGTTCTGTCATGGTCGCTCTGCGACCATGACTTCGCACTGCGAAGTATGCGAAAAATTGAGTTCAGAAGCTGTTTCTGAACTTTTGTTCAGAAACAACTTCTGAACACACTCAGGACCTTTTAGGTGGGTGAAAAACTTTGAGTTTTTGGGATGAAAAGGACTGGACAAACCAGTTTTGATGTTTTGAAAACCTTGGGATTTCTTTGAAATTCAAAAGGGGTTTTTTAGAACCAAGAGGTTTTGAACCAAAATTGCTATGCAAACACAATTGTAAATGCAAGATAAAAGCTTGGAAACTTACAGAGATCCTTAGCAAAGCTCCAGCTGCAATGGATTTGAATTGATTGAGGGTTCTTGCAAAAGGTTTTGAATGTTGGTAATGGTTTTGAACTTTGTAATGCTTTGTGTTTGATTGGTTTTTTTCTGGTTGTTTGTGAGTGTTTGTAAGCTGGAATGAGTAGTGTATAATGCTCTTGAATGCTGTTATGTGTAGTGTTTTTTTGAAGTGCTTGAAACCTTGGGCATTGCCTTTTATTTATAGGCCAAAACCAAATCTATTTCATCATTAGAAAATCCCAAAATCCAGCTGATTTGTGGGCTAGGATCAGGCTGAATCCCTTTGCATTAAATGCTAATGGATAGAGGCAACCTTGCCTTGTGCCAAGGGGCAAGACCCAGCCTGATTTCAGCCACAAATTCAAAGGTTTTAGGATAGTAATGATGATGAAATAGGGCTGAATTGCAATTGGCCAAGCTTGGGGATCAATCCTTGCAATCTCAATGGTTGATCAATAAAAACGTGCACTGTGATGTGCAGAGATTGGGGGATGTAAAAGGCTACAATTGGCTGGTGTGAGAGGGTGAAAAGCTGCTGCAAAACAGAGTAGGCACTCATGGCTTTTTCAAGTGAAAAATCCAGCTGGTTTGACTGGTTTTGGGGGGAGCAAGCAGGAGGAAAGTCATCAAGCAGGTGGCTGGCAACCTTGGGGTGGTTAACAGGTCACCTGGGAGGGACAAGAGCTGTCCAAGGGCAAGCCCACTTGCTTGTCACATGCTAGGTTGGAAGAAAAAGCTTCCAACCTTGGCATTAATGGCAAGTCTCTCAATTCTGGTTTTGCTTGGCCCAAATAGCCATGAATGCTGATTAAAATAAATATGGAAATGATATGCAACAAAATCTGGAATTAAATCAAAAACACCAAAAATCTGTAGAAAAATTGCAAACTTCGCAGTGCGAAGTGAGCTTCGCAGTGCGAAGTCCTCAATTTTGAAATGTTGACTTTTCTGTTGACTTTTGTTGACTTTGACTTTTTCTCCCTCTTTGATTTTTTTTGATTTTTTGTTTTAAAAGGCTTAGGACAAAATTGGGGTACTACAGCTGCCCCTACTTAATTGTGTCTTCGCATAGAGTGCGTGAGTGCCGGGGGCATCTCATGAACTCTTTGCGAAGATCAATTAAGTAAAAGAATGACCCGAATTTTGTCCTTCGCGGAATGGAAAAAATTTGCAGTAAAAGTAAAATATGCACATGCAATGATTTTGAAAAGGTCGATCGTATCCAGCCGCTAACACTGGAGGTAGATCCACTGGGGATGAAGGTAATTGTATCCAGCCGCTTACACTGGAGGTAGATTCCTAAAGGGGAAGTGATCTTATTCAGCCGCTAACACTGAAGGTCGAACACTGATGGAGGTGATCTTATCTAGCCGCTTACACTAGAGGTTGATACCTAAGGATAGGCAATCTTATTCAGCCGCTTACACTGAAGGTCGATTCCTAAAGAGGGGAGTGATCTTATTCAGCTGCTTACACTGAAGGTCGAACACTGAGGGAGGTGATCTTATCTAGCCGCTTACACTAGAGGTCGATACCTAAGGATAGGCAATCTTATTCAGCCGCTAACACTGAAGGTCGATTCCTAAACAGGGGAGTGATCTTATTCAGCCGCTTACACTGAAGGTCGAACACTGAGGGAGGTGATCTTATCTAGCCGCTTACACTAGAGGTCGATACCTAAGCTAGGTAATCTTATTCAGCCGCTTACACTGAAGGTCGATTCCTAACGAGTATGTGATCTTATTCAGCCGCTAACACTGAAGGTCGAACACTGAGGGAGGCGATCTTATCTAGCCGCTTACACTAGAGGTCGATACCTAAGCTAGGTAATCTTATTCAGCCGCTTACACTGAAGGTCGATTCCTAACGAGTATGTGATCTTATTCAGCCGCTAACACTGAAGGTCGAACACTGAGGGAGGTGATCTTATCTAGCCGCTTACACTAGAGGTCGATACCTAAGGTGAAATGGTCTTACCCTAAATAGGTGCCCCTAGTTGAACCGGAGAACATGATTGTATGATGCATGTTATGCAGTATGATATGCAGTGATATGCAATGCAATATGATATGAGATAGACTCAAACAAAGATTCCTTCTGGGGAATTGGTGACAGTTGGGGAAGGAGGTTCACTGGGGAACTCTTACTTAACTGTTGATGGATGTTGGTGAATATGTGATGCTTACTGGAGAATCCTTGTTGAGGATGCATGACATGATTTATGAAATGCAGGTGTATGAATGATTTGTATATGCATGCATGAATGATATTGACATGATGCATGAATTATGTTATGCATGATATGTGGGATGCTGGTTGGGTGCCGAGCAAGGTCGGTCTTGGTTGTGGTTGCGCCAATGACGATTGGATCTTTTTTTTGTTTTTTTTGTTTGTTTGGTTTGGAAGGACAAGGTCCTTTGCCTACATACCCGAATGGGATCAAAACCGGTGTAGTTCGGGCTTGCCCTGGGGATTTGTGTTTGTCTGCCAATGATGATTGGACTTTTGTTTGGGGTTGAGACTCCTTGGGGAATGTCAACGAGGTTTGGCTCATGGGGATATAATGATCATTTTGGAAGCATGATCGATATCCAGCCTTGTTTGGTGTTTGGATGTTCAGGGTGCTTACTGGGGAATTTTGCTCCTCTTATACGACTGATAAACTTGATAAGACGAGATTAGACCGGCAAGGTAAAAAGTGGACCAGTATAAACATTCGGTAATCCTCGCGGGGATAACGTCTCAGGGGATACATTTGAATATGGACGGGGTAAGACCGCGATATTTGATAAAGGATAAATACCTCGTGGGGATTGTTAATCCGCTGAGTAAATCGTGCTAAACCGCTGAGGAGCATAACTGATGGTTCCGCTGGGGATGCTTGTGCTCTGGTTGGTCGGTCTCGCTTGAATCGTCCCTTCAGGCTTTTGATTCGACGGGGATATTCCTTTTTGATTCACCGATGACCAAAAATCCCTTTAGCAATTAGCCGTGCTTGGCCTGCGAGGTTTATCTACTCTATGGATAGATATTGATGCACGCTTTTAAGTATTCACAAATCAGAGAAAATGTGCTTGTTATTATTTATTTGAAAATATGAAAGATTCTACGTAAAAATTCTTGGAAATATATACTATCATAAATGGAATTCTTTTGACAAGAGTAAAAGACTTTGCTTGGGAAGAAATTTGTTAATGGGGAGGTGTCCTGCCCCAAAGGTGTAGTTCCTTTAATCGTGTTTGGGATTGCTGATGCCAATTGGGCCTTTTGTAAATTGTAGGGAGAGTACCAAGCATGGTCGGGCTCTGAATGATTTGTGCACTGGGTACAATCGGGTTTTTGTTTAAAATTGTGGGCGCCAATGGAAATTGGGCTTTATTACTGGGGATACCAATGAATATTGGGTTTTATTGTCGGGTGCCGAGCGAGGTCGGGCTTTTTGATTTTGGTTGCCGAGCGAGGTCGGGCTTTTTGATTTTGGTTGCCGAGCGAGGTCGGGCTTTTTGATTTTGGTTGCTTCCTATGACATTTGCGCACGTAATTTTAATGCCCCCTATTATTCCGAGATTGTACTGAAAAAATCGAAATAAATACCACACAAAAAATCATATCGTACAGTTCAAATTAATAACATGTTTATCAATGAACCAACCTATCACTCATTTAAGTAAATGAACAAATTGAATATTAATGTGAGGGGTTATGAACACTCATCCGGCAATTATTGCTAACATTCCAATCGAGTTATATGTCCATCCCATTATTGTTTCTTAAAAACATGAAAGCATTGATCAAAAGGTCTTTAAGGGTTGTAATTTGGCTGGGCTACAAAAGAAATGTCATATGTGGGGAAATTGAATTCGAATGGCCAAGCGAGAAGGAACATTCTTTCTAACTTATACCTTTTCTTGTTCAAATCACCATTTTGGTGATTCACAAATGCTTTCCTTTTGATCTCGACAACTCTTGGATTTTATCGATCTTTTTTTTTCTTTTCTCTTTTCTTTTTCTTGGTTTGCTTTTCTTTCTTTCTTTCTTTTCTTTGGTTGTCAAGATCAATTTAAGTAATCCAACGTTGCTTGACTTTCACAACCTTTCCCTTTTTCTCAACTTGTTTCAGTACAATACCCTAATTGAATGTTCCTTCCTCTTTTGGCAAGGGACACTAATCATGATGTTTTAAGGGTTCAAAAAAAATCGAAAGGAAATTATCAGAATTCAGTGATGTTTTAACTATGAACTGAAAATATTCCTTTTTTTACAAACTCCGGCAATCTCATTAAGCAGTTGAGCTTATGAAAGTTGGCAGTTCATAGTTAAAAATTCTGATTTGTTAGGCTCGAAGGGGTTTAACAAGTACTCACTTCTCACAGGGTGGGCTGTTTGTGGTCGATTGTTTTCTCTCGTTTTCAAACAAATGCCTTGATCATGTCAATACTTTTATGCAATTAAAAAAGAAAATTCAGATTTAACATAAAAAGATCGAGTTAAACAAAAATGTCGGTCTCCTGCATATGTATCATGATAACCTTGAGGATTCCTCACATCTGGCTGGTTCTAAAATGGTTCATAGAACAAACATATTAAATAACGTAGATTGTATGGTATAATTTGGTATGGAATATACATTCTCCTTTCAAGTTTTAATCATGGGAAAAAAAGAAACATGCATTTTAGCTTTGCGAAAATTAACCACATTTGTCACTGCCATTTGTCTATGGTTAAAAACTTTGGCTTATTCTGTTGCGGAAAGATTTGTCGAACTTACATTACCAATGATAGATAACAAAAATTTCGACATTCACACATATATATAAAACTTAGGCATGATAATGATGCAAAGGCTAAGCAATAAAAGCAAGAGTACTCGAATAACAACAAAACAAAGAGTACGAATATAGCTACAAAGCATTAAACAAAGGAAATTTCTAAAGAGTGTACGAGAAAAACATCATAAACATAAACAACAAAACATGAGAAAGCATAAATAATAAAAAAGGCATTCAAGGAGTGAAAGCCTCATCATCCTCGGTCTCCTCATCCTCATCCTCCTCGTCCTCATCATCCTCATCATCCCCTCCCTGGCCTCCGGCCGCTGTACCACTGCCTCCAGCCTCTGCATACTCCGGCCTATCCCCGGGCCAACGACCATGAGCTGCGAACATCTGGGGTGTCGGTATCTGATCATCGGGATCTGTCGGCCTACCCAGCTGCCTCTGAAGGCGATACATGGAATCATGCATCATAGTCATGTACCGATGAGTGGAGGCATTCTGCTCCAATAAGAAAGTGCAAGTATGATGATCCCCTGATGCTGGTGGAGGTCTAGGCCGTGGCTGCTGTGCCCTTGCCGCTCTCCTCCCTGTGCAGTGTCTGGAGATATACTCGTCCGTAATGGGGTTCTTAATGGTTTCGGACACCTGGGGAGGGATGGCTACTCGGGCGTCCCAGCAGAGTCCCATGATAAGACCCGGGAAAGCAAGTGGGCACATCTTCTTGGCCGGTGGCTTGATGCCACTCTCGACCACTATTTTAATCTCTTGGCAGATTGCCCTGGCCACATCTACTTGCTTACCGGTGAGGATATAGTAGATTAAGGGGGTCACATCCAAGGTGGTGGTGGAGGTATGACTTTTGGGTTTTATGTTGTGGACTATGAGGTGAAAAATGACTTGGGCGTAGGTGGTAAGGTTGCCCTTGAGGGCCTTTGTGGGCTGCCCCGCCGCATTAAGCTCATAGCCTTTTCCGGATTGGAAAATGGTCTGAGCGTAGAGATCGTGGTTCCAATTACCACGGTTTTGGTGCTTATGGAAAGCACAAAGCTCATCATTTTCCAATTGGAAGGGGTTTTGGAGATAGGTATTGATGGCGTCGCGATCGAATATAATGATCCGACCACGTACCATGGTCTGATATGTAAACTCCCCCTCTGGATCCACGGGAATGGCATTTGCGTAGAATTCCCGGATTATGTCGTAGTTGAGGTTAAGGGGAGGGTTTACCAAAACTCCCCACCGACGGTGGTTTATCAACCGGGCCAACTCTCTCCAGGTGCCCCTCTCACTTATAATAAACTACCTCTCGGGCCAGAAGGTCCTGCCAAGAAGCTCTTCGTATCTCTCCTGGTTCCGAAGACTTAGGAAGCGAGAGACGTCAAAACCCCCTTGGGGTCTAGATCCGGATGCCTCATTCCTCGAGCGTTTTCCTACTGGTCTTGGTGCCATCTGCAAAGAAAAAGGGCAAAGTTAGTAGGATTACAGGTGATATGAGGTGAAACAAATGGAATTGAAAGGAAAAATGGGAAAAAACTCAGGTTCTGTTCCTGCTACAGTCGCACTGCGAAGGCATGTTCGCAGTGCGAAGGTACTCGAAAATTTCTGGGCTGCCCAGAAAAAGGTCGCAGTGCGAAGTTGAACTTTGCTCTGCGACCATGACAGCAAAGACCCAGAAATCTGAACCTACACCTCTTGGTTTAAGCTTCTAACATACAATTCATGCAACTAAACGACCTCAGAATCAATGACTGGGTATCAAAAGGAACTCTTTAACAGCTCTCCTTCTTTCAATTTTCGTAAATGGGGTTTCAACAAAAACAACTTGGAAATTGAAAGAAACAGGCCTGTTGCAGATAACCATGATGTATGCTTGCTAAATCCCAACTTAATATAGCAAACTAGGGCCTAAATGCAGCTTATTACCAACTTAAACTCAAAAAAAGGAAACTTCAAAATTAAAAACCCTAACAACCCAAATAGTGGTAATACGAATTAGGGAAGAACAGAGAAAAAAAAGGGAAGGAAATCATACCTTGTTGCTGGTTCTGAAGGGAATAACACAGTTTGAATGAAGAAAAAGGGAAGATTTAACAAAATGGGTATGCCCCTCTTTTTTTCAAATTTTAGAGCTTTTTTTCTTTTGAAGTTATGGCAAAAACTGTTTTTTTTTCTTAAGAGTTAAAAGAAAGAAGAAAAATGGTTGGAAAAATAATAAATAAAAAGATAGTGGAAATGGGTGGTTGAGAGGGAGTAAATGAAGGGTCAGCTGGGCTGACAAAATTCGCGTACTTCGCACTGCGAAGTACCTTCGCACTGCGAAGTACTTGAATTTTTTTGAAAATTTTGCTACCCGTCAACACATTGGCCATTCATATCCCCAATTATGATTTATGCATAAAACAAGTAAATAACAAATAAGGGTTGATTGCCCCTGATAAAATAAAACATAATGTAACAAACATGAGTGAATGCGAACGGATAATATGTGGAGGTTCGGAATTTCCCCCATCCTCACATGTAGGCTCTAAATGGTGAAATCTCCTAAGAAGAGGTCCTTAGATTCATAGACCTCACATGGAATTAGGGTTGTCTATGGACATACGTCGACATGACTTCAATTAATTCCACGTGAAAATCTCATCTAAGCGGGGTTGGGCATCCTACTTCACGGACATACGTCAACGCGGGCTTCCGCACACAACCTCCTTCTAACTTAGTTTTTTTCTCAAGCTCGGGTAGAGAGCCTCACACGTCCGCCATTAACCCGAACAATGTGGAGTAACATCACTCAAGTAACCCCCGCATTTGATATATATATATATGATATGAATATAAAGCAAAATAAAGCAAATATAAACATAAAGCATAAATATGACATGTATGAATAAAATAATAAGCATGGCGCGCGAAGAAAATAAAAACAATTGGCTTAAAAGCCAAATAGGTTAGGCTTGACTCGCTAGTGGGAAAAGGGTCCCCAGTGAAGTCGCCAGCTGTGCGCACCTCGTTTTTTTCCTGAGAAAAAGACGCGCAAATCCTCCGAGGTCGTTCATAAACGCTCGGAGGGCCTTTGTGAAGCCGCCACCAAAGTTTTTGTGTAAAGGGAACGTTGATAAACCCTTAAGTTTTTTTTTATGTTTAAAGGGAAACGATAATAAAACCCTTTGACGATGAGGAAAGGATGGTCATCGCAACCATTGTAGGGTTCGGGAGTCGATTACGCAAGGGGAAGGTATTAGCACCCCTCACGTCCGTTGTACTCAACGGGAACCTTCTATTTGGCTAAAGCTTGAATTGTTTTTAAATGTTTTGCGCGCATGCTTATCCATGTCAAAAGAAAATATACTAAAAGGGGGGGAAAGAGATAAAAACAAACGAAAGAAAAGAAAAAAAAGTTTTTATTATTGCGCTTGACAAGATGTCGATCTTGCTCCTACGTATCTCCCGGTAGTCGGAGAATTCAAAGCGTACGTAGTTCTTTGGTAGAAAAACGTACATGTGTTGGTTAATTTTAAATGGACGATGTTTTAACCGAATTCTTGCGATTAAAACGTAGCTTGTATGCTCGCGCTTGGGAGACTTATTAAGCGTTTGTTCACGAATCGCACTAGAATTGTTAAAAGGTACGTCCGTTAGGGTAAAAGGGTTCGAATTGGTCGCTATGGGACCAAGAGAGGTGCAATGGACTCAAACGAGTCAATCATTGACCGAGTGGACTCCAACGAGTCGAGGGATTGTTCGATTGATCCACTGAGATCAAGAACGGGTACAATGGACTCGGACGAGTCGAACATTGACCGAGTGACTCAAACGAGTCGAGGGATCGAATCTAGTCGCCACGGGGGACCAAAAGGTTCGGATTGACCACAAGGGGCCAAGGTTTGGTTTGGTTATGGTTGGATATATTTGAAAAAGGGAATGACAATTGTCCGAACGACGAGACATACGTCACGCATTCGTACAATCGGGGCAATGGAGAGACATACGTCACACCATCCCTTTTTCATTCAAGTTTTTGGGTAGAATTCTTTTAGAAATCCCAAGGTATATCAAAACATTTGGTTTGAAAACCCAAAATGGAAAGATTTAGCAATTTTGCTAGAAAACGCGCAAGTTCGGCTCGTTTTGCGAATTGTTTTGAAAAAAGCGAACGCATTTGGCGTATGTTCATGTTTGAGTTTTGGACATCATGAACAATATTTATTGTTCAAGTTTTGATTGAAATGATGAACATAGCTTGTTTGTTCATGCTGTTTCGAAAGTTTAGGAACATAACTTGTTTTGCAAGTTATCCACAAAAAGGTCATACGAACTTGGGAATTTGTCAAGATTGTGCAAAATCCTTGTTATGGTTTGAAAAACATGGGTTTAAAAACTCTTAGGTTCTGAGCTCTTGGGCTAGAACCTCAAAAATGGGCCATTTGGACACCTAAACTCAGATTCTGAGTTCTGTCATGGTCGCTCTGCGACCATGACTTCGCACTGCGAAGTATGCGAAAAATTGAGTTCAGAAGCTGTTTCTGAACTTTTGTTCAGAAACAACTTCTGAACACACTCAGGACCTTTTAGGTGGGTGAAAAACTTTGAGTTTTTGGGATGAAAAGGACTGGACAAACCAGTTTTGATGTTTTGAAAACCTTGGGATTTCTTTGAAATTCAAAAGGGGTTTTTTAGAACCAAGAGGTTTTGAACCAAAATTGCTATGCAAACACAATTGTAAATGCAAGATAAAAGCTTGGAAACTTACAGAGATCCTTAGCAAAGCTCCAGCTGCAATGGATTTGAATTGATTGAGGGTTCTTGCAAAAGGTTTTGAATGTTGGTAATGGTTTTGAACTTTGTAATGCTTTGTGTTTGATTGGTTTTTTTCTGGTTGTTTGTGAGTGTTTGTAAGCTGGAATGAGTAGTGTATAATGCTCTTGAATGCTGTTATGTGTAGTGTTTTTTTGAAGTGCTTGAAACCTTGGGCATTGCCTTTTATTTATAGGCCAAAACCAAATCTATTTCATCATTAGAAAATCCCAAAATCCAGCTGATTTGTGGGCTAGGATCAGGCTGAATCCCTTTGCATTAAATGCTAATGGATAGAGGCAACCTTGCCTTGTGCCAAGGGGCAAGACCCAGCCTGATTTCAGCCACAAATTCAAAGGTTTTAGGATAGTAATGATGATGAAATAGGGCTGAATTGCAATTGGCCAAGCTTGGGGATCAATCCTTGCAATCTCAATGGTTGATCAATAAAAACGTGCACTGTGATGTGCAGAGATTGGGGGATGTAAAAGGCTACAATTGGCTGGTGTGAGAGGGTGAAAAGCTGCTGCAAAACAGAGTAGGCACTCATGGCTTTTTCAAGTGAAAAATCCAGCTGGTTTGACTGGT
The DNA here is from genome assembly GCA_018208015.1 of Medicago ruthenica. Classification (NCBI taxonomy): domain Eukaryota; kingdom Viridiplantae; phylum Streptophyta; class Magnoliopsida; order Fabales; family Fabaceae; genus Medicago; species Medicago ruthenica. The sequence continues at coordinate 89,497,769 of CM031378.1, read as the reverse complement.
TTTGGGGGGAGCAAGCAGGAGGAAAGTCATCAAGCAGGTGGCTGGCAACCTTGGGGTGGTTAACAGGTCACCTGGGAGGGACAAGAGCTGTCCAAGGGCAAGCCCACTTGCTTGTCACATGCTAGGTTGGAAGAAAAAGCTTCCAACCTTGGCATTAATGGCAAGTCTCTCAATTCTGGTTTTGCTTGGCCCAAATAGCCATGAATGCTGATTAAAATAAATATGGAAATGATATGCAACAAAATCTGGAATTAAATCAAAAACACCAAAAATCTGCAGAAAAATCGCAGACTTCGCAGTGCGAAGTCCTCAATTTTGAAATGTTGACTTTTCTGTTGACTTTTGTTGACTTTGACTTTTTCTCCCTCTTTGATTTTTTTTGATTTTTTGTTTTAAAAGGCTTAGGACAAAATTGGGGTACTACAATACGGACGACCTTTCATGAAGGGGACCATCTCTAAGCAGGGTCTTCATATTGACTAAACGAGATGTCTATCTCGAAAGCCAATACTACGCAACCACCATCCTAAACCTAGGTTTTTTTAAGCTCGGGTGCAGAGCTCCACTCAAAAGTGTTTTGAATAGCACAAACCCCGACATCAGAGCACAATAACATTAGAGCGAAAAAATAAAGCGGAAATGAAATGAAGCAAATAGGACCAAAGACAAACAAACGTTGAGGGCAAGAAACTAACACTAAAAGCTAACTAACTAACTAGGTTTGATTCTCCATCATATTTCCCCAGTGAAGTCGTCAGCTGAAGCGGCAGGAAAAAATGCGCGTGCGAAAAACGCTCGCTAGACAGTAAAGTCGCCACCGAAGTTTTATTTTTGAAAAGGGGAACATCGATAAACCCCTTTGAGAATAAGAACAAGGTCATCACAACCAAATTCGGGTTCGGGAATCAGTTATGCAAGGGGAAGGTATTAGCATCCCTCACATCCGTTGTACTCAACGGGAACCATTAATTAGTTAGCTTTCAATAGGTGTTAGTTTCATGCTTATCTATGAGAAATGTTTGTAAAGAATAAAAGAGGAAGAAAAAAGATATTGAAGACGAAAGATGAATTTTTTATTAGTGTGCTTGACAAGAGTTGGATCTTGCTCCTACGTATCTCCTGGTGCGATGGAGAATTCAAAGCTACGTAGTTCTTTGTAGAGAATGTGTATTGTTGAAAGGCTTTGTTTGTGCCAATTTAAAGACAAAGTACGGTTCGAGGAATAGTAAAAAAGGAAAAAAAAAGCTGTAACACAGATCTAAAAACTTCCAGAAAAAAAGGCAGAACTGTGTTTTTCCACCACCTTCTCTAGTCTCTTCACTGCAATCAATCTCTTACCTTTGTTTAAGGCCCCCTTGTAAACTGATCCAAAAGCACCCTTACCCAACTCTTCCTTAAAATGATTTGTTGCTCTTTTCAGCTCGTTATATGAAAACCTTCTCAGAGCCACCTCTTCATTCAACCCTAGGTTCCCAGTGTCCATTAGCCTTTTGTACCTTAATACCCGAATCTTGTAAACGTAATGGATGGATATTAAAATCGCTGAACACAAAAGCACAGTAAAAATTGATGTAACAACGATAATATGCACCACTGCTTTGTTACTTGTAATTAGAGGTGGCTGTGGATAAAAAAGTGTATCATTCCACTTCCAGTTTTCGATGCTGCTATTTCCCACCTTTATGTATGCTGCTGCAGTCGAGTCGTAGGCTTCATGTGTCCTTGTGACATATCTCAAAGGCAACCCTTGTTTCTTGCATCTTGCTTCCTCATACAGTGCAGCCCAACAGTTGCAATCAACCAAACAAGCAAATGAGCATTCTTTTTCCGATGATATATCCTTAGTATCAAAATAAGGATGGTCTTTCCATACAATATTGTTCATTGGGACCATATTATAAAAGGCCAAACCATCTTTCTCACCTCTACACTCTACTTTCGAATAGTTCCTTTCGCAGCCGAGAGTCTTTTCATTTGCATCTATAAATTTATAACCAGTGAGACAGTTGCATAATGGTTTGTCGTCCTTGAATGTGCAGTAACTGTTTAAGCTACAAAACCCCTTTACTTCACAGGGGTTATTCCCCGGCCAACTTGCGATAATTTTGTCACTGCCATTGTTAACGTGATGAGCATGCAGCCGAAAAACCCCATCAAAATCAAGGATTGCACGAAAAATAGTCTGGTTTCCTCCAGTTTCTTGCTGGTCCTCGTCGGCATTATTCAAAGTTAGAATAAGTCTAGAATCACTGTTGTCATTCCAGATCTGCAGTAAACCTGTACTGTTGAGGTAAAGATGATATTTGACATTAGCACTAATAGTACCAGAGGCCCAATAAGCATCCCAACTTGTTTCAGCTATGTATGCTGGATACAGAACAAGATTTCCATTAACCTGCATGTTGAGTTGAAACCTTCCAGTTGAGCTGTTGGCTTCTGATAAACTAGAGGACAGTTGGCCCCCACAAGGTAGAGATTGACTCTCCAACAAAGTATCAGTCGGGTGATCGAAACTCTGCCATATGATGCTGGAAATATTATTGTTGTCATATAGTACAAAGTTCCCAGAATCAAGCATGGAGGCAGAGGAAGCTCTTGCATTAGCATTAACAATAAGCTTCTCTTGTCCCTGTTGATCTGTTAGTATTATTGTACCATTCATGGTGAGTTGTAGCTTTGCAGTTGAGGTTACTGGAGGGTCATCACGGTTTGCAGTCCATACTATTGTGCTCTTCATCTTATTCTTGCCAACCAACCAAATTCCAATAGCAAAGCCATTGTTGCCTTGTGAATAAAAGCCAAAAGCGAATAGGCCAGAAGGAGAAAGCCACATAGATTTGTAATCACTGCTACCGGGGGAAAGTGAGGAACCCGGTGCTATCCGCTCTAGTAGTTGTAGTTGTGATTGTGTTTGAGCTCCAGTATTTGATAATGGTAAGGACATGAACAGAAGGAAGGTGAAAGTTGCAGTAAAGGAGGCATCCATGACCATAACTATTGGGTTTTTTATTATCTCAGAGAGAAGAAAAGCAAAGTTTTTTTTTTGAGAAAGATGGAAAGTTGTTCTTCCTAATGTCACTGCCTTGCATAGTGTGATTCCAAAGACTTTTCTTAGTCAATGCCTCACAATAAACAGTCGTAGAAAATTAGCATAGCAAGAGTGCAAGACCTTGACCAGCAAGTCTTCCCTTGAGCCAACCAATATCCATCAGGAAACAAATATCTTTCAATGAAGACAAAAGAGGAAGAAAAAAAAAGGAAAAAAAAGAGAGTATGGCTCCATTTGGTAAAAAGAGTTGGGATCATCTTTATTTCTCATAATAAATGAAGAGTTCCATTTAGAGGGAGATAAATATAAAAATTGTTAATGATTGTATATTTGTCTCTCCAGATAAAAGAAATAGAGAGAATTTTAAATAGAGAGGATCCTAATCCGGTAAAAAATAGTGAATAGTTGATAAATTAGTTTATAGCAGTTAGTTGATAAGTTAGCTTATAGGTGATATAAGCTAACAAATTGAAATTGTGGTGTTTGGTAAAATTAGAGATTGAACTAGCTTATAAGTATGAAATGATATAGTTAGTTAACATTTTTTTTTTCAATTAAGATTATAAGGGTAAAATTGAAATAAATAATGATAAGTTATAAATTACTTGAATTAGCTTATCAAGAAATCGTTTAGTAAAAATAAGCTATAGGCTCACGAGAAAGCGACAGTTAGCAATCATATATTTTTTAGTCAAATGAGCTTATAAAAATAAGTTATAAGCTATAAGCTGAAAAATGGATCTTTCAAAACATATATGACATGTGAAAAACGTAATATATCTCAACTTATGAATTTTGTACAAGGAAAATTCTATTTTTATTTTGTGATACAAAGGGGTAGAATGCTAAAAGAAAATAAAAACTACATAGCTATTAGGTGAGATAAGGAGACACCTCGAAAATCATAAGCTATAAAACTTAAGACACCTTCATAGATGTCGATTGAAAAGGAAATAATGAAGTTAAAGATGCCGGGTTTGAATCCTAGCATGAGAGAAAATACTAATATAACAATTAAAATACTAACATTGGTCATTCAAAAGGAAAAAAAAATAAAAAATCTAGATAGTCCACATCTACCACACAACCATGAGAGAAAGAAATATGGTGTGCTAGAAATAAGAAATGTTTTGAGGGGACTAATGTTGATGTGGTTGCCACAGTTCAAAAGGTACAAAGATCTTTTGTGAATTTTAAAAGCGCTAGTACGGTGTTGTTGAAGACACTAAGTGGAGGTCCAATTTTACCAATATCTGATGTTCATTGGACACCTCTGTTTAGTGGTTTCTATAAGCCTAATGTTGATGCAGCAGGTCTGATAGAGGGGGATAAGTGGGGTATTGGTGTTGTGGTGAGAGATAATGAAGGTGTTGTCGTTGCTGCTAGTTGCTGGCAAGTCTTTTTATTACCAGATTCAGAGGTTGCAGAAGCTTTAGCTATGCGGAAAGGTTTGGAATTTACGAAAGACATGTCTTTTCTAAATCTTATAGCAGAATCAGATTCTTCTAATGTGGCCTTGGGGTTGAATGCTCATCAACAATCTCCCACCTATGTCGGCTCTATTATTAGAGATTGTATTAGTTTTAATGTTTGCTTTCGTAGTTTAAATATTTTGCATGTTAGGTGTGAAGCCAACCAAGCTGCTCATTATTTAGCCAAATATGCTCTTCATAATTTAGATTGCATATCGAAGAGACTCCGTCTTGTATTTCTGCCGTCTTAACATTTGATTATTGTCAGACTTTTGTTAATGAAATTGTCTTTTAACATAAAAAAAAAAAAAGAACACATCAACACATCTATTTGCTTCCTTGAATATATGCTAAATCTAACATTTCAACTTAGAGAAAGCAAATGTTCTTCCGCATCATGCCTCATCCCACAGAACTCTCAATTTTGTCATTGTTGATACTATCATTCCTAGCTTGAATAATATTCTTTCAAAATTATTGATGTCCAATCAACCCCTTAAGTAGAAGATCTGCAAGGTTGCCTTGAAAAGAAATATATATCAAGTGAAAATTATGCCACTATCTAATTTTTCTTTGATGAAGTGTCTGTCACTTCAATATGTTTCGTTTTATCATGGTGCAAGTCTATGTCTATTTGAAGAGCAAATAAATTACATGGGAAGTTTTGCAAGGCAATCCTTATTCTAACACCTATAATCCTGGATAGAAGGATCATTCCAACTTTTCTTGGAAGGGAAATCAAGGTCCGACACTGCTCCAAAGTACTCCTCAACATCAGCAAGGAAAGCAGAGCCTAGAATAAACTCTTGTTCAGTTCATTCGTCGACAATGACATTTATCATTTCTACATTGACTAATATTAAACTTCTTTCAAATTTGTGTTGTGATATCATGATTATGTATCGAGTTGGGCTCTAAAATTTTTGTCATTAATTAACAATATAACATACATGTGTGTGTGGATTTTCAACACAACAATGACACTAACACTCATTATTTCCATACATCAATTCAACACATTATTTTCTTTCTCACTCTTTCCATTACATCACCAATTTATCATATTTATCACACCGCAGTCTCTATTTCTTTCTCTCTCAAGTGCCAATGGGGTCGATGGATGTCTATGAAACATTATTCTTCTTTTCTACAACAGTGTAAGGAACCATTAGATCTAGAAATTTTCGCTCACTAGATTTAACGATCACCATAGCTGCATTGTGCTACACGGGATGGAACCAAGATAAAATTTATAGACAACATCAACGGTTGTATTTATAAACAAAATTTCTAGTTTATATGGTCTTAATTATATATACAAAAAAAGTTATAATTACTGAAGTATCCTTTACTGCAACAATCACCATACTGAAGTTTCATTGAGACTATGCACTCGTCTTGAAAAATAAGAGAATTGACAAAGTGTATTTTTCAAATCTCAACTAAAAATGTAGGAATTTAACAATACTCGTTTAATTGTAATTTGAAGGTAGCTTTTGATATAGTACAAAACCTGAATAATAAATTGAAGATAAAATGAAACTGCAGAAGCACAAATATATAAGAAAATCACAAAAGCAACACATATATAATGTCCCTACAAGACTATTCAAGCAAGCGAGTTGGTGAGGGAGGAACTGGAATATCTTCCAAACCTTCCAACATTAAAATTACATTCTTCATTGTAGGACGGAGATATTGTTGGTCTTGCACACACCACAACCCGACTTTCACCATTCTTTCCAATAACTTCCAATCCACATCTTTCTCATCATGTCTGATAAGCTTGTTTAACTGTCCTGCTTCAAAGCATTGATATGCCCAACTGGAAAGAAGAATTTCATCGGGCGAGGCAATATTATTCATCTCTATACTTCTTCTGCGGCAAATAATTTCCAATAATACCACACCAAAACTGTAAATGTCAGCTTTTACCGATACTGATGCATCCTCCTTCTGCCATTCAGGTGCCAAATACCTGCTTGTGCCATCATCCTCTATTTTAGTTCTTGAATGACCCCTCTTTGAAAGTCTTGCCAATCCAAAATCAGATATTTTTGCAGTCCATGCTTCATCCATAAGTATATTTCGAGGATTTATATTACAATGGATGATTCGGACTTCACACTCTTCGTGTAGATACAATATTCCTTTAGCCACGTCCAATGCAAGTTTCATTCTCTCTTTCCAAGATAGTCTAACTTCCCCTTCAAAGAGAAGATTTGCAAGAGACCCTTTGCTGACAAATTCATAAACAAGGAGCTTATTGGATCCTTCTATACAAAAACCAATAAGCTTAACCAAATTCCTATGATGAGTTCGAGCAATGGCAGTAACTTCCGTTCGGAATTCCCTATCCCCTGCATCAACAATTCTCTCCTCCAGTCTTTTCACAGCAATGCTTCTATTATTGTCACCTATTGTACCTTTATAAACAACACCAAATGATCCTCTCCCTATCTCGTCTGAAAAGCCCCCGGTTGATTCTGAAAGTTCGTCAAAAGAAAATGAGGTCAAGGAGCATTCTTCAGTAAATCCCAGTTTCTCACTTTCTGACAACATTGCATACCTATTTACTTGACGTCTGTAAGTGAAGAAAATGGACACCGCAGTGACAAAACAAATCAATGAAACGACACCCAAAGTAAGAGATAGGATCATTATTAGGTTTTTCTTGTTATCAATAACAACCTTAGGCTTAGGCACGTTGGTGTTGTTTGAGGTTGGAGGTGAAATTATAATGGAAATATTTGAAGGAGTCTTTATTAAGGCCACAGTGGAAGAAGAATCATTTTGAAACCTGCCGTGTATAAGTGGAAGCCTATATTTATTGCAGCTGCCGTTGGTATATATTGCTCCCCCACAAACACAATCTTGTCGGCAGGCCTTCTCACAGGTATCCATATCCATCAACATAGGTATAACAGAATATGGAACATCACCCCAATGCATATTCTCAAAGTGAGTAAAATTATACAACAACGTTCGGTCTTCAATGCTTTCACAATCATCTTTGCTATGCGTCTGTACGCAATCTATAGGCACGCTTTTAGTGTTGGAAGGGATGAAACCAGGATAACATTTGCATACAGCATCACCACTCATGTTGAAGGAGCAATAACTGTTCAACCCACAAAACCCCTTCACTTGACATGTATCATTCAATGCTTGCCACAACGTTTTCACACGGGAGCTATTGTTGCCCTGCTCAAAATGAAATTGGTGCTCATACAATCTCAAGTTTCCATCTACATCAAATGTTGCACGGTAGATTGAAGTTGTGTTGTTGTGTAACTTCTTACTATGCTTATTGATATCGTTGAGACATACATCTTCTTCGGACATATTTAGGCAAAGAAAGCCTTGAATGCTAAGACTTAGCTGTGTGGGTATGTAATCCCGAGATAACTGGTCACGACCCTGAGAGTTTGAAGCCCAGTAAGCATCCTGGCTGCTGAATCTGTTGTACAAGGGGTAAGCGACAAGGTTTCCATCAGTTTGCATGCCGAGATAGAAACATCCCCTTGAATGGTCTGATTTGGATATACTAGAGATTAGATGATTACCAGCAGTCAAATTCTGACCTCCTAATATGGTGTCAGTTGGGTAATCAAAGCTTTGCCATATAACTGTAGAATTCTCGTCATAAAGCACAAAGTTGCCGGAATCATGCATAGATGCCTTAGAGACCAAATTTGAATCTGAATCATCTCTCGAGTCTATATTCATAGCTGAATCTCCGTTTCCATTTTGAAGAAGCAGACCTTGCTCTGTCAAATTCAACATAGATTTAGAGGAGACTGCTGGAGCATCACGGTTAGCAGTCCAAACAACAGTGGTTGTGTTTTCAGACGGACTAATCAACCATATCCCAACAGCAAAGCCACTACCTTGTGGGTAAAACCCAAAAACAAAATGGCCAGAACTTGATTGCCATGAAGTATTTTCGCCTTTAGGAGAGAGCAAAGAACCCAACCCAATGATTCTTGGGTGTTTTTCAGTTGGATCTTCTGGAGTAGGCCCCCGCGGGTGTTTTTCAGTTGGATCTTCTGGAGTAGGCCCCCGCTTCCCAGTAGGTGAGACTGAGAAGTCAAGACATGAACAAGTAAATAGCATGAAGAAAAAGAACAGTAACAACAGGACAGGGTTGTAAGCCATAGAATTGGTAACTACTTCTCTGGTGTCTCAACGAAAATTATGATCCTATTCTTAATTTCTTATTCATCAACTCATAATTCTCCTTTTGAAGAGTTGAATGGATTCTAGTGATTCGTCTGCCATGCTCACTAGATAAACCGTGTGTGGCAGGCAAAAATAGAAATTTATTTGGCACCTACAATTTCAGTGCTCCACTTTTAGCATAGACCTATGGTCATTGACTCAATATCTTGTCTTGCACGATATAGCTGAATTAAGTATTCTTCTTGTTAATTTCTCTCAATTGCACTTTTAACCCTTCAAATATTGCGTTTGTGCGATTTTAGCTTACCACTTTTTAAAAAGATTTAAACCCCTTCTAATTTTCCTCTTTATGATTTGGTAGTTTTTGTCTCAATTAGATTATGTGTCACAATTAGATTGGTCAATGTCACAATGTCACGTGACATTATGTCACAGAAGTGGTGTCCCACTAGAACATAACATACTTCAATGAATGCTCCCTCATTTACTATTCCCATCCTCCCAAACTAACGTAAATGTCTTCCCTCTTTGTATTTTTTTAATCAAGGTTTTCTAAAAATATATTTCTAACCGAATTAATTAAATCAAGTTAAAAAGAAATATATCTATATAATACTAACTGCTAAGTAAAAATAAAAATTTGGTGCCTCTAAAAAATGATGTTTGTTTTATGTAAAAAGATACAAAGTTTTAGTATAATAATTTTCTTCTAATTTTACCCTTTGCTTATACTTTTTCTATTACCATTGTTTGCTTCTTTACCAACTTAATTTTTTAAATAATAGGTTTACAACTTATGTAATCTTTATCAAAACTGCACCCTTCTCTCTTCCCCCTTTCTCTTGTAAGCCGTCACTAAAATCTCAGTTTCTTCTCCTTCATCCAACAAAGAGGGATGATTTAGGGTCAATTTCTCTAATTCGTTTTTATCTTTCCATTTTATTGAAATAAGTGATTTTCACATCTATTTCGTTTTTTCTTTTGTGATTTCGTCGGCTTAGTGCGACGTTGTTTTGTCTGTCGTCTTTGTGCGCGTTGTTTGTCTTTCTTGTTTCGTTCATGTATTTGTTCGGTTCAGATCAGCTTCAATCCAGTGCAGATCCAATCAATGACTTTGACGTCGCCAATGTTGAAGATCCGGAGACATGGGTATTCGGAGAATTGAAAATAGTCATATGTGTAGGCTATTGTACTTTGTCGTTTTATGTTATTAACATGAATTTTGTGAGTTTGTTCGCAGATTCATCCTTTTTGTTTTTAGTAAATTTACACTATATAATTTGAATAAATAAATATCATTTGTTTTTAATTAAAAAAATTGTAATCTTTATCGATGAAAATGGAAAAGCATACATGTTAGTGCCCCTTTGACGTTAGTGAAAATAATAATTCTATGGTCTCTAAGAAAAAGAGGATGACTTTTACTGATCGACACTCACTGGGTCAAACCAGAAGTGTCTAGGAAGGATCAAAGTTGATTATGATATAAAGGAACTAAGTTAATAATTCTCCTTTGGAAAAGTTGACTTCAAGTCAACCTCCTGGAATCTGGATTCCAATTTCTTTCATAAAAACAAGTGGTTCACAATCACATTCCGTGCTCACCGGGAAATCAAGAATAAGTAAAGCTTCTTCTGCATAAACCGTGTGGGGCAGGGGAAAACAGAAATTTTGTTTGCACTAACCTTCAGTGCTATCTATGCTAGCAAATTGACTATTACTTTCTAAAACAATACTTCTTTCGTTTTAAATTAGATTCTATTTTGAGTTTTATGCCATTATTAAAAAAATTATTAGTAATATTTTTTTATTTCAATAGTAAAATGTGTTTCATTTATTAAGAACTCTTATTGATTATAATTAGTGGAGTAGTTAGATGATTGAAATATAATAAAATAATAATATTTATATTAACAGTAATATTATAAAAGGGACAATTAATTAATAAAAAAATTGGAAAGAGGACCCTTAAAATGAGACGGATGGAGTAACATGATAAATAATTGATTTTTGGTCTTGAAGTGAGAATGTTTGTTCCAACCAGGGTGTGGGCAGGAGTTCAGATCATATAGACTTTACAGGAAATACCAAATATAGAGTCTCCAGCAGACTAATTTGTTGCTGTAAACAAAACCAAACTGGTTTGTTCAATGTTTTATAACCAAGTGGCTTTTATTATTGTTATTGTTTTATAATAACCAATTGACCTTTGTTTTCTGAACTACTGCTACTCTTCAAGTGTTTTATTACTTAGGTAGTCATTATCTGAATGTAATTCAACTATTACCTTAATTGTGAGGTGTACCGTAGAAGTTCCCTTATTTTGAACATCAAAACATAGACATGTGACGCCCCATGTTTTCATCTCGAAAACTTATTAAAAGTACAAAAAAAAAAAAAATGCATCATATTTCTTAGTTTCCACTTATATCTCCACTTTATGAATATGTATTTGGCTAATTGGCCAATACCTTATAATCCACCTTCCGAATAAAATAATTAAAAAAAGCTAAATCATTTTTCGTGATATCTACTTTTGCCTAGTGACAAACCATTATATATAAGTGAAAATCAATGATAAAAAATTATCTGCAAGCAAGGGAGTGAGAAACTATCAAAACCAAGAGTGAAGTTGTGTCTGAATTCTTGTTTCAGTTTGCATTGTGTTAATTCAAAATGATGAAAATTGATGTTCCCACATCAAAGGTTGTTATGAAACACCACGAAATTATCAATATAACCTCATCAGTAGTTAACTGCCGATGGATTTTGACAGGGGTAGTTAACTACCGATGGAATTTGGGGTTAAATTTGTCATTTCATAGTGTTTCTTAGCATTGAGTGAAGTGTGAAAAGCAATGAAATGATTGTGCAATTGGGCTCCCTAGTGATTTTGGTGATGACTTTGGCGGCTTGTTGGTAGCAACAAAAGTAAGTATTTTTATATCGTCTCCACATGGACTAGTGCGCTATCTCAAGCCGTTCAACAATCGTTATCATTTTGAGTAAGGGGTTTATAACTTTGTTTGCTATAAACTATTGGAATGTAAAAGCGGAAATAAAGACGACAAGCAATATGACGTAAAAGAGTTGGGATCGGAGTTCGTCAATCTAGCCTCGAATATATTCTAATGATCATGCATATAAATTCTAGCTTTTTAGCGAAATTATCACGTATCACTCGACAATATCATTCGTGTCCAAATGACGTCGTGAGATCGATCGTATCGTTTAATCGACGATTTCCCAATCTATTAAACGATCCGAAAGCTTTACGTTCCGACACTTTATGTGATTATCAAAACCCAATTCCATGTCTAGAATTTCTTATTTTGATAGAAGATTATTCTAAACCTAGATTCAAAAGTATTTGTCAATAACAATTAAATCAAGCATAAGAATGAAAATCAAGAATAACTTCAATTCGGCCAAGAATGGTGAAAATCACGTTTTGCACTTGCTCTATGCTGTCTAAATTCGGCCACCGAACTCAAAAATCGGCCACAGAATTTTGCTGCTCAATTCTCCAATTTTGCTTCGTCAAAAATCGGCCACCGAACTCTCAAAATCGGCCACCGAATTTATGCAATCGGCCACCGAATTTTATGTCCTTTAGTGAATGTATAGATTATTATAGTATGAGTGCAAGGATTTAATGGATTGATCCCTTGCTTGTGAGTTGTTAACTCTTAAGGAATGTATACGACTTTAATAAGTCAAGAACATACTTTAGGAAAACAAGGTTATAGATGTATTCGGATTAGAATACAAGAGTAATAGGAATGCTTCGGCATTTGAAGTTTCAGTTAGGCTTATAGTGTTGGTTCGCCAACAATTAATAGGTGGCTTATGAGAACGATAAGCCAATAATCATAAGTTATAGGTTGAATGTTATATGGTTATTATTATATGATTAAAGTTAAAGAATTAAATATCAAAGTTAAAGGCGTGTTCGCACGTTTCACAGTCATAGGGCGTGTTCAGCAGACTCCGGGATTCGCCAGATGGGACTTCGCCGAGAGGGTTGTCCACACGTTTCATAGTGGAGTCCGGTGTTAGCCTGATTGTCAGGAATTTCACCGGGTCATAGGGATGTTGTACTTCGGGGTTACTCCACCCGGATGCACTCCGTAAAATGAATTCAGATAATAATGTTTGTTCAACGCTAACAGCTAACATAAAACACTTTATATGTATTATATTTCACAGTTATAGTCAAAGTTACAGTTACAGTTATAGTCATAGACAGTTAACAGAAAGTGGTCCTAGGTTTCCCCCTCGATCACTAAGTTATACTTACAGGTAGATTTACAATTATAGGTTGATTACAGTTATAGTAACAGATAGTTTACAGTTATAGTTACAGGCAGTTAAAGGTATAATTATAGATGAGAGACTTGGCGATCATAGGAATTCCCCAAAATTGCCAAGGTAGGCATGGCGACCCTAGGTTCCCTGAGGTTGCCAACAGTTGGTTGGGCTGGAGCTCACTAAGACATTATGTCTCATCCCATTCCTTCTGGTGCAGGTTTACAGGTAAGTCAGAGGTTCGTGATGGAGATCTTCATAGAGATACTGGATGGAGTACAATTGCTCGTTGTGTGCCAGCTCAGGAGCATTTTGGACATTTGTTTAAGTATTGTAATAGTATTGGATTATTTGTACAACGAGTAAACTTGTATTCATTCAGATGTGTTGTAATATTTTATTGAAAATTTTTAAATGTATCCAGTATCAGTTTAACGCACATGCTAATATACTAGTTTAAGTTAGTATGGGTGTTACAATTGGTATCAGAGCAGGTCGATTCAGACCGTGCCATGGGTCATTTAAGATTCAATAAAAGCAGTGGGATCATTGGGTTCCGGGTATTGTTCTAAATGTCACGTCTAGTTGAGCCTGATCAACTCAGTCTAGTATATGACCGTTAGGACAAATATCCGAGAGCTGAGTGTGACCAAGGAGGAAAGAACTGTACGAAGGGTGAAGGATAAGGCGTCAAATTTTAAGACGGAAATTGGCAAAGTATTTAATGCCAAAGGATGGTTCTCTAACAGTGAAGTAACTGAGCCTGTTAATGGCAAAGTCTCAGGAATATAAGAGGTATTTAAGAGTATCTAAGAGTAAGGTCAAGTACCTTAACTAGTTGGACGCATCATTGAGCGATGCCTTCTCCGAGGAGATGTGCAGAGGCAAAAGATCACGGTACCAAACTTAGCGACTTGGAATACGGAATGAATAGTTAATTGTTGGAAGCTCTGGACTTCCAGTAAGGACATAGTGTGTAAGGTTGGAAGGACTTGAGCACTTGGACCGGATGAGATTTTAATATCCGACAGGTAAGAGACTTATTATGGATCAAGCAAAATATTGGACAGATGAGACATATTACCTTTCTTTATGATGGGTTATCAAGATGCTTGGTATGAGGAACACAAGCTTAACGATAAGTGAAGAAAACCCTCGGTAAGGGTATGAAGTAAAGATTGAATCGTATGTTGTCAAGATTATAGCAAACCGGTTTCGAGGATTAAACTGGATTTAGCCTAGAACTATTGTGAGGCTCTAGCAGCAGGAAGATCGTCACTAACGTACAAGTTACAGTTAAAGCTATGGTTAGTGTTAAGGAGTTCTATGATTTCTTTTGATGGGATTCCTTACATAAGTTTTCGGGTAAGCCGACAAAGATCACCTTATGTTGGTATGTGTTAAAGATAGTGGAAATACAGACCTTGGATTGCTCGAAACCATATGAAGAGGGCCATGGATGAAAAGACCTATGGAAAATTACTCAGATAACAAGATTAGATTGGAATTGTGAATACAGTAACAAGTTACCGGAAGGATTCAAATCATAAGTGTTGAAGTTTAAGATTAATTAATAGGGTACCCGAAGGGGCATAACATGTGTTTGGGCTTACAGGAGAACCGGTAAAAGTTGAGTCTTATCCGGACAGATTGTTTCCGGAGAAACTCGAGGGGTAACCAAGAGTTATGATAGAGTTATGTGGACCTAAGTTGTATTGGAAAAAGGTTGTGGATGTGAAATCCTTATGGATAATTATAGGACGGAACTCGAATCAGTATATGAAAGACGAGAATTTCCGGAAATCATTGAATGTTTCTAAAAGTTATCACAAGTAAATGATGTACGAACTTAAGTTGCTTCAAGTATACTTTCAGTAGGATTTCTGCAAAGCTTAAATGAATATACATGCTGAGCCAACCATGAGATGGCTATAGAATTCAGAATATGAAGGTAAAGCTAGAACTAGTGTATAAGTTGTTTTGACAGGAGCATTGTTGGGCTCGTAATTATTGTTAAAGATTGTTTACAGGTTTCAGCGTACTTTCGTGAAAGTAAGAACATTGTTTATGTCCGAAAGGAAACGCAAAGTCAAGTGTCGATCAATCAGTAAGTTAAACAAGTGGATTAAACCACAATGGGAATTATAATGTAAGATGGTCATGTATGGTAATTACAAAGGTATAAAGTCAAAGGATTGACCAAGGAGATTTTATATGGTAATAGTGGTGTATTACTTCTATCCCAAGGTGAATTGTTTAAATCAGAGTTGCGCAGCGGAGAAGTAATCCAAGAATGAGTTAACGGACAATTCAAAGCTGAAGTTTAGAGAAAAACGATGTTTGTAAAATCCTTGCCGGATGAATTACGGGAAAGGTATTCAGAGATTAATTCTCAAGCTACAGAATATGCGTAAGTAGTGATAACTTGAACTTATTATCAGTTCTAACAGGAAATTTTAAGAGATAAGTCGAGGAATGCTTCAGACCTCGAAATTTATGAGAAAAGAGAATTGAAGCAGTTTGAGAAATTTAAAGGATGTGTTTATAGCACAATAAGAACATAGCAAAGAAAGCTACATCTAATATGTTAATTCAGCTATTTTAGCTCGGTAATTTCAAGTTGACTTGAATAGTAAGTTTTACCAAGAGAATTAGTTATGAGGTTATTCCACATCGTACCCACGTTATGCTAGCATGTCACATGTAACAGGCATGTAACAGGTTATGATTAGTATTATGTATACTAATCAGGCAGAGTTTATGCTACTTAGATAGTAGTGTAACATATTTTCACAGTCATGTGACATGTATCGGTAACTGTGGTACGCAGTCAGTAATGTTTTAACAGGAAAGTCTTAAGCAGAACAGGTTTGTTGTTACCGAACAAATATTAGTTGAGGAATTCAGAAATTCTTAAACTTAATGTTCACAGTTAAAGGAAGTAAATGTTTTACACAGATCAGAAGATTCCTCATAGTTTATAGTAAAAGGCTACGTGAATTGAAGTTATGAAATAAAGGATTAAGAGTTTAAGAGTGCTATTTTGATAGCGAACAGAATAGAGTTTTCTTTTCGAAAACGGATAATGTTCTGAACGAAATAAGTTATAACGTCAATGGGACGTAATCATAGTTACCTATGGGATTGTAGATACTCAAAGAGTACAAGCATGAGTTAAGAGCAAGAAGAGTGACCTTAGTTGGCGTGGTTTTGTCTCAAACGGATAATGTTCTCAAGTATATTTCTACTAAGTATGATGTCCCATTAGTTGGACAATGATGATGCGACGTACTGTGTACCCGATAGTAGTGTACACGTACTCGATCGTGTTGGAAGCTATGTGCTATGGACTGTATTATATGATGATAGGTGAGACGGCTTATGCCACACGTCAATTGTACTAAACTTTCATAAGTTGGAAATTATGGGTAAAGAAAGTATTAATCCCATGATTAAGGAATATCTTGATGATGCAAGATTGTCAGAGTCCTAGAAGGAATAAAGCTCCTAATGCCTTTAGCCACACGTTATCGTCAATTAAATTAAATCGGAGCACGAGTGGCTCATATGATTTCTCGAGCCTTAAGGTTTTCCGCAGTGGGAATGTGAACAATGCACATGGTTGAGATAATAGTTACACCAGGATGTCAGAAAGAAAGGAACTTGTACCATAAGTTCAGCCACCACGTTGTATTTGAATCGTGAAGGTAATTGTAATAGACTTCATTTCCGTTTGGGAATATTCAATATCAGATGCCTTTCAGTGTAAGAATAAATCTATATAAAGAATTATATGAATGTAACAGTAAAAGGTCGTCTTACGAGATGAAAGCTAAAGACAAGAATTCTTTTGAATTAAAGGTAATGTAATAGATTCCTCGGAAAGTTGGAATAATTGAGGAAAATCAGATCGGCCCGACGTCTTCAGGTTAAAAATTGAACGGTCAATGGAAGAAGAACTGATAGAATTCAGTAATTGAAATCCAAGGCTTAATAATTCTAAATTGGATTTGCAAGATATATGTCGAACAGGGAATATAGTCAGATAAGATGGAAATGTTGGTTCAGATAACCATACGTCCTAACAATTGATAGTTATGTAACATGCATCAGATCTTTCGGCAGGAAAGAGATTGTCATATGATTTGACATACAGAGACGGGAATCATGGCTAAAGAATAAGTTTTAACCAGTATGGTTTAATCGAGGTGTGTGACTAATCTACATGTCAGACACTAGAGTTGCCATGGAATCTCAATAAGCAAAAAGAATTAGAGATTTACATAGTAGAGAAAGAGGTAGGAAGGAATTATCTTTTCTGGATCTCAGAAGGATTATCTAAATTTCGAGGACGAAATTTCTTTTAAGGGGGGTAGAGTGTAACATCCCGTTTAATACTTGAATATTTATCAGTATTGAGACGATGAATCAGAGGTGTTTTAAGAATGGCATTTTGGTAATTACCACTCATGGGTTTTATATTAACGACAAAAGTCATTATTCTTCTCATTCTACAATCTTCTTTCTCTCTCTAATCACAATTCTCTCCTTCCCCTCATCCTTCTCCCACGCCATCCTCTTCCATCCCTCTTTAATCATCAACCTTCATCTCCAATTCCTCAACTCTCATGTCAAGTAATCAATAATTGTGGGAACTTTGAGACA
The DNA here is from genome assembly GCA_018208015.1 of Medicago ruthenica. Lineage (NCBI taxonomy): Eukaryota > Viridiplantae > Streptophyta > Magnoliopsida > Fabales > Fabaceae > Medicago > Medicago ruthenica. The sequence goes on along the minus strand of CM031378.1, from coordinate 89,480,093 downwards.
AGTTTAGCTTGAGGAAACAAGAAGAAAGGAAAGGATTATGAGCTAGGGTTTTGAAGAAGTTGGTAAGTGAGCAATCAAGCTGTAATCAAGTTTAAGGTGAGCTCCTAGGGGTTTTAGAACCCACTTTGAGAACTTTTGAATGTTTATAGTATTATGAGCAAGTTTGAGATTTTAGTGCCCTAATTTCCTTTTGATGGTAATTCCTGGATCATATATGTTGTAATCTATCAATATGCTTTAGAAATTTATCCTTTAAGCTGTTGGGATGTTTGGGTATGCTTGGATAAGCCAAGAATGGTGAAAATCACGTTTTGCACTTGCTCTATGCTGTCTGAATTCGGCCACCAAACTCAAAAATCGGCCACCGAATTTTGCTGCTCAATTCTCCAATTTTGCTTCGTCAAAAATCGGCCACCGAACTCTCAAAATCGGCCACCAAATTTATGCAATCGGCCACCGAATTTTATGTCCTTTAGTGAATGTATAGATTATTATAGTATTAGTGTAAGGATTTAATGGATTGATCCCTTGCTTGTGAGTTGTTAACTCTTAAGGAATGTATACGACTTTAATAAGTCAAGAACATACTTTAGGAAAACAAGGTTATAGATGTATTCGGATTAGAATACAAGAGTAATAGGAATGCTTCGGCATTTGAAGTTTCAGTTAGGCTTATAGTGTTGGTTTGCCAACAATTAATAGGTGGCTTATGAGAACGATAAGCCAAGAATCATAAGTTATAGGTTGAATGTTATATGGTTATTATTATATGATTAAATTTAAAGAATTAAATATCAAAGTTAAAGGCGTGTTCGCACGTTTCACAGTCATAGGGTGTGTTCAGCAGACTCCGGGATTCGCCGGATGGGACTTTGCCGAGAGGGTTGTCCACACGTTTCATAGTGGAGTCTGGTGTTAGCCTGATTGTCAGGAATTTCACCGGGTCATAGGGATGTTGTACTTCGGGGTTACTCCACCCGGATGCACTCCGTAAAATGAACTCAGATAATAATGTTTGTTCAACGCTAACAGCTAACATAAAACACTTTATATGTATTATATTTCACAGTTATAGTCAAAGTTACAGTTATAGTCATAGACAGTTAACAGAAAGTGGTCCTAGGTTTCCCCCTCGATCACTAAGTTATAGTTACAGGTAGATTTACAGATATAGGTTGATTACAGTTATAGTAACAGATAGTTTACAGTTATAGTTACAGGCAGTTAAAGTTAAAGGTATAGTTATAGATGAGAGACTTGGCGATCATAGGAATTCCCCAAAATTGCCAAGGTAGGCATGGCGACCCTATGTTCCCTGAGGTTGCCAACAGTTGGTTGGGCTGGAGCTCACTGAGACATTATGTCTCATCCCATTCCTTCTGGTGCAGGTTTACAGGTAAGTCAGAGGTTCGTGATGGAGATCTTCATAGAGATACTGGATGGAGTACAGTTGCTCGTTGTGTGCCAGCTCAGGAGCATTTTGGACATTTGTTTAAGTATTGTAATAGTATTGGATTATTTGTACAACGAGTAAACTTGTCACATAGGTCCTAAAAGGCCAAGATGGGTTAAAGGTAACTAAAGGTCCTCAACTTCATAGGTCACTTGAAAATAACAATGCCGAACACTACTACTCATGTCAACATAGTAATACTTCCAAGATTCCTCCATTGAGTGGGGTTATCACATGTGCCACATCCGAAACTCACTCTCGGAAAGACACTTTGATTATACCACCATCCTATCTTATGTTTCCCTCAAGTCCGGGTGTAGGACTTATCTCACCACTCACGTAAAAGGAAAGAAACACATAGGCACGTATTTACATTTTTGTTTTTATTTAAGCGAGTTATAGCACAAGATAATTAAATAAATTCAAGTTAGGCTCAACCCTCTTAGGGAAGTCCCCAGTGAAGTCGCCATTTCTGTCGCGGTGATTTTCGGAGATCAAGCTATTGATTAGAGTTGACTCACTAATTTTATTTCACGACTGAACTTTTAATTTTTTAAATGAAAAGTGGAAAAAAGTTCTAAATTACCACACTTTTAAAGATTAGGGTTCGGGGGTTAGTTACGTTTAGGGAAGGTGTTAGCACCCTAAACGTTCGTAGTACTCTACGAGAACCTCTTGATTTTATTTATTTATTTTGGCTATAACTTGCTTATTTTTTTTTTTTAAAAAAGAGAAGAATGAATTAGAATAGTGAGAAAAAATAAAAATGTTTTTTTTTGTATTTTTTATGATTTGGAAGGACAAGGTCCTCTGCCTACGTACCCGTGAGGGATCAAAACCTCGTAGTTCGGGGTAAAAATGACGGTTAAATTGTTTTGTATTTTTTATTGGTTTTAAAAAAAGTTTTAAAGATAAAATAAAGGCCAAGTGGCAAAATGAGATTGGTTTGTGTTTTTTTAATTTTTGAAAATGATTAAAGTGTAATTAAAGTAGATTAATGGTTATTTAAAGAAAATAAAAGAGAAAAAAGGACACTTGATTGAAAATCAAGGTTTGTTTAAGAAAAGATTTTTTTTTTGAATTTTTGGTTATTTGCATGTTTTTGTTGTTTTTTTTTTGTTTAATAATAACTAACTAAGACTAAAACGTAACAGAAAGCTAAATACGAGGAATTTCCGTGGTGACGTTGGATCACCACGAAATCCTTTTGAAAATAAACTAACCTACTATTTTTGTATTTTTTTTGACATAATGCGAAATAAATAAAGTGAGTGTCAGTGCAATATTCTCATTTACATTTACATTGTTCCTAAATACATTCTAATAAAAATGAAAATGACAAAATAAATAACAAAAGTAAAATTGCTAATATAATAAAATAAATATGCTGAAAAAAGGCAAGAGATGCAAAACAAAGAAATAAACATGTCACATAAAAGTAAAAGAATGCATGAGATGCTGAATTATAAAGCATTAAAATGAATAAAGTGAAAAAAATGCATGATAATTAACCTAAAGAAAACTACAAAATTGAGAAAATAAAATAAAGTAAAAAGAATGAAGAAAATGCAAAAGATAAAAAGAACAATAAGATGAAATGCATGAGGAATAAATAAAGGATGAGAAATGCAACAAATAAAAAGAAAATGCAAGAAAAAGAAATAAAACTAATAAATAAAAATAAGAGGAAAAAATGGGTGCAGTGAGCAGGAAAGGGTTGTAAAGAGGCGGTGCGGTTTTGCGTAGTGGTTGTTTGGTTGTGGGTTTGGCCGTGTGTGTGGCTTTATGTGGTTGTGGTATGTGGTGGTTCAGATTAGTGTTAGTGGTTTGCAGGTGGTTAGGGAGGAGGTTCGGATTGATTGTGGTGGTGGTGGAGGTGGCCGAGTTTGTGGTTTTGATTATGGATGATGATTGATTTTGGTTTTGAGATATGGTTTTTGTGGTTTCGATTTGCTGGGGTTGTTATTAATTTTTGGTTTGGAAATAATTGTGGCTTGTGTACTGATGAGTTTTTTTTTCTTCTTGGTTGTTGGGGCGTGTGCCTTTATATACAAATTGGGGTGGACTTTTGACAATAAGGAGACAAGGATTAAATCCCCATCAAATGAGATTAAAACCATTAAATCACATATGTCAAAGCCATTAAATCACATATGTCAAAGCCATTAAATCAAACATTTGACATTGACCTTTGACCTTGGACTTTGGATAGGTTTGATTAGCAATAAAGCCAAAAAAATAACCATTAAGAATAAAAATAAAAACAAAATAGAATAAATGAAAAATAAAATAAAAATAGAAAAAAAAATCCGAAAATTAAATAAGTAAAAAAGATAAAAGATAAAAAAAAAAACTAAAGTAAAATAAAATAATAATAAAACTGAAAAAAAGGTCGCCATCGGAACCCTAAACGAGGTATTTTAAAATACCTCTCTGTCGAAATTTCGTCTGAAACGACGAAAAATTCCGAACCAAAAAGACGAGTAAAAAAAGAAATTTTAGGTCAAAAATTGGGGTTGACAAGTGTGTATCAATATCTGTCCATAGAGCGGATAAACTTCACAGGTCGGGCATGGTCAATTGCTAAAAGGATTTCCCCAGCAGGGTCATCAGTAAATCAAAAAGGGAATATCCCCAATGAATCAAAGGCCCGAAAGGACAATTCAGGCAGGATTAGCCAACCAAAGCACAAGCATCCCCGGCGGAATCATCAGTTCTTCTCCCCCAGCAGATTAGTACGATTTCCCCAGCGGATTAACAATCCCCCCATGAGGTATTTATTCTTCATCAGTTAAACAGCTTTATCCCGTCAATATTTGGATGTATCCCCTGTGACATCATCCCCATTGAAGATTACCGAGTGTTTGTAATGCAATATCGGTCCCCTTTTTATCTTACCTGTCTAACCTTGTCTCATCAAAGTTTATCGGTCATACAATCAATCAAGTCAATCTTGTTCCCCAGCAAGCCACATAAAGCCCAACCATGCTTGGTACTCCCCAGCAATCCACAAAAAGCCCAATTTTCATTGGCATTCCCCAGTAGAGTCAACCCCAAAGCCCAATCATGATTGGCACTCACAAACACAAATTTCAAGTAAAGCCCAATCATCATTGGCACCCACATTTCTAATCAAAGCCCAATTTTCATTGGCACACATAAATACAATTTACAAAAAGCCCAATCATCATTGGCACAATCACAACCAAAGCTCGACCTTGCTCGGCATCCAATCATAACCCCTAGCGTCCAACATGACATCTGTCATCCCACATGGCAACATAATACATACATCATATCAAACTCATTCATGCATGCATTATACCATGTCAACATAATACATGCATCATATCAAACTCATTCATGCATGCATTATACCAAATCATTCATATACATGCATCTCATATTCATCAACATCTATCAATCATCTCTAGTGTTCCCTAGTGAACCTCATTCAAGAGCTTCCCCATTAAGTTCTTCTAGAGAAAAATCTCCAGGTATCCACCTCTAGTGTTAGCGGCTATATAAGATCACCTTTCCCCAGTGTTTCGACCTTCAGTGTAAGCGGCTGAATAAGATCACTCCATCTCCAGGTATCCACCTCTAGTGTTAGCGGCTAGATAAGATCACCTTTCCCCAGTGTTTCGACCTTCAGTGTAAGCGGCTGAATAAGATCACTCCATCTCCAGGTATCCACCTCTAGTGTTAGCGGCTAGATAAGATCACCTTTCCCCAGTGTTTCGACCTTCACCGTAAGCGGCTGAATAAGATCACTCCATCCAGGTATCCACCTCTAGTGTTAGCGGCTAGATAAGATCACATTTCCCCAGTGTTTCGACCTTCAGCGTAAGCGGCTGAATAAGATCACTCCATCCCTAGGTATCCACCTCTAGTGTCAGCGGCTAGATAAGATCACCTTTCCCCAGTGTTTCGACCTTCAGTGTAAGCGTCTGAATAAGATCACTCCATCCCTAGGTATCCACCTCTAGTGTTAGCGGCTAGATAAGATCACCTTTATCCCCAGTGGATCTACCTTCAGTGTAAGCGGCTGAATAAGATCACCCTTTCTCCAGGGATCTACCTCCAGTTTTAGCGGCTGGATATGATCAACCTTTTCAGTCTAAGCACCTTTTCAGGCGACGACTTGTCAGATCTAAGCACCTATTCAGGCGACGATCCTTTTACCTTTTCAGTCTAAGCACCTTTTCAGGCGACGACTTGTCAGATCTAAGCACCTTTTCAGGCAACGATCTTTTACCTTTTCAATCTAATCACCTATTCAGGTGACGATTTGTCTAGTTTATGCATCAATAGCCAAACCAGGTGACCCTGCATTTACTTTTATTCATTGCATTTACATATCAATATTTCCTTTATTTACTACCATCTTTTTCTCACCTTGAAGGACAAAATTCGGATCCTTCTTTTACTTAATTGCTCTTCGCAAAGAGCTTATGGGATGCCCTTGGCACTCGCATTCTCTATGCAAAGACACAATTAAGTAGGGACAGCTGTTGTACCCTAATTTTGTCCCAAGCTTTTTCAAAAGAAAATTCAAAAAAAAGAGAGAGAAAAGTCAAAGTCAACAAAAGTCAACAAAAAGTCAACATTTCGTAAAATGAGGACTTCGCAGAGCAAAGTCCCCATCGCTCTGCGAAGTCTGCGAATTTTTTGCAGATTTTAATTTCTTTGATTTGTTTTCAGTATAGTTATTATTATTATTACCTGTCATTATTATTATTGCTATTATCATCAATTGTGGCTGTTTGGGCTCAGCAAAACAAGAAATGGAACATGTTCCATTAAAGCCAAGGTGAGAAGGTTTTTCTTCCAACCAAGCATGTGCCAAGCAAGTTGGCTTGCCCTTGGGCAGCTCTTATCCCTCCCAATTGACCTGTTAATGACCCTAAGCTTGCCAGCCAGCTGTTTGCTTGTTTTTCTTCCTTCTTTCTCCCCCAAAACCAGTCAAACACAGCTGGTTTTCACTTGTCCAAAAGCTGTTTTGCTGCCCTGTTTCAGCAGCTCTTCCTTCTTCCTCACACCAGCCCACATGTTCCCTTTTGTTTCCCCCAACCTCTGCACATCACAGTGCACGTTTTCCTTGCTTGACCCCTCAAGATTGCAAGGATTGATCCCAAGAATAGCCGAATTGCAAACCAGCCCTGTTTTTCCACTTTTCATCATCATTGCTGTAGTACCCCAATTTTGTCCTAAGCCTTTTAAAACAAAAAAATCAAAAAAAAATCAAAGAGGGAGAAAAAGTCAAAGTCAACAAAAGTCAACAGAAAAGTCAACATTTTAAAAATGAGGACTTCGCACTGCGAAGGTCACTTCGCACTGCGAAGTCTGCGATTTTTCTGCAGATTTTTGGTGTTTTTGATTTAATTCCAGATTTTGTTGCATATCATTTCCATATTTATTTTAATCAGCATTCATGGCTAATTGGGCCAAGCAAAACCAGAAATGAAAAACTTGCCATTAATGCCAAGGTTGGAAGCTTTTTCTTCCAACCTAGCATGTGACAAGCAAGTGGGCTTGCCCTTGGGCAGCTCTTGTCCCTCCCATGTGACCTGTTAACCACCCCAAGGTTGCCAGCCACCTGCTTGATGACTTTCCTCCTGCTTGCTCTCCCAAAACCAGTCAAACTAGCTAGATTTATCACTTGAAAAAGCCATGAGTGCCTACCCTGTTTTGCAACAGCTTTTCACCCTCTCACACCAGCCAATTGTAGCCTTTTTCATCCCCCAATCTCTGCACATCACAGTGCACGTTTTTATTGATCAACCATTGAGATTGCAAGGATTGATCCCCAAGCTTGGCCAATTGCAATTCAGCCATGTTTCTCATCATTACTATCCTAACACCTTTGATTTTGTGGCTGAAATCAGTCAAAGACTTAACCCTTGGCACAAGGCAGGGTTGCCTCTATTCATTAGCATTAAATGCAAAGCCAAATAGCCTGAATTTAGCCCACAAATCAGCTAGGTTCTAGGATTTTTTCATCATTACATGAGATTGCATTTTGGCCTATAAATAGAGATGCAAGGCAAGAGGAAATGCAGCAATATAAAGAGACTACTCATAACAGCATTGCATAAGCATAAGATAGAGCATTGCATAAGCAATATATAGAGCACATTAGAGCATTGCATAAGCATAAGATAGAGCAGAAAATAGAGCATTCAGAGAGCAAAGAAACACTACCAAACAACCAGAGAAAACCAATCAAACACAAAGCTTTGCACAAGTTCAAAGTTCATCACCAATATCAAAAACCTTTGTGAGAACCTTCAACCAACTCAAATCCACTGCAGCTGGAGCTTTGCTAAGGATCTCTGTAAGTTTCTAAGCCTTTGTATTGCATTTTCATTTGTGCTTGCATAGCAATTTTGGTTCAAAACCTTTTGGTTCTAAAAAACCCCTTTTGAATTTCAAAGAAATCCCAAGGTTTTCAAAACATCAAAACTGTTTTGTCCAGGCCTTTTCATCCCAAAAACTCAAAGCTTTTCACTCACCTAAAAGGTCCTGAGTGTGTTCAGAAGTTGTTTCTGAACAAAAGTTCAGAAACAGCTTCTGAACTCAAAAATTCGCATACTTCGCAGTGCGAAGTCATGGTCGCAGAGCGACCATGACAGAACTCAGAATCTGAGTTTAGGTGCCCAAGTGGCCAATTTTTGAGGTTCTAGCCCAAGAGCTCAGAACCTAGGAGTTTTAAAACCCATGTTTTTCAAACCATAACAAGGATTTTGCACAATATTGGAAAATTCGCAAGTCCGTGTGACATTTTGTGGATAACTTGCAAAACAAGTTATGTTCCTAAACTTCCAAAACAGTATGAACAAACAAGCTATGTTCATCATTTCAATCCAAACTTGAACAATAAATATTGTTCATGATTTTCAAAACTCAAGCATGAACATACGCCGAATTTGTTCGCTTTTTCAAAACCGTTCGCAAAACGAGCCGAACTTGTGCGTTTTCTAACGAATTGCTAAATCTTTCCCATTTTGGGTTTTCAAACCAAATGTTTTGATATACCTTGGGATTTCTAAAAGAATTCTACCCAAAAACTTGAATGAAAAAGGGATGGTGTGACGTATGTTTCTCCATTTCCCCGATTGTACGAATGCGTGACGTATGTCTCGTCGTTCGGACAATCGTCATTCCATTTTTCAACGTATCCAACCATAACCAAACCAAATCTTGGCCCCTTGTGGTCAATCCGAACCTTTTGGTCCCCCGTGGCCACTAGATTCGATCCCTCGACTCGTTTGAGTCACTCGGTCAATGTTCGACTCGTCCGAGTCCATTGTACCTGTTCTTGATCCCAGTGGATCAATCGAACAATCCCTCGACTCGTTGGAGTCCCCTCGGTCAATGATTGACTCGTTTGAGTCCATTGCGCCTAGTTTGGTCCCATAGCGACCAATTCGAACCCTTTTAACCCAACGGACGTACCTTTTAACAATTCTAGTGCGATTCGTGAACAAACGCTTAATAAGTCTCCCAAGCGCGAGCATACAAGCTATACGCTTAATAAGTCTCCCGAGCGCGAGCATACAAGCTACGTTGAATCGCCGGAATTCGGTTAAAACATCGTCCATTTAAAATTAACCAACACATGTACGTTTTTTCTACCAAAGAACTACGTACGCTTTGAGTTCTCCGACTACCGGGAGATACGTAGGAGCAAGATCGACATCTTGTCAAGCGCAATAATAATAAAAACTTTTTTTTCCTTTCGTTTGTTTTTATCTCTTTCCCCCCCTTTTAGTATATTATATTTTGACATAGATAAGCATGCGCGCAAAACATTTAAAAACAATTTAAGCTTTAGCCAAATAGAAGGTTCCCGTTGAGTACAACGGACGTGAGGGGTGCTAATACCTTCCCCTTGCGTAACCGACTCCCGAACCCGACAATGGTTGCGATGACCAATCCTTTCCTCATCGTCAAAGGGTTTTATTATCGTTTCCCTTTTAAATAAAAAAAAACTCAAGGGTTTATCAACGTTCCCTTTACACAAAAACTTTGGTGGCGACTTCACAAAGGCCCTCCGAGCGTTTACGAACGACCTCGGAGGATTTGCGCGTTTTTTTAAACGAGGTGCGCACAGCTGGCGACTTTACTGGGGACCCTTTTCCCACTAGCGAGTCAAGCCTAACCTATTTGGCTTTTAAGCCAATTGTTTTTATTTTCTTTGCGCGCCATGTTTTTTATTTTATTCATCCATGTCATATCTATGCTTTATGTTTATATTTGCTTTATTTTGCTTTATATTCATATCATATATATCAAATGCGGGGGTTACTTGAGTGATGTTACTCCACATTGTTCGGGTTAATGCCGGACGTGTGAGGCTCTCTACCCGAGCTTGAGAAAAAAATTAAGTTAGAAGGAGGTTGTGTGCGGAAGCCCGCGTTGACGTATGTCCGTGAGGTAGGATGCCCAACCCCGCTTAGATGAGATTTTCACGTGGAATTAATTGAAGTCATGTCGACGTATGTCCATAGACAACCCTAATTCCATGTGAGATCTATGACTCTAAGGACCTCTTCTTAGAAGATTTCACAATTTAGAGCCTACATGTGAGGATGGGGGGAAGTTCCGAACCTTCATAAACCATACCCTTGCATATCATTTGCATTCATGAAAGTAATTTTCGCATCATTTTGCTTTATAGGAGTTTAAAAAGAACAAACAAATATTAGCAAAAAGAAATATGGATTCCGGGAACAAAAATACGCTCGCCTTCAAAATTAAAGCTCCTAGGGTGGAAAGCTTATTAGCTCTAAGCAAGAGGCTCTCTCCGGTCAACAAGAGTATTTTCGAGGCAAGCTATGGGCTAATCCTTGATCTCCTACCCGTGAGAATAGATTCAACGGCCTTAACCACTTTGGCGCAATTCTTCGACCCACCTCTACGGTGCTTCACATTTCAGGACTTCCAACTAGCACCAACTTTGGAAGAGTTTGAGAGGATTTTGGGTTGTAGCATGAAGGATCATGAACTCTATCTCGGTCCGGGAAAGGACCCCACATTAGAAGCCATCGCCGAATCCTTATACCTTGACACCCAAGAAGTGGCATCTAACTTGGAAGTTAGAGGAAACCTTAAGGGATTTTCAAGAAAGTTTTTGGAAGCCAAAGCTCGGGAAATGTTAGCCAACAAAGAGGGAAGGGCATTCAACGCCATCTTAGCCCTCTTAGTCTACGGAATTGTCTTATTCCCCAACATGGATGATTTCGTAGACTTTCCGGCTCTAGAGGTATTTATGACTAAAAATCCGGTTCCCACAATCTTGGCGGATTTTTATCATACCCTCTACTCTAGGCATGAACAAGCAAGGGGACGCAAAATTACTTGTTGCACTCCCGTGGTGCAAATTTGGATGATGTCCCACATGCCAAGAAACCGAGACTTTGTGGAAAACCGGGCCAAGCTCAAATGGTCGCAACGGATGACAACCCTCGCCGAGAAGGACATCCATTGGTTTTCACCAAACCTAGAGGACCCGGAAATTATCCTCAGTTGCGGGGACTTCCCTAACGTACCCCTCATTGGTACTAAGGGATGTATTAATTACAATCCGGTCCTCTCTCTCCGACAACTAGGTTTTTCAATGGAAGATAAACCTAATGACCTTTTGTTGGAAGCTTTCTACTTAAGGGAAGGCGATCAAGACCCGGCATTGCTAGAGAGAATCCGGGGAGCATGGAGCCAAGTGCGCAAAGGAAGGGTCGGCAAGAGAAACTGTGTCGCCAAGCCCCTTTATACTCAATGGGTGAAGGAGAGGGTCAAAGCAATCAAGCTACCCTTCGTGGTCACAAACCCTCCAAAACCTCCTACACCTAAACCTATTGCAACCATTCCCAACAAAGAAGTGGAGGAACTCAAAGCTAAAATTCAAGAACTCCAAAACAAAAACGGAGACTTAGAATTGAAGCACCTCCAAGCTTTAGGAGAAGTCACTAGGACGAAGAAAGACCGTGATGAAGTGACGAATTCTCTCCTAGTGTGCCAAAAACGGCTAAGAATCTCCGAAGGGAAGAGAGATTGGATAGGAGGCGGCTTGGTTAGTGTGGATGCCAACCTTGTGGCCAAGGACGAAGAGTTGGAAAGAATCTTACATTCCAACCAAGAGCTCAAGAAGTTTGGCGAACTAGCCATCGAAGCTCAACGGAAATGGAGGTTGAAATTTCAAGAGAAAAATCAACAGCTCCGAGAAGTAGTTAAAGACTACAAAGAGCAGCTTCAAGCCGAACGCGTCCAACGGCAAAGACATGAGAGCCTTTCTCATCAAGGGAGGCTAAAGTGCAATAGTCTCGAAGAAGACATCAAGAAATTCGAAGAGTACTTCGACAAGATTGCAAGAGCTCACGGGGACCATATTGCACAACTACATGATGAAATTAGAAGTGCAAGAGTCAAGCTAGACCAACGCAAGGAAGTGATTGAGTGTGTATGGCAAGACGCCACCCGATTAAGTGAGGATTTCACTAAATTGGTTGCATTCTCAAACTTGGTAATCACCCAACTTCCAAAGAGGCTAGCGGAGGCCGAGATGGTCATGCCCTACTTTGTCATCCCTATGGAGATCCAGAAGTTTATGAAGTTCTGCAAGGACACCATAGATTTCTATAGGGAGGAGATGAGCAAAGCCGAGAAGCGAGCGGCTATTTGATTTGTAATAGCATTAGTTACACTTTGTAAACAAATGTTATTTAATCAAATATATTTTGAAGCATAATCAGTTTCCCGGTCTTTAATATTTCGAATTGCTAATATTAATTGTGCACCTGTAAACTCCTCCATAAAGCAAAAAAAAAAACGCATATTTTGCATACTCATACATACACCCACATGCATCTTCATGCATTTTTTCAAAAAAAAACTCATTCATTTCCCTAAAAACAGTTCAAAGCAATCATAGCCCGAAAACCCCGAAAGCCCTCGGTCCAAGAATCAGATCTCCAACACTCGTACGGAACACGAGCTAACAAACAAAGGATCATGGACAATTTGGAACAAACCCAAGCGGCTTTGAGAGAAGAGGTTGATGGAATGAAGGGAAAGATGGATCAGATGCTAGAGTTAATGCAAGCTCTATCGGCACGAGAAAGTAATCCTCGCCCAACAACGGATGCATCCAATGTGCAATGGCCTCCTTATGGTTTACCTCTGAATTACACCCCACCATTCGAAAATGAGGGCCATGGACCACCTCCACCACCGCTCACAATCCCCGTAAGAAATGAAGAGCGTCGTCCTCAAGGAACCTCCACTACTCAGCATGAGGTGATTCCCCATGATGTGGAAAATATTCGGCCAAGGCAATCTGCTCCCGACACCACCCACGAAGACAATGATACCACCCAAATGTATCGAGTTTTGGAAGAAAGGTTGAAAGCTGTCGAAGGATTCAGTTCATACGGTGCCCACAATGCTTTGGACATGTGCCTAGTGCCCGACGTGGTAATCCCTCCGAAGTTCAAAGCACCGGACTTCGAGAAGTACAAAGGGATTCAATGCCCTCGGAACCATCTACGGATGTTATGTAGGAAGATGGCAGCTTACGCAATGAACGAGAAACTCATGGTGCATGTGTTTCAAGATAGTTTAAGCGGGGCATCCTTGGATTGGTACATGCAGCTCGAGCGTACCCATGTCCAAACTTGGAAGGATCTAGCCGATGCCTTCCTAAAGCAATACAAATATAATTTGGACATGGCTCCAAATAGGATGCAACTACAAAACCTCCTGCAAAGAAGCAATGAGTCCTTCAAGGAGTACGCTCAGCGTGGAGAGAACTAGCTTCTCGTGTACAACCACCACTATTGGAAAGAGAGCTTATCGACACCTTTATGGGCACACTTCAAGGCCCATATTACGACAAGATGATTGGAAGCACGTCCGCCGGTTTCTCCGATCTAGTCATGGTTGGTGAAAGAATAGAGGACGGAGTAAAGAGGGGAAAGATCCAAGGCCCTCTAGAAGCTCAAAGTGGAGCTAAAAGACCCCCCAGCAGCTTTCACAAAAAGAAAGAGGGGGAGACGAACGCTGTTCTAGTGGGACCGTCTTGCCCACCACCAAATCAAATGCCTCACTATCACTATCCGTATGTGGCAGCAGCAACGGCTCAAGGGCGTTACTCACCTCAAGTGATTCCCGCAACTCCACCTCGACAACCAGTAGTGTTGCCTCAGCAAAATCAGCAGCAACAACAAGGCGGGTACCCTTCAAGGAACCAAGTGGGCCCGAGGAACAATTATAACAGTAGGCAATTTGATCCTGTACCTATGCCTTATGGTCAAATCTTGCCATATCTAATCCAAAAGGGTATGGTCGAGACAAGACTACTACCACCAATGTCGCCACCATATCCACATTGGTACGACACAAATGCAAAATGTGACTACCACGCAGGAACCGTGGGGCACAATGTCGAAAACTGTAGAGTTTTCAAACACAAGGTTCAGGACCTTATTGACAAGAAGCTGTTATCCTTCAAAGAGGAAAACCCCAATGTAAAAAATAACCCATTACCGGGGCATGCGGGTCCCTCTGTAAATGCGGTGGAAGAACAAGAGGACTTTGGTCCAGTCAAAAGGGTAGCCAATGTTAAGACTCCCCTGTCAACCATAAGGGAGCGTTTAACCGGTTTTGGTTTGTTTGATGAAATGCACGCCAACTGTGAAGCCTGCATAATCAACCCGGACAAGTGCGAAGAGTTGAAGAGCTGTCTTCAAGAACTAATGGACCAAGGTTGGATCCAAATTGGCTATGTAAAGGATGGCACGGACGTTGCTACCTTAGAGTCTAACGACCCAAAACCTCTCGAAATCCCATACCAAAGGAGAGAGGTACCAATGCCTATACAAACCATAACATTCCACGTACCTGCACCCTTCTCTTTTGAAAGCATGAAGAGGGTACCATGGAATTATCAACCTGTGGCCTATGTGGAAGGAAAACCACTAGCCAAAATTGAGCCCAGCATCACTAACATTACCGGTGTTGGAGGAATAACCAGAAGTGGTAGAGTCTTCGCTCCGAAAGAGCTCGGGAAGACGCCAGCCGTACTACCAAGAGAGCCGCTCAAAGAAAAGAGCGTGGAGGAAGAAGAGAACCAAGCGGGGCCTTCTCAAAAGACAACCCCACAAAAAGAGGCCGAAGAGTTCCTAAGGATAATCCAAAAGAGCGAGTATAAAATCATTGACCAGCTAGGTCAAACTCCCTCCAAGATCTCCATGCTATCCTTACTACTAAGCTCGGAAGCACACCGAGAAGCACTACTGCGGATCCTCAGTGAGGCACATGTCACCAAGGACATTCATGTGGACCAATTCGACGGGATAGTCGGAAATATTACCTCAAGTAGGTACTTGGGTTTCAATGGCGATGAGCTACCCGACGAGGGGCACATTCATAACCGCGCCTTACATATCTCCGTGAAATGCATGGACCACATCCTCTCTCGAGTGCTAGTGGACATGGGGTCATCATTGAATGTCATGCCCAAGACTACCCTCCTCAAGCTATCATGTGAAGGGACAGTAATGAAACCCAGCGCCTTGGTCGTAAAAGCTTTTGATGGGTCAAGAAGAGCCGTCGTAGGGGAGATCGACTTACCAGTCCAAATCGGGCCTAAGGTTTTCATTATAACCTTCCAAGTCATGGATATTAATCCAACATACAGTTGTCTTCTCGGACGACCATGGATTCATGCGGCCGGAGCTATTACCTCTACTCTGCACCAGAAACTTAAGTTCATCATTGATAACCAAATGATTGTAGTTTCCGGGCAAGAGGACATGATGGTAAGCCATCTCTCATCATTCCGTTATATAGAAACGGACGAAGAAGCTGTGGATGTTCCATTCCAGTCTTTGGAAGTGGCGAATGTCGTGACTTTGAGCTCAAAGCCCAAGGAAGAGGCTAGGACAGCCATGTCATCATGGAGGGCAATAAGAGAGGCCCTAGAAGAAAGCCGACCCACCGGATGGGGCAAGTTAGTGGACATATCGGAGAAGAAGAATCACTTCGGGTTGGGGTACCATCCATCAGCCGAAACTTTCTCAAAGCCTCCAAAGCAAGGGATCCTCCCTATTTCGGAAACATTCATCAGTGCGGGATTTATCAATGAAGATCAAGTGGCTCTACTTGAAGACGTAGATGAAGACGTGCCTGATTTGGTGTACCGTTGCGCTTCGGATGAAGCTTTGAACAATTGGAGGGCTATCGCAATTCCCGAGATCATTACCAAGATCAAGTAATAAACCATGTTTGTTTTTTTTTTTTTTTTTAAAAAAATCATCATTTAGCTCTGCCCAAGGCAAATGATTAGTCGTGTGGGGCCCCCATGTTTTAAAAGTTATTTTCAATCATGAATAAAATCACTCTTTTATGTTCATTTGAGTCTTTTTCTTTTTGCATTTGTTTTAAAAAAAAAATTTCAACAAAAAGCCTAAAAAAAATCATACTCATGCAGATCTACAAATCCACCCTCCAAAAACAACACTGCCTTAATCCCTTATGACTTCGATTTCCCGATTAATCAAACGGAAGATGATGAAGAGGACGATTATGAACCGCCTGAAGAATTGTCCAGACTTGCAAATCAAGGGGATAGGGTAATACAACCTCACCAAGAATCAGTTGAAAAGGTCAACTTGGGGACCGAAGAGGATAAGAAAGAGGTCAAGATAGGAGCCTCCCTGCACGAGGATGTGAAAGGAAAGTTGATTAAGCTTCTGCAAGAGTACGTGGACGTATTTGCTTGGTCGTATCAAGACATGCCGGGTTTAGACCCTAACATCGTTGTACATAAGCTGCCACTCAAGCCGGAATGCCCGCCAGTGAAGCAGAAATTGAGAAGAACTCGACCCGATATGGCTCTCAAGATCAGAGAAGAGGTCAAAAAGCAATTCGATGCCGGCTTCTTAGCCGTAACCAAGTATCCAACATGGGTTGCCAACATTGTGCCAGTTCCGAAGAAGGATGGCAAAGTTAGGATGTGTGTGGATTATCGGGACTTGAATAGAGCAAGCCCAAAGGATGATTTCCCGCTACCACACATCGACATATTGGTGGACAACACAGCCCAATTCTCAGTCTTTTCCTTTATGGATGGCTTCTCGGGATATAACCAAATCAAGATGGCTCCAGAGGACATGGAGAAAACCACATTCATCACCCCGTGGGGGACATTCTGCTATAAGGTAATGCCTTTCGGATTAACAAATGCCGGGGCAACATACCAAAGAGCAATGGTGACTCTTTTCCATGACATGATCCATAAGGAAATTGAGGTCTATGTCGACGACATGATTGCCAAATCCCAAACGGAGGAGGATCATCTAGTCCATCTACAAAAACTTTTCGAACGTCTGAGAAAATTCAAGCTGCGCTTAAATCCTAACAAGTGCACATTTGGCGTTAGATCCGGAAAGTTATTGGGCTTCATCGTCAGCCAAAGAGGTATTGAAGTGGATCCCGACAAGGTAAAGGCCATCCAAGAAATGCCAGCGCCAAATACCGAGAAAGAAGTCCGGGGTTTCTTAGGAAGATTGAACTACATCGCTAGGTTCATCTCACACATGACAGCTACCTGCGAACCAATCTTCAAACTACTAAGGAAAAACCAAGCCGTTCATTGGAATGAGGATTGCCAAGAGGCGTTTGACAAGATCAAACAATACCTGCAAGAACCACCAATTTTAATACCTCCGGTTCCGGGTAAACCCCTCATCTTATACCTAACCGTACTTGAAGGATCAATGGGTTGTGTGTTGGGACAACAAGATGAAACAGGAAGAAAAGAGCACGCAATCTACTACCTAAGCAAGAAGTTTACCGACTGTGAAACAAGGTATACTTCACTTGAAAAGACTTGCTGCGCTTTAGCATGGGCTGCTCGACGCCTAAGGCAATACATGTTGACCCATACAACTTGGTTGATATCAAAGATGGATCCCATCAAGTACATCTTCGAAAAGCCTGCCCTCACAGGGAAGATAGCCCGTTGGCAAATGCTGCTGTCTGAGTACGACATCCAATATGTTGCTCAAAAAGCCATCAAAGGGAGTGTTTTATCCGAGCACCTTGCTCACCAACCATTGGAGGATTATCAGCCCATACAATTCGACTTCCCGTACGAAGATGTCGTAGCTTTGAATGACGAAAAGGTCACAAACGATGATGAAGGGCCAGAACCGAAAGCTCGATGGAAACTCACTTTCGACGGCGCCTCAAATGCCATGGGGCACGGGATCGGAGCAGTTTTAATCTCCCCAAGAAATGGATACCAACCCTTCACAGCAAGGTTATGCTTTGACTGCACCAATAACATGGCAGAATATGAAGCATGTATCCTAGGCCTTGAAGCAGCAATTGATCTAAGGATCAAAAACCTTGAAGTATACGTTGACTCAGCTTTAGTCATCTATCAAGTCAAAGGAGAATGGGAAACAAAGCATCCCAATTTAATCCCCTACCGAGCCCGGGTTGTAGAATTGATTAAGCACTTTGATGAAATCAACTTCCATCACATACCTCGAGAAGAAAACCAGGTGGCGGATGCTTTGGCTACATTATCATCAATGTACCAAGTAAATTTCTACAATGAAGCGCCAATCATAAGAATGGATCGTAGAGACAAACCAGTTGTATGTGCATCAGTCGAAGAAGGACTTGACGACAAACCTTGGTTCTACGACATCAAGCGATACCTCGAAGAGCAAGAGTATCCAGACAATGCCTCGCACACCAACAAGAGAACCCTCAGGAGATTGGCATCTCAGTTCTTCCTCAGCGGAAATACCCTCTACAAAAGAAACTATGACATGGTCCTGCTCAGATGTGTGAATAAACATGAGGCGGACATGCTCATCAAAGAAATCCACGAGGGATCTTTTGGAACCCATGCCAATGGGCATGCAATGGCAAAGAAAATCCTAAGGGCGGGCTATTATTGGCTAACCATGGAAACTGACTGTTTCCATTATGCCAAGACTTGTCATAAGTGCCAGATTTACGCCGACAAGGTGCATGTGCCACCAACTCCACTGAACGTCATGACTTCACCTTGGCCATTCTCTATGTGGGGCATAGACATGATTGGAATGATCGAGCCCAAAGCGTCAAATGGACATCGCTTCATCCTCGTTGCCATCGACTACTTCACCAAATGGGTAGAAGCAGCTTCGTATGCAAACGTAACAAAACAAGTGGTAGCCCGATTCATCAAGAAGGAAATCATTTGCCGTTACGGCACTCCCCACAAAATCATCACCGATAATGGGGCAAACCTGAACAACAAGACAATGAAGGAGTTGTGCAAAGATTTCAAGATTGAGCACCATAATTCCTCCCCTTACCGACCAAAGATGAACGGTGCGGTAGAAGCAGCCAATAAGAACATAAAGAAGATCATCCAAAAGATGGTAACAACATATAAGGATTGGCATGAGATGCTTCCCTTTGCGCTACATGGCTACAGAACAGCCATTCGCACTTCAACTGGGGCAACCCCTTTCTCCTTAGTATACGGTATGGAAGCTGTGCTTCCCGTAGAGGTGGAAATTCCTTCGTTAAGGGTCTTGATGGAAACCAAGCTAGAGGAAGCTGAATGGGTCCAAACAAGGTTCGACCAACTGAATCTCATAGAGGAAAAGCGTCTGACGACAATATGTCACGGACAACTCTATCAAAGGAGACTCAAGAGAGCATTCGACAAGAAGGTCCGTCCTCGAGAATTCAAAGAAGGAGACCTAGTGCTCAAGAAGATATTACCTATCCACAAAGATCCCCGAGGGAAGTGGACTCCCAGCTATGATGGGCCGTACGTGGTAAAGAAAGCTTTCTCAGGCGGAGCCCTGATCATCACCACTATGGATGGAGAAGAGTTCCCACTCTCAATAAACTCCGATGCAGTCAAGAGGTATTATGCCTAAAAGAAAGAAAAAAAAAAAAAAAAAAGCTCGCTAAATCGAAAACCTGAAAGGGCGGTTTAGGCAATAGAGAGCGTCCTGCTAGATCGAAAACCTGAAAAGGCGGTCTAGGCAAAAATTAAGGACATCAAAAAAGGAAATACACCCCGGTGGATTGAAAACTCGAAAGAGCGGTCCAGGCAAAAATTAGGGGTTGACAAAAGAAGAAAGGCAATGACTGCAACATCCAAGCTCCGGACAAGATTCAAGAGGAGAAGAATCGGTCTCGTCAGCATCTTCCGAAAAACAAAAATCTCGAAGTCATAAGGAAATAGCATGTGTTGTGCCAAAACCAACAAATTTCTTTTTGCTTTTTTTTCCTTGTCTTTCTCTATCTCACTATTTTTTACCCATTTAAGAAGTCAAATCTGCATTGAATAAATTTCCTTCTGTTATTTTATGTTCTCAGTAGCGCATAAAATTTTGTTTTATTCATGATAAAAATGCATTAAAACATGGGAAATAAACAAAAGAAATTTCTTCCAAAAAAGGAAAAAAACAAACAAGCGTTGTCTTATTTGAATTTGTGTAAAATTCGAAGGAATTGCGGTAATTCCCACCAAATATTGCACTAAAGGACTTATGCTCTTCAGCAAAGGCAAGTGCGTAGCTCACGGCACGCGGAGCGCAAAAGCCCCAAGAGTTAGAGGAACAAATTCCCCAGTAAGCACCCTAAACATCCAAACATCAACCAAGGCTGGATATCGATCATGCTTCCAAAATGATCCTTATATCCCCATGAGCCAAACCTTATTGACATTCCCCAGGGAGTCTCAACCCAAAACAAAAAGACCAATCATCATTGGCAGACAAACACAAATCCCCAGGACAAGCCCGAACTACACCGGTTTTGATCCCATTCGGGTATGTAGGCAAAGGACCTTGTCCTTCCAAACCAACCAAACAAACAAAAAAAGCCCCAATCAAAAAGCCCGAACTACACCGGTTTTGATCCCATTCGGGTATGTAGGCAAAGGACCTTGTCCTTCCAAACCAAACAAACAAAAAAAAAGCCCCAATCAAAAAGCCCGAACTACACCGGTTTTGATCCCATTCGGGTATGTAGGCAAAGGACCTTGTCCTTCCAAACCAACCAACCAACCAAACAAACAAAAGTCCAACCATCATTGGCACAACCACAACCAAGACCGACCTTGCTCGGCACCCAATCAGCATCCCACATATCATGCATAACATAATACACGCATCATGTCAATCATTCATACATACATATACAAATCATTCATACACATGCATTTCATAAATCATGTCATGCATCCTCAAGAGAGATTCTCCAGTGAGTATCATATATTCACCAGCATCCATCAACAGTTAAGTAAGCGTTCCCCAGTGAACCTCCTTCACCAATTGTCCCCAATTCCCCAGCAGGAATCTTTGATTGGGTCTATCTCATATCATATTGCATTGCATATCACACTGCATATCATACTGCATAACATGCATCATACAATCATGTTTTCCGGTTCAACCATAGGCACCTATTTAGGGTAAGACCATCCGCGTTAGGAATCGACCTTCAGTGTTAGCGGCTGAATAAGATTGCCTATCCTTAGGTATCGACCTCTAGTGTAAGCGGCTAGATAAGATCACCTTCCTCAGTGTTCGACCTTCAGTGTTAGCGGCTGAATAAGATCACCTTCCTTAGTGTTCGACCTTCAGTGTAAGCGGCTGAATAAGATCACCCTCCCCTGTTTAGGAATCGACCTTCAGTGTTAGCGGCTGAATAAGATTGTCTATCCTTAGGTATCGACCTCTAGTGTAAGCGGCTAGATAAGATCACCTTCCTCAGTGTTCGACCTTCAGTGTTAGCGGCTGAATAAGATCACCTTCCTTAGTGTTCGACCTTCAGTGTAAGCGGCTGAATAAGATCACCCTCCCCTGTCTAGGTATCGACCTCTAGTGTAAGCGGCTAGATAAGATCACCTTCCTCAGTGTTCGACCTTCAGTGTAAGCGGCTGAATAAGATCACCCTCCCCTGTTTAGGAATCGACCTTCAGTGTAAGCGGCTGAATAAGATTGTCTATTGTCATACCCCATTTTTTGACTTATATTTTTTATGTGTTATATTTTGTTATTATCTCATTATTTATTTTTTTACCCTTTATTATTTTTATTGTTGCTATAATATTTTATTATCATCATCATTATCCTTAATATTATTAATGTTATTGTTATTTTATTTTTCTTTAATAATATCATTATTATTTTATTACTATTAGTTTTTTATCTTTTAATATTATTAAGTTTTATTTATTATCATCATTTTTATTATTATTATTGTCATTTACTATTTTATTTTCATTATAAATTGCATTTTGCATTTATCATTATCATTATTATTTATTTTTTACTCATTTTTCACCTTTTTATTTTTTAATACAAAAAATCAAAAAAAAAGTGGAGTTCGCAGTGCGAAATCACCTTCGCACTGCGACCTCTGCGAAATTTCTGCAGATTTTTATACTTTGATTTATCTTTTTTGTTTTCAACTACAATTGTTATTAGTAGCATTATTACTTTTATTATTGCTGTTTTGTGACTGATTTGGTGCAGCAAGACAAGATTTAATGTGTGACATTAAAGGTAAAAGGAAAGAAGGATTTTCTTCCAACCTCTCATGTGATCAAACAAATTGGCTATCCTTGGTCAGCTTTTGTCCCTCCAAATTGACCCCTCACCCAACCTAAACTTGCCAGCCAGCTGCTTGATCCCTTTCCTTCCCTTTTTCCCTGCCAAAACCAGTCAATCACAAGTGGTTTTTGTTGCAAAAAAGCTGTTTGATGTGCCCTGTTTTGACTTGGATTTCTCCTCCCACACATAAGCCCACATGCTCATTTTGCTTTCCCCAATCTCCCTGTACATGGCAGTACACGTTTTGATTGTTTGACCTTCCAAGATTGCAAGGATTGATCCCAAGAATCATCCCTTTTGCAGCTGCCCTGTTTTACAGTTTTTACCATCATTACCTTCTAGAATCAATGGCATTTGTGGCTGAGATCAGTCAAGACCTTGCCCCTTGGCACAAGGCAAAGCAAGTTCTATCCTTTAGCATTAAATGCAAAGTGTTCTAGCCTGAATTTAGCCCAAATCAGCTAGTGTTTTAGGATATTGTTCATCATTGTTCATCATTACAAAGATTTGCATTTATGCCTATAAAAGGAATGGCAAGGCATAAGGATCACACACATTGAAGCACCAGTTAAAAACACATTGAAGCACCAGTTAAAAACACAATCAAGAGACCAATTCAGAGAACCAATACACACGAAATCCACACAAAAAATCCCTTGCATTGCAGCACAAAACCAGTCCATCACAAACACTTAGAACTTTGTTCATAACCTCTCACAAAGCAAGCAAGCCACTTCCAATCTTGTTCAAGCATTGCTAGGAGTTCTGTAAGTCTCCTATAATCCTTCTTTTTTATTGTGTTTGCTGTTTGCATATCTTGCTTTGTCCAATTTCGCTTTGTGAACAAAAACCTCTTTTGAACCTCAAAAAGGACCTCAAAGGGGCCAAGCTTTAAAACTGTGATTTTCCACCCCTTTTTCTTCCATTTTGTCAAGCTTTTTAACCTCCTTTAGGTTCTGAATCTTGCTTAGAAGCAATTTCTGAACTTCTGTTCAGAAACAGCTTCTGAGTTTGAAAATTCGCATACTTCGCAGAGCAAAGTATTGCTCGCACTGCGAACACACCAGAACCTGACTTCGCAGAGCCAAGTTCTGGTTGCTCTGCGAAGTATATGAAACTCAGAATATGAATCAGGCATTCAAATGTCAAATTTTTGGGATTCTAGCCCTTGATTCAGAACCTAAAGAGGGTTAAAACCATTTTGGTCCAAACCCAATTCGTAATCATGCACATTTTTGAAGATTTCTCAAGTTCGTGCGACAAATTTTGGAATAACTTGTGAAACAAGTTATGTTCTTTAATATTTTCAAAACCAAGTTTGAGCAACGAGCTAAGTTCGTACATTTCAAAACAAACTTGAACAACCAGGTTGTTCATGATTTTCAATCCAAACGCGAACTTAAGCCGAGCTTGCTCATTGTTTTTAAAACCAAGCTCGAATTGAGCCGAACTTGTGAACTTTCCAATTTTTTGCATGTTTTATGATTGTGTTTGCAATTCAAACTTGAACCAAACTCGTTCTTGAGTTTCAATAACTTAAGCAACAAGTAACGTTCATGATTTTTAATAAAATCGAACAACAAATTTGTTCGTGTTTTCTTTTCTTTTACAACTTTCCTTTTAAAGCTTTGGTTCCCTTTGAGGTTTCTCCGAGTGACAAAACCAAACTTGAATGAAACGGGAATGGCTTGACGTATGTCTCCCCAAACCTCGATTGCACGAATGCGTGACGTATGTCTCGTCGCTCGGGCAATCGTCATTCCACCCTTGACGCGTCTAGCACGCTACACCTTCCCTTGGTCCCCTTGTGGCCATTTTTATCCTTTTTCTTGGCCCTCGTGGTCAATCCGAACCTTTCGTGCCTTGCGCGAATTTTTCGCCTCAGTGCGTTTGTCTTTTGTTTATTTCTTTTAAAACATTCACGCCTTGCGCGAGCTTATCGCCTAGCGTCCATCTTTCACCATTTTAAAACTTTGTACGTCTTCGTACGTTTTTAAAAACCTTTGTTCAAGTCCGAGTGGAAAACTTTTTCATCAAATCATTTACTTTTATGCATTGTCGTCAGTGGCCAGTTCGGCAACAACCCGAACAGCTGACTTTTACTTTCTTGTCGTCAATGGCCAGTTCGGCAGCAACCCGAACAGTTGACATTTACTTTCATCACTTTTTCTTTTTTTCAAACTTTTTCGCTCGGACGCAATCAAATTTTTTTAACTAAAACGAACCAACATACAAACGTTTTTCTACCAAAGAACTACGTACGCTTTGAATTCTCCGACTACCGGGAGATACGTAGGAGCAAGATCGACATCTTGTCAAGCCCATTAATAAAAAACCTGTTTTTCCCTTTTCGTTTGTTTTTATCTCTTTCTTCATCTCGCATTATGTTTTCATATATTTCCTTTTATACATGTATAAACACGCAAGTAAAACATCGAAGCATTTTAAGCCTAAGCCGACTAAGAGGTTCCCGTTGAGTACAACGGATGTGAGGGGTGCTAATACCTTCCCCTTGCATAATCGACTTTCGAACCTAAAATCTTTTCTCAAGGTAATTTAGAACTTTTTTCCTTTTTCCCCGAAAAATTAAAAGTTCAGTCGTAATTTAGAATTAGTGATTCAATGCTTCCCCATAGCTTGACATCCGAAATTCGACGCGACAGAAATGGCGACTTCACTGGGGACCATGCATAAAACACTTTGTTTTTGCATAAACGAGTCAAGCCTATCTCAGTCGGCTTTTAGGCTAATTTGGTTCATTTTACTTACGTGTTTATATTTTCTTGTCATTTTTTTGTCTTGTTTATTCTTATACTCTACATACATACATATCATTTGTGCTTCATATATATATCTCAATTGTGGGGGTTACTTGAGCGATGTTACTCCACATTGTTCGGGTTAATGCCGGACGTGTGAGGCTCTCTACCCGAGCTCGAGAGAAAACTAAGTTAGAAGGAGGTTGTGTGCGGAAGCCCGCGTTGACGTATGTCCGTGAGGTAGGATGCCCAACCCCGCTTAGACGAGATTTTCATATGGAATTAATTGAAGTCATGTCGACGTATGTCCATAGACAACCCTAATTCCATATGAGATTGATGACTCTAAGGACCTCTTCTTAGGAATCTTACCTATTAGAGCCTACACGTGAGGATGGGGGAAGTTTCGAACCTCTATATACCACACCCTTGCATACCACCCGTTCACATTCACACATGTTTGTTGCTTTGTATTTTATTTTTATCAGGGGAAATCAACATTTATTTGTTCGTTATTTGTTTTATATGCATAAATCATAGTTGAAATAGAAATGACCACTAATTTGAGAGGGAGTTTTTTTTTCTAATTCGAGCACTTCGCAGAGCAAATGTATCTTCGCACTGCGAAGTTGATCTTGAGGTTCGCAGAGCAAACTCACTTCGCAGTGCGAAGCATGCGAATTTTGTCAGCCCAGATTTCAAAGCTCACTAACCAGCATTAACTCCCTCCAACCACTTATTTCCACTATCTCTTATCTAACCGTTATTTTACTTGTATAACTAAAAAAAAGGCAGCTTTTCATTTTCACAAAAAACAACTCTTCAAAAAAAAAAAAAAACAAAAAAATCATACCCATTTCTCCTTTTTTCTTCTTCTTTCCTAATTCAAGTATTAATCTCTCTTCTCTGCAAGCAGTAAGGTATGATTTCCTCCTCTCTATCTTGCTTTTACTCCTGATTCGTGTTTTGGGTCTTAGGTTTTGCTGAACTTTTAAGCTTCCATTTTTAGGGTTTAAGGATTGTAACTAGTTCCTGTTTCTTCTTGCCATGCTAGGAATAAGTTATAATCTAGTAAATGTATGTCATGGGTAGCTAAAGTAGGCTCATTTCCTTTCCCATCTTTGAGTAATCTTATACGAATCCACTCTACCCATTTTGTAGAAATTAGATCAAAACAAGTTGCCATGTTAGTTGTGTTCATTACCCATGCATTTATCCTTAATCATTCATCTAACATGCTTTGTTTGGAGTTTAGTTTAAGAGTATAGGGTAGTTGTCCAGGGATTTTATTGATTTGTTCTGTCAGGGTCGCAGAGCAAAGATGAACTTCGCACTGCGACCCATCCTTCTGGGCAGCCCAGAATTTTCGCATAGCTTCGCACTGCGACCGTGAATTCGCAGTGCGACTGTAGCAGAAACAGAACCTTTGTTTTCTTATTTATTCCTTTCAATTCCATTTGTTTCACCTCGTATCACTTTCAATCATGCATGCTGTCCACTGACTTTACTTTTTTCTTGCAGATGGCCCCAAGACCAGTGGGAAAGCGCTCGAGGGGTGAGGCATCCGGATCTAGACCCCAAGGGGGATTCGACGCCTCTCGCTTCCTAAGTCTTCGGAACCAAGAAAGGTACGAAGAGCTTCTTGGCAGAACCTTCTGGCCTGAAAGACAATTCATCATAAGCAAGCAGGGCACTTGGCGAGAGTTGGCCCGATTAATAAACCATCGCCACTGGGGAGTCTTGGTGAACCCTCCCTTAACCTTAACTATGACATAATCCGGGAGTTTTACGTGAATGCCATTCCCGTGGATCCGGAGGGGGAATTCACATATCAGACCATGGTGCGTGGTCGGATCATTAGATTCGATCGCGACGCCATCAATACATACCTCCACAACCCCTTTCAATTGGAAAATGATGAGCTTTGTGCTTTCCATAAGCACCAAAACCGTGGTAATTGGAACCACGATCTTTATGCCCAAACCATCTTCCAATCCGGAAAGGGATATGAGCTTAACGCAGCAGGGCAACCCACTAGAGCCCTCAAAAGCAACCTTACCACCTACGCCCAAGTCATTTTTCACCTCATAATCCACAACATAAAACCCAAAAGCCATACCTCCTCCACCACCATGTACGTCACCCCCCTAATCTACTATATCCTCACCGGTAAACAAGTAGATGTGGCTAGGGCAATTTGCCAGGAGATTAAGATAGTGGTCGAGAGTGGCATCAAGCCACCGGCCAAGAAAATGTGCCCGCTTGCTTTCCCGGGTCTTATCATGGGACTCTGCCGGGAAGCCCGAGTAGCCATCCCTCCCCATGTGTCCGAAACCATTAAGAACCCAATCACGGACGAGTATATCTCCAGACATTGCACGGGGAGGAGAGCGGCGAGAGCACAGCAGCCACGGCCTAGGCCTCCACCAGCATCAGGGGATCATCATACTTGCACTTTCATATTGGAGCAGAATGCCTCCACTCATCGGTACATGACCATGATGCATGATTCCATGTATCGCCTTCAGAGGCAGCTAGGGAGGCCGACAGATCCCGATGACCAGATACCGACGCCCGAGATGTTCGCAGCTCACGGTCGTTTGCCCGGGGATAGGCCAGAGCATTCAGAGGCTGGGGGCAGTGGTACAGCGGCAGGAGGCCAGGAAGGTGATGATGGAGATGAGGATGAGGATGAGGATGAGGAGGACGTGGACGAGGAAACTGAGGATGATGAGGCTCTCACTCCTTGAGTGACCCTCCCTTTTTTGATGTTTTCTCATGTTTTTCATGTTTATGTTATTTTATTTT
The DNA here is from genome assembly GCA_018208015.1 of Medicago ruthenica. NCBI lineage: Eukaryota > Viridiplantae > Streptophyta > Magnoliopsida > Fabales > Fabaceae > Medicago > Medicago ruthenica. The sequence goes on along the minus strand of CM031378.1, from coordinate 89,452,431 downwards.
CCCGTACACTCTTCCTATGTTTAACACTTTGTATCCATATTTGTACTACGTACTCTTTCTCTTATTATCTGGCCTTTTGATTATCGTTATTTATGCGTGTTCAGTTTTAATATGCGTTACATGTCATTGTTTACTATGAATTGTTGGTGATTTGAAATTGACATTTTTCTTAACCACGGATTAAGCCAAAGATAATTAATTTAGCCACGGATAATTGGTATTGATAATTTTGATCAATTTGCGCAAAGCTAAATGCATGCTTCCCGTTCTTATATGATTAAACTCAAAATGAAGATATATACTTAACGTAGAAGCTATATCATGCAATTTGCGTTGTTAGCATGTTTATTCAATGAACCATTTAGAACCAGCCCAAATGTGAGGAAACCTCAAAATTATTTTACATATGCAGGAGACCGGCATTTTGTTAACTCGATCTTTTTATATTAAATCTAAACGTTGTTTTAAACTGTATAAAAGCATTGGCATGATCGAGGCATTTCTTGAATATGAGTGAAAACATTTGACCACAAATAGCCCACCTTGTGAGAAGTGAGCATTTGTCAACCCTTTGAGCCAAGTGAAGCAGAATTATTGACTGCAAACTGCCAACTCTCATAAAGCTCAATTGCTTAATGAGATTGCCGGAGTTTGTAAAAAAAAAAAGAGAAAATCTCTTTTTCAATTCATGGTTAAATCATCACTAAATTCTGATATTTTTTCTTTCAATTCTTGAACCCTCAACCATCATGATTATCATCCCTTGCTAAAGGAGGAAGGAACATTCAATTAGGGCTTTGCTTTTGATTCAGTTAAAAGGAAAAAAAAGGGGTTGTGAAAGCCAAGAAATAATGAGTTTCATAAAGGATCTTGACAATCAAGAAGAAAGAAAAAGGAAAGAAAAACAAATCAAGAAATCTCAAAGGAGAAAGAAAAAGAGAAAAATCAGTACATCAAAAGGTTGTCAGGATCAAAGACAAATATTTGTGAGAACATCAAAGTTTGTGATCTAATAAAAAGGGAGGTGTGTAATCTAGAAAGAATGTTCCTTCTTACTTAGCCTTTTGAATTCAAGTTCCCCACATATGACATTTCTTTTGTAACCCAGCCAAATTACAACCCTCGAAGACCTCGTGATCAATGCTTTTGTACTTTTAGAAACGATGATCAGATGGACACATAACTCGATCGGAATGTTAACAAACTTACCGGATGAGTGTTCAATACCCTTTTACATAATATTCAATTTGTTCGTCTACTTAAATGAGTGATAGGTTGGTTCATTAATATACATGTTATTAACTTGAAATGTACAATATAACTTTTTGTGTGGTATTTATTTCGAATTTTTCAGTACAATCTCGGAACAATGGGGGCATTAAAACAGCATGCGCAAATTTCACATGAATCACACCAACGAATTAAAGCCCGACCTCGCTCGACATCCAATTCCCGAAGCCCGACCTCGCTCGGCACCCACATATCAAAGCCCGACCTCGCTCGGCATCCAATTCCCGAAGCCCGACCTTGCTCGGCACCCACATATCAAAGCCCGACCTCGCTCGGCATCCAATCGCCAAAGCCCGACCTCGCTCGGCATCCAATCGCCAAAGCCCGACCTCGCTCGGCATCCAATCGCCGAAGCCCGACCTCGCTCGGCATCCAATCGCCGAAGCCCGACCTCGCTCGGCATCCAATTCCCGAAACCCGACCTCGCTCGGCACCCACATACCAAAATCCGACCTCGCTCGGCATCCAAACAAAATAAAGGGCCCAGTTCTCATTGACACCCACAAACCCAACTATGCTCGGTACTCTCCCCACAGTTCATAGAAAGCCCAATCATCATTAACATTCATTGGTCCCCTACAAAAGGCCCAATCGCCATCAACCACCTAACACAATCATCAAGGGAGCCACGCCTTTGGCAGGCTACCACCCCTTTAATAAATTTCACTTCCCAACATTCTTTACATTGTTGTCAAAATCCTTTTCATTCATTTTTATTCTTGATGATAGTACTTTTAAAAATAAAAAAAACTTTTTCAAAATTTATTGCATGAGTCTTTCATTTTTATCCAATAACAAACACATTCCTTTTCGAACTTGCGAATACTCGGAGTGAACATCGATGTCTATCCTTAAAGCAGATAAAGCTTCGCAGGCCGAGCATGGTCAATCGCAAAAAGGAATTCCCCAACAGAATCCTCGGCGAATTAATCAAAAATTCCCCAGTGAGTTAAGAGCCCGAAAGGACAATTCAGGCAAAGACCGACCAAAGCGTAAGCATTCCCGACGGAGTCAACCAGTTCTTCTCTCCAGCGGATCAGCACAATCCCCAGTGGACTACCAAACTCCCCAGGAAGTCAATCTTTGTTCTATTCTCACAAGCCCAATTACCATTGGCATCAAAGGCTGGATATCGATCATGCTTCCAAAATGATCCTTATATCCCCAGCGAATTCACCAGCGAAGCCCAATTTTATTGGCATACTCCCCAGTGGAGTCTTGCATCATCCAAGCCCGACTTTGCTCGGCATTCAAATCTTAACCCCCCAGCGTCCCACGTGACGTCTGTCATCCCCCAGGTCAGCATAATTCATGCATCATATCATAGTCATTCATTAACATGCATCTCATATTCATATCATGCATTTCCCACAACAAACAGTCGAGTGTCATCCCCAGTCTGTCTGGTCTAGGGATGTCATCCTCATTTTCGCCAAGCGATAGTTCTTTAATGAACAGCTTGCGCAAGTTCTTCATTGTATCCAGGGGCAATTCCTTAACAAACAAGTTGGGTATCCCCAGTACAAGTCCATCCCTCACATGATGTCCTCAGTGACAGTCATACATTCATGCATTCAAACATATGCATACAGCATATCATACATGGTTGTTCTAACCATCATGAGTCTCACCAAACAATCGCGAGCAATTCGTGAATTCTTTTTTCCAAGTGTCATCCCCAGTCTGTCTGGTTCAGAGATGTCATCCTTTTCCGCCAAGTGGCAGTTCAAACGAGCAGCTTGCGCGTCTTTTTGTCAAGTCTTTACGCCAAGTGACAGTTCTTTAATGAACAGCTCGTGCGTACTCCCCAGTGTTGTGCCAAGCGGCAAGTTCTTCAATGAACAGCTTGTGCATTCTTTCTCCCTGATTGAAGGGACATTTTTTTTGTAAGGAACGGCTCGTCAGCCGCATCCCCAGTATCGTCAGTGGCAAGTTCGGTAACCATCCGAACAGCTGACATCTTTCGTTATATCTTTTGTCGTCAATGGCAAGTTTGGCAACATCCGAACAGTTGACATTTTGTTTTCCTGTCGTCAATGGCAAGTTCGGCAACATCCGAACAGTTGACATTTTATTTTCCTGTCGTCAATGGCAAGTTCGGCAACATCCGAACAGTTGACATTTTATTTTCCTGTCGTCAATGGCAAGTTCGGCAACATCCGAACAGTTGACATTTTATTTTCCGGTCGTCAATGGCAAGTTCGGCAACATCCGAACAGTTGACATTTTGTTTTCCTGTCGTCAATGGCAAGTTCGGCAACATCCGAACAGTTGACATTTCTTTTTTCCTGTCGTCAATGGCAAGTTCGGCAACATCCGAACAGTTGACATTCTTTTCATTCTTTTGTCGCCAGTGGCCAATTCGGCAACAACCCGAACAGCTGGCATTTACCTTTTCATTCTTTGTTGTCAGTGGCAGTTCGGCGACAACCCGAACAGCTGACACTTATCCCCGGTTGGTCTTCTTTTTTATCATCTTTTGCATCCATATTTACATTACAAGCATTCATAACATTTGCGTACATGCATTTATAGCATTTGTAATCCATGAAAATATTTAGTCAAAAAATGGCGTACTCTATATTTAAGTCACTTCGGCCCGTCCATTTCAAATTTCACTTTCAACCTCCGGGATGAAGAAACTTAAATAGGGGCATCTGTCATACCCCATTTTTTGACTTATATTTTTTATGTGTTATATTTTGTTATTATCTCATTATTTATTTTTTTACCCTTTATTATTTTTATTGTTGCTATAATATTTTATTATCATCATCATTATCCTTAATATTATTAATGTTATTGTTATTTTATTTTTCTTTAATAATATCATTATTATTTTATTACTATTAGTTTTTTATCTTTTAATATTATTAAGTTTTATTTATTATCATCATTTTTATTATTATTATTGTCATTTACTATTTTATTTTCATTATAAATTGCATTTTGCATTTATCATTATCATTATTATTTATTTTTTACTCATTTTTCACCTTTTTATTTTTTAATACAAAAAATCAAAAAAAAGTGGAGTTCGCAGTGCGAAATCACCTTCGCACTGCGACCTCTGCGAAATTTCTGCAGATTTTTATACTTTGATTTATCTTTTTTGCTTTCAACTACAATTGTTATTAGTAGCATTATTACTTTTATTATTGCTGTTTTGTGACTGATTTGGTGCAGCAAGGCAAGATTTAATGTGTGACATTAAAGGTAAAAGGAAAGAAGGATTTTCTTCCAACCTCTCATGTAATATCCCGCTTATTAGTATCAGTTATCAGTGTTAGAAGCAATTAATAAGCGTGGTAATTTAGTAATTCATGCGATGGCAAAATTGTAAATATGTTAAAGAAGAGGATTATAAGAGAAATGGGGAAAGAAGATATTTTCATTTTCTAGTGTTTTCTTCTTCTTTCTCTCCATTAACCAGCCTTTCCCCCTCACTCTTCTCACTCTCACGCCACTCCCTCTCACTCCAATCCTTCAAGCTTCCATCAATAATCCTTGTGGAGTTGTTAGCAAGTAGTTTTGAGGAGATTAGAACAATTAGAGGAAGGAATAAGGAAGGAACAAGCTAGGGTTTGCAAGAACAAGCTGAACCAGCACCAATTAATGCTTAGGTGAGCTCATTTCAGATTCTAGAACACATCTAGAGAGTTTTTGATAGGTTTTTACAAGTTGTTAAAAGATTAGAGTTTACCCTAATTTCCTAGCATGTTTAATCCTTGCTCATGAGTGTTTATAACTGTTAATTTATGAAGGAAAACCATTTTATCATGTTTAGGAAGCCTGGGTTCCATTGAATGAGCAAAATTGGTGAAAATCCCATTTTTATACAGGTTTTTACTGATACGGTCGCTGTAGCGACGGACTGTCCCTTGTAGCGACCAGACTGGGTTATTCCCTGCCTAGCCGCGCTTGTAGCGACCGCACTGGCGCTTGTAGCGACGGCTTGGCGCTTGTAGCGAGGAACTGGGCGCTGTAGCGACCAAGTTCTGTCTACTGGCGCTTGTAGCGACCAGGAGGGCGCTGTAGCGACCAGCCCTGGACAGTTCAACCTAGTTGAGCTGTTCTGGGGGTCCTGGTTCGCGCGGGCAAGGCTTTTTGGGAACTGATTTCTTATAACATATTTTAGAAACTTAAACCACCATTTTAGTTCATTCCAAAGGCTTCCAAAGATTGAGAAAATTACATGGGCAACGATTATACAAAGCTTGGAAACTCGTGAATTAAGAGTATGTGGTTAAGTAAGCCCTAAGAGTGACATATGAGAACGATATGTCTACAATCTTGAATAGGTTAACAGGAATAGAATTAATTTCAAATAAGTTAAGGGTAGTTTATCAGGATTCCCTTAACCAGGCAGATTACAGGATACCTTAGTCAGTGGGACTTAATTCCCTCGAATCAGGCATAGTTACAGATTATCAGGACGTGCCTCAGTGCTCACGTCAGAGTGACATTGGGGGAACACGTGTCAGTTTTATCAGGAAATGTATAAACATATACCAGGAATAATAATTAATAATCAGGACAAGCTTTGTGTCTTCTGTTCTCTCGACCAGTTAGAGAGAACAGGGGGTTTCAGCATTGCTGAAACGGGCAGGAACTTTCCGTGAGGATAACCACACAGAGTTACAGTGTGTCTCCTGTGCTCTCGACCAGTTAGAGAGGACGGGGGGTTCCAAATGGAACGGGCAGGAATCTTCCGCGAGGATAACCACACACTTAGGCAAGAGGAGTCCGGTGTTAGCCTGATATGATAGGATTTTCACCGGTTATCAGGGGAATGTGCTTCGGGGTTACTCCACCCGGGGGCATTCCGTAAAATGAACCCAGATAATAATGTTTGTTCAACGCTAACAGCTAACTTAAAGTATCAGTTATTATTCTATTATATTATCAGTCAGGAAATATTTATTCAGATAATCATTAGATATCAGACAGCAATTATCAGACGGTGATCCTAGGTCTTCCCTTGATCACCAGATCAGCAGGATTAGCTAGATGACCCTCTATGGGCAAAGTTAAGTCTTGGCGATCCTAGGTATTCCCAAGATCGCCGAGGTAGGCACGGCGACTCTAGGTTCCCTGAGGTTGCCAAACAGTAGGTAGGGTAGGAGCTCACTGAGACATTATGTCTCATCCCTTTCCTTCTGGTGCAGGTTCTTCTCAGGTGGCACGTCGCAAAGGTAAAGAGAAAGCTACAGATTGACCGTGCCGTATTATGTTTTGTCATGTGGATGTTGTAACATGATGTATATATGTATTTCGAAAGATGTTTGTATCGGATCTTGAGATGTAATATAAACTTGTGTATTTAATAAACAACTTTTCTGTATTGTATTTAATGTATCCAGTACGAAATTTTAATACTCGTAAGAGATCCTAGGCAATCTCTATATGGGTGTTACAATTTGGTATCAGAGCAGGTCGATTCAGACTGTGCCGTGGGTCATTAAAGTACAATCCAAGTTTGTGGACCTCTTGGATCCAGGACATTATTCTAAAAGTTATATTCGGTTAAAACTGATCACTTTGACTTGTATATGACAGCTAGGATAAGATGTCTGGGAGAAGAAGAGGTAGACCTCGTACTAATCAAGCTAGTGACGAAAGTGGAGGACCTAGCATGAATTCTTGGGAGCAAATGATTCAACAACAACAGGCCTGGCAGCAGCAGTATCAGGAGCAACAAGCTCAGAATGCATTACAGTATCAGCAAATGATGCTGATGATGCAACAACAGTCTCAGCAACAAGCCCAGGCTCAACAACAATGGATGGAAATGATGCAGCAAGGTCAAGGTTTCCATCCACAGCCACCACCCCCTCCAGTAATTGGTAATCCAGTGTTCCGGGAGTATAACAGGCATCACCCTCCGGAGTTCAATGGAGAAGGTGAACCACAAGAAGCAAGAAAGTGGATTAAGCAAATGGAAAAGATTTTTAGAATGGCTGAATGTTCAGAGGAAGATAAAGTGGTCTACGCCACAAACCAACTCAGAGGCGCAGCAGAAGATTGGTGGGAATCTGCTCAGCGCAGGATGGAAGCCAATGGTGTAGAAGTGAATTGGGAGAACTTTAAAGGAGTAATGTTAGAAAAGTATTTACCTTTGTCTTACAAGGTAAAGAAGGAACAAGAGTTCTTAGAATTGAAGCAGGGTAGCATGTCAGTGGCTGAATTTACAAAGAAGTTTGAGGAGTTGTCTTACTACTCTACACACAACGAATATGCTGAGAATGAAGTGTGGAAAATGAATCAGTATAAGAGAGGTTTAAGAGGTGAGATTGATACAGCAGTTAGCCTTCAGAGAACTGCGAGTTATGATGAGTTGGTACACGATAGCTTAGTGGTTGAGGCAGGACTTGCAAAGGCCTCGAAAGAAAGAGCGGCAGCTTATGAGAAGAAGAAAAGCAGGATGTCGGATAAGTATCACGATAAACTCAAGCCAAAAGGATCCCCTCAGAGAGGGAAACAGACATACTCTCCAAGACCAAATCCTCCACGGACTAATCCTACTTGTAAGACATGTGGGAGAATGCATCAAGGAGAGTGTATGGAAGGTGCTAATGTATGCTTTGGATGTAAGCAGCCTGGACACTTCTTGCGAGAATGCCCCTATAAGCGAGGAAAAGGAGTAGCTGAAGGAACTACAACCAGCAAGGGCAGAGTGTACTCTCTTGACGGCGCAAAGGCTTTGGCCAATGAGGATTTAATTGCCGGTATGTGTTACCTTGGTTCTCACCCAGTAAAAGTTCTTTTTGACTGCAGTGCTACTTGTTCTTTTATTTCACATAAATGTGTAGAGGCACTGCAATTACCTTTGTCTCCGTTGAATCCACCAATGTTAGTATCTACCGCTACTGAGGGCGGAATTGAGGCAAAGTATGTTTGTGAGAATTGTCCTATCAATGTGTCTAGTAAGACTTACTATGTTGATTTAGTTTGCCTCCCGATGGAGCAACTTGATGTGATCTTAGGCATGGATTGGCTTTCCGCTAACCATGTGTATATAGGATGTTCAGAGAAGAGTATTTATATGCCTACCAGTGATACGACAGAAGGTGTGGCCTTGTCTGAATTGATTAACCGCACCCATCAGTTAATCCAGTTTATTTGTGCTCAAGATAAGGGTTTCTATGTAATGCTCACTCTGGCTTCAGAGTCAGAGTTATGTCCCAGTGATATTCCTGTTGTAAATGAGTATCTAGATGTTTTTCCTTCAGAAGTCACGAGTTTACCTCCAGAGCGTGAGGTGGAGTTTTCAATCGATTTGATTCCAGGAGCGGAGCCAGTGTCTGTGGCACCGTACAGAATGTCACCAACAGAGTTGAAAGAGCTGAAATCTCAACTCGAGGATCTAATTCAGAAGCACTTTATCAGACCCAGTGTATCACCTTGGGGTGCTCCGGTTTTGTTAGTCAAGAAAAAGGATGGAAGCATGAGGCTGTGTATTGACTACCGCCAACTTAATAAAGTGACTATCAAGAACAAGTATCCCCTTCCAAGGATTGATGATCTTTTAGATCAGCTCAAGGGAGCAACAGTATTCTCCAAGATTGATCTTCGATCGGGTTATCATCAGATTCGTATTAAATCTTCAGATGTGTCTAAAACGGCGTTTCGAACGCGTTATGGGCACTATGAATTTCTAGTTATGCCTTTCGGAGTAACTAATGCCCCCGCAGTGTTTATGGATTACATGAACAGGATATTTCAACCCTATCTCGATCAATTTGTGGTGATTTTCATAGATGACATCTTGATCTATTCTAAGGATCCTCAGGAGCATGCTCGGCATTTGAGAATTGTATTGGACGTCCTTAGAGACAAGCAGCTGTATGCTAAGTTTAGCAAGAGTGAATTCTGGTTATCTGAGATTAAGTTTTTGGGTCATGTTATTTCTCAAAGAGGAGTAGTTGTTGATCCATCTAAAGTTGAGGCTGTTCTCAATTGGGAAAGACCAAAGAATGTAGCTGAAGTCAGAAGCTTTCTAGGCTTGGCAGGTTATTATCGAAGATTCATTATGAAGTTTTCTCAGATTGCCTTACCCCTGTCACGTCTCACCAGAAAAGATGTACCCTTTGTTTGGGATGAAGGATGTGAAGAAAGTTTCAGAGTTCTGAAAAAGAAGTTAACTAAAGCCCCAGTGTTGGCAATACCAGATCCTGAAAGGAGATACACCGTTTTCTGCGATGCATCTTCCAAGGGACTGGGAAGTGTTCTCATGCAAGGAGAAAGTGTAATAGCTTATGCCTCTAGACAGCTCAAGACTCATGAGGAGAATTACCCCACCCATGATCTTGAGCTAGCAGCAATACTTTTTGCATTGAAGATTTGGAGACATCATTTGTATGGTGCGCAGTTTGATTTGTTCAGCGACCATAAGAGTTTGAAATATTTGTTTGATCAACGAGATCTTAATATGAGGCAGAGGCGATGGATGGAGTACCTTAAAGACTTTGATTTTGATTTGAAATACCATCCAGGAAAGGCAAATGTGGTAGCAGATGCCTTGAGTCGGAAGGCTTTGGTTAAAGCTGAGGTGATGATGCATACGTGTGGATTGTATGAAAAGTTTAGAGACCTTAACCTCCATGTTACTGATTTGGATGGTGGCACCTTGTTAAACAAGCTAGAGATTTCGTGCGACCTACGATCTAGGATTGCACAAGCGCAAAGCATGGATATGGAGCTTCAAAGGAAAGTTAGCCAACCGGAGTTTTCTTTTGCACCTGATGGGACACTATTGTTTGAGGGAAGAGTTTATGTCCCGAACGATGTAGAATTGAAAAGGTTGATCTTAGAAGAGGCGCATAAGAGCAGTTTCAGCATTCATCCAGGTACCACCAAGATGTATCAAGATTTGAAAAGAGATTATTGGTGGCCGAGTATGAAAAGAGATATTGCGGAATTTGTAGCGCGATGCATTGTTTGTCAGCAGGTGAAGATTGAACATCAAAGGCCTGCAGGAATGTTAGTACCTTTGGAAATTCCACAATGGAAATGGGAAGACATAACCATGGATTTTGTGAGTGGATTACCTCGAACACAGCGAGGACATGACTCCATATGGGTAATAGTAGATCGGTTAACCAAGTCAGCGCATTTCTTGCCGGTTAAGACTACTTACCGAGCCTCTCAGTATGCCGAGTTATTTATTTCGGAGATTGTGAAACTTCATGGCGTACCTGCTAGTATTGTATCCGATCGTGATCCGATCTTCACCTCCCACTTTTGGAGAGCTTTTCAGAAGGCTTTGGGGACAAGATTAAAGATGAGCACGTCCCATCATCCTCAGACAGACGGACAATCCGAAAGGACTATTCAGACGTTAGAGGACATGTTGCGGGCATGTATCCTAGAAGATGGAGGAAGTTGGAATGACCACCTACCACTGATTGAATTTTCTTACAACAACAGTTACCATTCTAGTATTGGAATGGCACCTTATGAAGCCCTGTATGGTAGGAAGTGTAGAACCCCACTTTGTTGGCCTGAGGTTGGAGATAAAAGCATTTTAGGACCCGAGATCATTCAGGAGACGACTCTAAAGATTAAATCCATTCAGGATAAAATGAGGACAGCACAAAGTCGTCAGAAAAGTTATGCTGATAGGAGGCGAAGACCCTTAGAGTTTGAGGAAGGAGATCATGTATTTCTTAAGGTTACACCCAAGTTGGGATTAAGAGGAGCATTCCGAACTAAAAAGCTTTGTCCAAGATATGTTGGACCCTTTCAGATACTTCGTCGTGTTGGCCCGGCAGCTTATCAGTTGGCGCTGCCACCGGCCATGTCAGGGTTACATGACGTATTTCACGTCTCTCAGCTGAGGAAGTTTATCCCTGATCCTTTTCAACCAGTGGAGTTAGACAGCATTGATTTGAGATCAGACTTGACTTTTCAACCTGAGCCAGATCAGATAATTGATCGCGATGTTAAGACCTTGCGAAACAAAGAAATCCCTATCGTTAAAGTGGTATGGAAAGGTTCTCCCGACGGCGAAGCAACGTGGGAGCTAGAGTCAGAAATGCAAGAGAACTATCCCCATTTATTTTCAGGTAAATTCTAAATTTCGAGGACGAAATTTCTTTAAGGGGGGTAGATTGTAATATCCCGCTTATTAGTATCAGTTATCAGTGTTAGAAGCAATTAATAAGCGTGGTAATTTAGTAATTCATGCGATGGCAAAATTGTAAATATGTTAAAGAAGAGGATTATAAGAGAAATGGGGAAAGAAGATATTTTCATTTTCTAGTGTTTTCTTCTTCTTTCTCTCCATTAACCAGCCTTTCCCCCTCACTCTTCTCACTCTCACGCCACTCCCTCTCACTCCAATCCTTCAAGCTTCCATCAATAATCCTTGTGGAGTTGTTAGCAAGTAGTTTTGAGGAGATTAGAACAATTAGAGGAAGGAATAAGGAAGGAACAAGCTAGGGTTTGCAAGAACAAGTTGAACCAGCACCAATTAATGCTTAGGTGAGCTCATTTCAGATTCTAGAACACATCTAGAGAGTTTTTGATAGGTTTTTACAAGTTGTTAAAAGATTAGAGTTTACCCTAATTTCCAAGCATGTTTAATCCTTGCTCATGAGTGTTTATAACTGTTAATTTATGAAGGAAAACCATTTTATCATGTTTAGGAAGCCTGGGTTCCATTGAATGAGCAAAATTGGTGAAAATCACATTTTTATACAGGTTTTTACTGATACGGTCGCTGTAGCGACGGACTGTCGCTTGTAGCGACCAGACTGGGTTATTCCCTGCCTAGCCACGCTTGTAGCGACCGCACTGGCGCTTGTAGCGACGGCTTGGCGCTTGTAGCGAGGAACTGGGCGCTGTAGCGACCAAGTTCTGTCTACTGGCGCTTGTAGCGACCAGGAGGGCGCTGTAGCGACCAGCCCTGGACAGTTCAACCTAGTTGAGCTGTTCTGGGGGTCCTGGTTCGCGCGGGCAAGGCTTTTTGGGAACTGATTTCTTATAACATATTTTAGAAACTTAAACCACCATTTTAGTTCATTCCAAAGGCTTCCAAAGATTGAGAAAATTACATGGGCAACGATTATACAAAGCTTGGAAACTCGTGAATTAAGAGTATGTGGTTAAGTAAGCCCTAAGAGTGACATATGAGAACGATATGTCTACAACCTTGAATAGGTTAACAGGAATAGAATTAATTTCAAATAAGTTAAGGGTAGTTTATCAGGATTCCCTTAACCAGGCAGATTACAGGATACCTTAGTCAGTGGGACTTAATTCCCTCGAATCAGGCATAGTTACAGATTATCAGGACGTGCCTCAGTGCTCACGTCAGAGTGACATTGGGGGAACACGTGTCAGTTTTATCAGGAAATGTATAAACATATACCAGGAATAATAATTAATAATCAGGACAAGCTTTGTGTCTTCTGTTCTCTCGACCAGTTAGAGAGAACAGGGGGTTTCAGCATTGCTGAAACGGGCAGGAACTTTCCGTGAGGATAACCACACAGAGTTACAGTGTGTCTCCTGTGCTCTCGACCAGTTAGAGAGGACGGGGGGTTCCAAATGGAACGGGCAGGAATCTTCCGCGAGGATAACCACACACTTAGGCAAGAGGAGTCCGGTGTTAGCCTGATATGATAGGATTTTCACCGGTTATCAGGGGAATGTGCTTCGGGGTTACTCCACCCGGGGGCATTCCGTAAAATGAACCCAGATAATAATGTTTGTTCAACGCTAACAGCTAACTTAAAGTATCAGTTATTATTCTATTATATTATCAGTCAGGAAATATTTATTCAGATAATCATTAGATATCAGACAGCAGTTATCAGACGATGATCCTAGGTCTTCCCTTGATCACCAGATCAGCAGGATTAGCTAGATGACCCTCTATGGGCAAAGTTAAGTCTTGGCGATCCTAGGTATTCCCAAGATCGCCGAGGTAGGCACGGCGACTCTAGGTTCCCTGAGGTTGCCAAACAGTAGGTAGGGTAGGAGCTCACTGAGACATTATGTCTCATCCCTTTCCTTCTGGTGCAGGTTCTTCTCAGGTGGCACGTCGCAAAGGTAAAGAGAAAGCTACAGATTGACCGTGCCGTATTATGTTTTGTCATGTGGATGTTGTAACATGATGTATATATGTATTTCGAAAGATGTTTGTATCGGATCTTGAGATGTAATATAAACTTGTGTATTTAATAAACAACTTTTCTGTATTGTATTTAATGTATCCAGTACGAAATTTTAATACTCGTAAGAGATCCTAGGCAATCTCTATATGGGTGTTACATCTCATGTGATCAAACAAATTGGCTATCCTTGGTCAGCTTTTGTCCCTCCAAATTGACCCCTCACCCAACCTAAACTTGCCAGCCAGCTGCTTGATCCCTTTCCTTCCCTTTTTCCCTGCCAAAACCAGTCAATCACAAGTGGTTTTTGTTGCAAAAAAGCTGTTTGATGTGCCCTGTTTTGACTTGGATTTCTCCTCCCACACATAAGCCCACATGCTCATTTTGCTTCCCCCAATCTCCCTGTACATGGCAGTACACGTTTTGATTGTTTGACCTTCCAAGATTGCAAGGATTGATCCCAAGAATCATCCCTTTTGCAGCTGCCCTGTTTTACAGTTTTTACCATCATTACCTTCTAGAATCAATGGCATTTGTGGCTGAGATCAGTCAAGACCTTGCCCCTTGGCACAAGGCAAAGCAAGTTCTATCCTTTAGCATTACATGCAAAGTGTTCTAGCCTGAATTTAGCCCAAATCAGCTAGTGTTTTAGGATATTGTTCATCATTGTTCATCATTACAAAGATTTGCATTTATGCCTATAAAAGGAATGGCAAGGCATAAGGATCACACACATTGAAGCACCAGTTAAAAACACATTGAAGCACCAGTTAAAAACACAATCAAGAGACCAATTCAGAGAACCAATACACACGAAATCCACACAAAAAATCCCTTGCATTGCAGCACAAAACCAGTCCATCACAAACACTTAGAACTTTGTTCATAACCTCTCACAAAGCAAGCAAGCCACTTCCAATCTTGTTTAAGCATTGCTAGGAGTTCTGTAAGTCTCCTATAATCCTTCTTTTTTATTGTGTTTGCTGTTTGCATATCTTGCTTTGTCCAATTTCGCTTTGTGAACAAAAACCTCTTTTGAACCTCAAAAAGGACCTCAAAGGGGCCAAGCTTTAAAACTGTGATTTTCCACCCCTTTTTCTTCCATTTTGTCAAGCTTTTTAACCTCCTTTAGGTTCTGAATCTTGCTTAGAAGCAGTTTCTGAACTTCTGTTCAGAAACAGCTTCTGAGTTTGAAAATTCGCATACTTCGCAGAGCAAAGTATTGCTCGCACTGCGAACACACCAGAACCTGACTTCGCAGAGCCAAGTTCTGGTTGCTCTGCGAAGTATATGAAACTCAGAATATGAATCAGGCATTCAAATGTCAAATTTTTGGGATTCTAGCCCTTGATTCAGAACCTAAAGAGGGTTAAAACCATTTTGGTCCAAACCCAATTCGTAATCATGCACAACTTTGAAGATTTCTCAAGTTCGTGCGACAAATTTTGGAATAACTTGTGAAACAAGTTATGTTCTTTAATATTTTCAAAACCAAGTTTGAGCAACGAGCTAAGTTCGTACATTTCAAAACAAACTTGAACAACCAGGTTGTTCATGATTTTCAATCCAAACGCGAACTTAAGTCGAGCTTGCTCATTCTTTTTAAAACCAAGCTCGAATTGAGCCGAACTTGTGAACTTTCCAATTTTTTGCATGTTTTATGATTGTGTTTGCCATTCAAACTTGAACCAAACTCGTTCTTGAGTTTCAATAACTTAAGCAACAAGTAACGTTCATGATTTTTAATAAAATCGAACAACAAATTTGTTCGTGTTTTCTTTTATTTTACAACTTTCCTTTTAAAGCTTTGGTTCCCTTTGAGGTTTCTCCGAGTGACAAAACCAAACTTGAATGAAACGGGAATGGCTTGACGTATGTCTCCCCAAACCTCGATTGCACGAATGCGTGACGTATGTCTCGTCGCTCGGGCAATCGTCATTCCACCCTTGACGCGTCTAGCACGCTACACCTTCCCTTGGTCCCCTTGTGGCCATTTTTATCCTTTTTCTTGGCCCTCGTGGTCAATCCGAACCTTTCGCGCCTTGCGCGTTTATTTTTAACCTTTTTACGCCTTGCGCGAATTTTTCGCCTCAGTGCGTTTGTCTTTTGTTTATTTCTTTTAAAACATTCACGCCTTGCGCGAGCTTATCGCCTAGCGTCCATCTTTCACCATTTTAAAACTTTGTACGTCTTCGTACGTTTTTAAAAACCTTTGTTCAAGTCCGAGTGGAAAACTTTTTCATCAAATCATTTACTTTTATGCATTGTCGTCAGTGGCCAGTTCGGCAACAACCCGAACAGCTGACTTTTACTTTCTTGTCGTCAATGGCCAGTTCGGCAGCAACCCGAACAGTTGACATTTACTTTCATCACTTTTTCTTTTTTTCAAACTTTTTCGCTCGGACGCGATCAAATTTTTTTAACTAAAACGAACCAACATACAAACGTTTTTCTACCAAAGAACTACGTACGCTTTGAATTCTCCGACTACCGGGAGATACGTAGGAGCAAGATCGACATCTTGTCAAGCCCATTAATAAAAAACCTGTTTTTCCCTTTTCGTTTGTTTTTATCTCTTTCTTCATCTCGCATTATGTTTTCATATATTTCCTTTTATACATGTATAAACACGCAAGTAAAACATCGAAGCATTTTAAGCCTAAGCCGACTAAGAGGTTCCCGTTGAGTACAACGGATGTGAGGGGTGTCATACCCCATTTTTTGACTTATATTTTTATGGGTGTTATATTTTATTATCTCATTATTTATTTTTTACCTTTTATTTTATAATATTTTATATCATCATCATTATCCTTAATATTATTTATATTATTGTTATTTTATTTTCCTTTAATAATATCATTATTATTTTATTATTATTAGATTTTATCTTTTAATATTATTAAGTTTTATTCATTATCATCATTTTCATTATTATTGTCATTACTATTTTTATTCATTTTCATTGCCATTTTGCATTTTTTATCATTTATTATTATTATATATTATTATTTATTTCCCCATTTTACCTTTTATCTTTTAATACAAAAATTAAAAAAAGTGGAGTTCGCAGTGCGAACTCACCTTCGCACTGCGACCTCTGCGAAAATTCTGCAGATTTTTATATAGTTGTTTATCTTTTTTGCTTTCAACTACAATTATCCCTAGTAGCATTATTACTTGCATTCTTGTTATTTTGTGACTGATTTAGTGCAGCAAAGCAAGATTTAATGTGTGACATTAAAGGTAAAAGGAAAGAGGAACTTTCTTCCAACCTCTCATGTGATCAAACAAATTGGCTATCCTTGGTCAGATTTTGTCCCCCAAAATTGACCCCTTACCCAACCTAAACATGCCAGCCAGCTGATTGATCCATTTCCTTCCCTTTTTCCCTGCCAAAAGCAGTCAATCCCAAGTGGTTTATGTTGCAAAAAAGCTGTGTGACATGCCCTGTTTTGAGCTGGATTTCTTCCCCCACACATAAGCCCACATGCTGATTTTGATTCCCCCAATCTCCCTGTACATGGCAGTACACGTTTTGATTGTTTGACCTTCCAAGATTGCAAGGATTGATCCCAAGAATCATCCCTTTTGCAGCTGCCCTGTTTTACAGATTTTACCATCATTACCTTCTAGAATCAATGGCATTTGTGGCTGAGATCAGTCAAGACCTTGCCCCTTGGCACAAGGCAAAGCAATTCCTATCCATTAGCATTAAATGCAAAGTGATCTAGCCTGAGTTTAGCTCATGATCAGCTAGTGTTTTAGGATTTTATTCATCATTGTTCATCATTACAAGGATTTGCATTTATGCCTATAAAAGGAAGGGCAAGGCTTAAGGATCACACACAACAATTGAACACCTTAAAAACCAGTTAGAAACATACCATTTCAGAGAGCTAATACACACGAATTTCACACCAAAAATCCCTTGCATAGCAACACAAAATCAGTCCATCACAAACACTTTGAACCTTGTTCATAACCTTTCACAAAGCAAGCAAGCCACTTCCAGTCTTGTTCAAGCATTGCTAGGAGTTCTGTAAGTCTCCTATAACCTTTCTTTTCTACTGTATTTGCTGTTTGCATACCTTGCTTTGTCCAATTTTGTTTTGTGAACCAAAACCTCCTTTGAGCCTCAAAAAGGACCTCAAAGGGGCCAAGCTTTAAAATTGTGTTTTTCTACCCTTTTTTCTTCCTTTTTGTCAAGTTTCTTAACCTCCTTTAGGTTCTGAATCTTGCTTAGAAGCAGTTTCTGAACTTCTGTTCAGAAACAGCTTCTGAGTTAAGAAATTCGCATACTTCGCAGAGCCAAGCTTTGCTCGCACTGCGAACACACCAGAACCTGACTTCGCAGAGCCAAGTTCTGGTTGCTCTGCGAAGTATGTGAAATTCAGAACATGAATCAGGCATTCAAATGCCAAATTTTTGGGATTCCAGCCCTTGATTCAGAACCTAAAGAGGGTTAAAACCATTTTGGTCCAAACCCAACTCATAATCTTGCACAACTTTGAAGATTTCACAAGTTCGTGCGACAAAATTTCAAATAACTTGTGAAACAAGTTATGTTCTTAATATTTTCAAAATCAAGTTTGAGCAACAAGCTAAGTTCGTCTATTTCAAAACAAACTTGAACAACCATGTTGTTCATGATTTTCAATTCAAACGCGAACTTAAGCCAAGTTTGCTCACTCTTTTAAACCAAGCTCGAATTGAGCCGAACTTGTGAACTTTCCAACGTTTTGCATGTTCTATGATTGTGTTTGCCATTCAAACTTGAACCAAACTTGTTCTTGGGTTTCAATAACTTAAGCAACAAGTAACGTTCATGATTTTTAATAAAATCGAACAACAAATTTGTTCGCGTTTTCTTTTCTTTTACATGTATCCTTTTAAAGCTTTGGTTCCCTTTGAGGTCTCTCCGAGTTTCAAAACCAAACTTGAATGAAACGGGAATGGCTTGACGTATTGAAATTCTGGCCAGGCAAAGATACTTAACAGGTTCTGGTTCTGATTAAAAACTTAGCAGGTTCTGATCAGTATTTAGCACAATTATAAAAGCAAATAATCAGCAGGAATATAAAGTGCAGGAAAGCTAAAAAAACACACAAGGTTTGTTAACCCAGTTCGGAGTAAACACCTCCTACTCTGGGGGATACCAATCCAGGAAGGAATTCCACTATAGGAATTAATCCTTATGACTCAAGACACTGACTCCCAGTTCCCAGCCTAAGCAATTAACTTCCTCCTAGTCTTGAATTCTACCCAACACGTTGAGTATTAGAAAAACCTCTAACTTCCTATTCAAGTAACTGCAACCCAGCCACTTGAACTACCCTTAAACAAAAACACTCTGTTTTTCAGAAAACTTTAAAAACACAACTTCATTCGTACCTAGAGGCTTAGAATGAATTACAACTCAATAACAATCCTAAACCAACTCTAACAGAGTGGTGCACAATAAAGCTAAAAGCTTAAAAAACTAAGACTCAATTTTCTCTGAATAATACTCTTAAAATCGTATCTTGAATAGCAGCAGCCCTCCTCCTTATATAGCCTTCAGTCTTGCAAAATAAAACTAATCTTCTGATTTGATTTGTTACTGAAATAAGATTGGTCCAATAAAGTAACAAATAAAACTGTACTAAATCTTTTAAAGATTATAACAGGAAAATATGAATTTCATATCTTTGAACCAAATCTTCAATAAAATCTTCTTCAAATAAATCTGCATTCTAGAAGCTTTAATTCAAAATAAAACCTTAGCATATCTTGCAAAGATTCGCGCAAGAATAACTTGAAAATATGCAGCTTCTGATGAAGTCAACAAAAGTCAACATGAGCATCAGAACCTGAATCAGCTTCTGAAGTGCTACAGTGCTTCTGATGAGCATTCAGCTTCTGATGTAAATTTCAGCTTCTGAACAGCTTCAAATGAGAAAACTTCCAACTGAAGAAATGTTATACATATGGAGATGCTTCTATTCAATATCTTGGTTTTGCCAAAACATGCAGCCAACACCAAAAGACTCAACAATCTCCCCCTTTGGCAAATTTTTGGCTAAAACCATCTAAGTTCTTCAATCTTCCTTATAATCAACTCAGCAATGAAGAACTCAACAATGATCATTCATAACATAGTAATTAGCAGCGTATTTATTTATGACTATCTTGAGAAACACACTGAAGCACACATAACCTACTGATCAACTCCTGATCATCACAAACAATCATGGTATCAGAGCTACTCCAAGGTATCAAAGCTACTGATCAACTCCTGATCTTCACACACACTCCCCCTGCAACTCAGCATACACTCAGCATACATCAAACTCCCCCTTTCTTCTGAATATATGGTATCAGAGCATATCAGAACCAACACTTCAGGAGCTGCACACAATTGTTCAGGACCATACCTCAGGATCACAGAAACACTCAGGACCATACCAGTCTTGTACTCCCCCTGAGACACATACTCCCCCTCAAACACATACTCCCCCTCAATAACATCTTGACAGCTCTTGTTATATTTGTTCTGAACTCTGAGCTTCACAAATAACTTCTGAACAACACTGAAAGCTGAATTTGAACTAATTCTCTGAGCAGCAACACATGGTATCAGAGCCAACACATTACATAAGATTTTCTCCCCCTTTTTAGCCACAAAATTCTGACAAATCTCAGACTTCAAATAGGGAAGGGAAACTGCACAAACATCTTCAACTACTGCCCCAGTTTGAACTTCAGACTCAGTATCAGAGACAGCATCATACTTAGCACTAACAAAGCTGGCAGGTACTCTTTCTTCCTCACATCCAGTTTGCTTTAATTGCTAGAATTCTTCACATAAGCACACACCTAACTTGCTCCTTAAGTTTTCAAACTGCTTAGCATCCAAGGCCTTTGTGAAAATGTCAGCAACTTGTTCTTCAGTAGCTACATGTTCCAGTTGAATAACTTTATCCTCCACAAGGTTTCTGATAAAATGGTGTCTGATATCAATGTGTTTAGTTCTGCTGTGCTGTATTGGATTCTTAGAGATGTTGATTGCACTCAAATTGTCACAAAATAAGGTCATAGTTTCTTGATTAATGTTGTACTCCTCCAGCATCTGCTTCATCCACACCAATTGTGAGCAACTACTCCCAGCAGCAATATACTCAGCCTCAGCAGTTGACAATGACACACAGTTTTGTTTCTTGCTAAACCATGAAATCAAGTTATTTCCTAAGAAGAAACAACCTCCTGAAGTGCTCTTCCTGTCATCAGCACTTCCAGCCCAGTCAGCATCACAAAATCCCATCAATTCAGAACTTGAACTATGTGAATACATGATTCCATAGTCACTTGTGCTATTCACATACTTCAGAATCCTCTTCACCTGAGTCAGATGACTCATCTTAGGATCAGCTTGATATCTTGCACATACTCCAACAGCATAAGTGATATCAGGTCTGCTTGCAGTTAAATACAATAAGCTCCCAATCATGCTTCTGTATTGACTTTGATCAACTGATACTCCATCTTCATCCTTAGTTAACTTCAGGTGAGTAGCAGCTGGTGTCCTCTTGTGAGCAGCAGATTCCATTCCAAACTTCTTCACTATGTTCTTGGCATACTTACTTTGAGAAATGAAGATTGTATCTTCCATTTGTTTGACTTGTAACCCAAGAAAGTATGTCAGCTCACCAACTAGGCTCATTTCAAATTCTGACTGCATCTGCTGAACAAACAATTTGACCATCTTCTGAGACATCCCTCCAAACACTATGTCATCCACATAAATCTGAGCTATCATCAGACTCCCATTTTCATCTTTCACAAACAGAGTCTTATCAGAACCTCCTTTTCTGTAACCTTGAGCCACAAGAAACTGAGTCAACCTATCATACCATGCTCTTGGTGCTTGTTTCAATCCATACAATGCCTTCTTTAACTTGTACACGTGTTCTGGAAACTTAGGATCCACAAAACCCTTAGGCTGTTCAACATATACCTCTTCTTGCAGATATCCATTCAGAAATGCACTCTTCACATCCATCTGGAATAATTTGAACTTGAGAATGCAGGATACACCCAACAGTAGTCTTATGGACTCTAGTCTGGCCACAGGTGCAAAGGTTTCATCAAAATCCAATCCTTCTACTTGAGTATAGCCCTGAACAACCAACCTAGCCTTGTTTCTGACCACAGTACCATTTTCATCTGTTTTATTCTTGAATATCCACTTAGTGCCAATTACATTCAGCCCTTCTGGTCTTGGAACAAGATCCCACACTTCACTCCTTTTGAATTGATTCAACTCATCTTGCATTGCTTCAATCCAAAATTCATCAGTTAGGGCTTCTTTCACATTTTTAGGCTCAACCTTTGACACAAAGCATGAATCAGTAGTAGCTGGTTCTGTTCTTCTGGTTCTGACCCCTTGATCCAAACTCCCAATGATAAGTTCCTTAGGATGATCCTTCTGAACTCTAATTGATGGCCCTTTATTGGTAGGATCATGTTCTGGATGCACATCTGCTTCTTCAGACTCTGGATGAATTTCTGCTTCTGAAGTTTGTTCTTCTGATGCTTCAGACTCTGGAACAACTTCAGACTCACTTCTATCTTTCTCAGCAGTCAGATCATCAATAACCACATTTATGGACTCCATCACAACCTTGGTTCTGGAATTAAACACCCTGTAAGCTCTGCTGTTCACTGAATAACCCAGGAATATGCCCTCATCAGACTTAGGATCCAGTTTTCTTCTGTTTTCCCTGTCAGCCAAAATGTAGCATCTGCTCCCAAACACATGGAAATACTTCACAGTTGGCTTTCTTCCTTTCCATAATTCATACAAAGTACAAGTGGTTCCCTTCTTCAAAGTAACTCTGTTATGAATATAACAGGCAGTATTCATTGCTTCAGCCCAGAACATATATGGCAGCTTCTTAGCATGCAGCATAACCCTTGCACATTCTGCTAATGTCCTATTTTTCCTCTCAACTACACCATTTTGCTGAGGTGTGATAGGTGCAGAAAACTCATGCTTTATACCTTCAGAAGCACAGAATTCTGAAAAACTCTTGTTTTCAAATTCTTTGCCATGGTCACTTCTGATTCTGACTATGCCACAGTCTTTTTCTCTTTGTAGTTGAATGCACAAGTCTTTAAACACTTCAAAAGTATCAGACTTCTCTCTAACAAAGTTGATCCATGTGAATCTTGAGTAGTCATCTACCATTACAAAAGCATACCTCTTCCCTCCAATACTTTCTACTTGCATAGGCCCCATTAAATCCATATGAACAAGTTCTAGTACTTTAGTAGTTACCTGGTGAACTAATCTGGGATGAGACTTTCTTGTTTGTTTTCCAATTTGACAATCACCACAAACATTGTCCTCATTGATCTTCAGATTAGGCACACCTCTGATAGCTTCAGTACTTAGGATTTTCTTCATGCCTTTCAAGTGCAAATGTCCCAGTTTCTGGTGCCAGAGTTTGACTTCTTCTTCTGAACTCATAAGACAAGAAGTCAGACTTCTTTCTTCTTCAGAAACCCACAAGTAACAATTGTCTTTGGATCTGCAGCCTCTCATCTGAATCTTATCTTCCTGATCAGTGACAATACATTCTAGTTTGTTGAAATTTACCTTCAATTCTTGATCACAAAGTTGGCTAATACTGATCAGATTTGAAGTTAATCCTTCCACCAGTAGCACATCATTAAGTCTGGGCAAACCTTCTCTGATCAAATCACCAATACCCAGAATCTGACCTTTTACACCATCTCCAAATGTCACATAGCTTCTGGAATATGATCTGATATTGCTCAGCAGCTTCTTCACACCAGTCATGTGCCTTGAACAACCACTGTCAAAGTACCAGTCTTCTTTTGAAGTGGCTCTCAATGAGGTATGAGCAATCAGGCCAACATTCTGAACCTTAGGTTTCCACACCTTCTGAACACTGTGTCTGGGTGCAGCTGGTTGCACTCTTCTATATTGAAAGTGTTCAGGATAGCCATACAATTTAAAGCAAAAAGGTTTGATATGTCCCTTCTTACCACAATGATGACAGGTCCATGTACGATTCCTCCTTCTTCTGTTGTACTTCTGGGGTTGCTTCTGAGGTAGTATCTGAACATGCTTCTGGGGTAGCATCTGAGGCTTCTTCTGGGCTTGCTTTTGAGGTCTTATCTGAATATGCTTCTGACCTTGCATCTGGGCTTGTTTCTGAGGTCTCCTCTTAGATGTTCCAACCATAGAATCATGAGTTTGAGCAGCAGGAACAAAATTCATCTGTTTAGAAATCTGAGTCTGATCAACAAAACCTAAACCAGTTTTTCCTTGTTGCTGATTCCCCAAAATGTCCTCCAACTTATCAGTAGCAGAGTTCAACATCTTCACTTGCTTCTTCATTTGATCAAGTTGGGAGTTCAGTTGGTTCACTTCTTCTTTTAAATCTGAATTCTGTACTAACAGTTCACCTTTTTCAGCCTCCAGTTGTAGAATAGTCTCCTTCTGATCCAACACTTGTTTGCAAACCTCAGCACTTCTGGTATACAGCTTCTTGTAGTTATCAGCTAGTTCATCATATGAGGTTTTAGCAGCTTCAGACACATATGAGGCTTCAGACTCTGAGTCAGACTCTGAAAAGGTCTCAGACTCTAAAACAGGTTCCTTCTTCAAGATAGCTCCTGACCTTACAACCAGACCAGTATCACACATATCAGATTCACTAACATCATCATCTTCAGAACCATCATCAGACCATGAAATAGCTAGGCTCTTTTTCTGCTTCTTGAGAAAAGTGGGACATTCAGACTTGATGTGTCCATACCCTTTACACTCATAGCACTGCACACCTTTAGCTTGGTTACTTTTCTCCTCAGACTTGGTCTTCTTCTCATCAGTTTGTTGCTTTTTGTTATTGACTCTGAAATTCTGACCTTTGGCTTTGGCTTTTCTGTTAACATTCTTCAGGATCTTGTTGAATTGTTTTCCCAGCAACACTAGAGCTTCTGATAAGTCATTATCCTCCTCATCAGACTCATGTTGATCATCAGCTCCTGAATTAACTGCAAATGCTATTCCTTTCCCTTTCTTATCAGGCTGTTTGCAGAATGCAGTCTCAAAATTCAGCAAAGACCCAATCAGCTCCTCAAGCTTCATAGTGGTGATATCATGAGCCTCTTCAATTGCTGTAACCTTCATGTCAAACCTTCTGGGCAGGGACCTGAGGATTTTTCTTACTAACTTCTCATCAGACATCTTTTCACCAAGAGAGTCAAAAGAATTTGCCATATCAAGCACATTCATATAGAAATCCTGGATATTTTCATCCTCCTTCATCTTCAGGTTCTCAAACTTGGTGGTTAGCAGCTGCAATCTGGACATCTTCACCTTAGAAGTTCCTTCATGAGTGGTCTTCAGAATTTCCCAAGCATCCTTAGCCACAGTACATTGTTTGATGAGTCTGAACATGTTCTGATCAACACCATTGAAGATAGCATTCAAAGCTTTTGAATTTCCCAGTGACAGATCATCTTCAACTTTGGTCCATTCCTCCTCAGGCTTCAGAACCTCAGTCTTGTTACCATCTTTGTCTGTATACACAGGATGATCCCAGCCTTTGATCACAGCTTTCCAAGTCCTGCTGTCAATAGATTTTAGAAAAGCACACATCCTAGACTTCCAATACTCATAGTTTGTGCCATCTAGTAGGGGTGGTCTATTGACATATCCTCCTTCTCTATCCATGCTTGCCAGTAATTAATGCCTCTGGATCTCACCCAAATTACAGGCAGGGTGCCCGCTCTGATGCCAATTGAAATTCTGGCCAGGCAAAGATACTTAACAGGTTCTGGTTCTGATTAAAAACTTAGCAGGTTCTGATCAGTATTTAGCACAATTATAAAAGCAAATAATCAGCAGGAATATAAAGTGCAGGAAAGCTAAAAAAACACACAAGGTTTGTTAACCCAGTTCGGAGTAAACACCTCCTACTCTGGGGGATACCAATCCAGGAAGGAATTCCACTATAGGAATTAATCCTTATGACTCAAGACACTGACTCCCAGTTCCCAGCCTAAGCAATTAACTTCCTCCTAGTCTTGAATTCTACCCAACACGTTGAGTATTAGAAAAACCTCTAACTTCCTATTCAAGTAACTGCAACCCAGCCACTTGAACTACCCTTAAACAAAAACACTCTGTTTTTCAGAAAACTTTAAAAACACAACTTCATTCGTACCTAGAGGCTTAGAATGAATTACAACTCAATAACAATCCTAAACCAACTCTAACAGAGTGGTGCACAATAAAGCTAAAAGCTTAAAAAACTAAGACTCAATTTTCTCTGAATAATACTCTTAAAATCGTATCTTGAATAGCAGCAGCCCTCCTCCTTATATAGCCTTCAGTCTTGCAAAATAAAACTAATCTTCTGATTTGATTTGTTACTGAAATAAGATTGGTCCAATAAAGTAACAAATAAAACTGTACTAAATCTTTTAAAGATTATAACAGGAAAATATGAATTTCATATCTTTGAACCAAATCTTCAATAAAATCTTCTTCAAATAAATCTGCATTCTAGAAGCTTTAATTCAAAATAAAACCTTAGCATATCTTGCAAAGATTCGCGCAAGAATAACTTGAAAATATGCAGCTTCTGATGAAGTCAACAAAAGTCAACATGAGCATCAGAACCTGAATCAGCTTCTGAAGTGCTACAGTGCTTCTGATGAGCATTCAGCTTCTGATGTAAATTTCAGCTTCTGAACAGCTTCAAATGAGAAAACTTCCAACTGAAGAAATGTTATACATATGGAGATGCTTCTATTCAATATCTTGGTTTTGCCAAAACATGCAGCCAACACCAAAAGACTCAACAATCTCCCCCTTTGGCAAATTTTTGGCTAAAACCATCTAAGTTCTTCAATCTTCCTTATAATCAACTCAGCAATGAAGAACTCAACAATGATCATTCATAACATAGTAATTAGCAGCGGATTTATTTATGACTATCTTGAGAAACACACTGAAGCACACATAACCTACTGATCAACTCCTGATCATCACAAACAATCATGGTATCAGAGCTACTCCAAGGTATCAAAGCTACTGATCAACTCCTGATCATCACACACACTCCCCCTGCAACTCAGCATACACTCAGCATACATCAAACTCCCCCTTTCTTCTGAATATATGGTATCAGAGCATATCAGAACCAACACTTCAGGAGCTGCACACAATTGTTCAGGACCATACCTCAGGATCACAGAAACACTCAGGACCATACCAGTCTTGTACTCCCCCTGAGACACATACTCCCCCTCAAACACATACTCCCCCTCAATAACATCTTGACAGCTCTTGTTATATTTGTTCTGAACTCTGAGCTTCACAAATAACTTCTGAACAACACTGAAAGCTGAATTTGAACTAATTCTCTGAGCAGCAACACATGGTATCAGAGCCAACACATTACATAAGATTTTCTCCCCCTTTTTAGCCACAAAATTCTGACAAATCTCAGACTTCAAATAGGGAAGGGAAACTGCACAAACATCTTCAACTACTGCCCCAGTTTGAACTTCAGACTCAGTATCAGAGACAGCATCATACTTAGCACTAACAAAGCTGGCAGGTACTCTTTCTTCCTCACATCCAGTTTGCTTTAATTGCTAGAATTCTTCACATAAGCACACACCTAACTTGCTCCTTAAGTTTTCAAACTGCTTAGCATCCAAGGCCTTTGTGAAAATGTCAGCAACTTGTTCTTCAGTAGCTACATGTTCCAGTTGAATAACTTTATCCTCCACAAGGTTTCTGATAAAATGGTGTCTGATATCAATGTGTTTAGTTCTGCTGTGCTGTATTGGATTCTTAGAGATGTTGATTGCACTCAAATTGTCACAAAATAAGGTCATAGTTTCTTGATTAATGTTGTACTCCTCCAGCATCTGCTTCATCCACACCAATTGTGAGCAACTACTCCCAGCAGCAATATACTCAGCCTCAGCAGTTGACAATGACACACAGTTTTGTTTCTTGCTAAACCATGAAATCAAGTTATTTCCTAAGAAGAAACAACCTCCTGAAGTGCTCTTCCTGTCATCAGCACTTCCAGCCCAGTCAGCATCACAAAATCCCATCAATTCAGAACTTGAACTATGTGAATACATGATTCCATAGTCACTTGTGCTATTCACATACTTCAGAATCCTCTTCACCTGAGTCAGATGACTCATCTTAGGATCAGCTTGATATCTTGCACATACTCCAACAGCATAAGTGATATCAGGTCTGCTTGCAGTTAAATACAATAAGCTCC
This sequence comes from Medicago ruthenica, assembly GCA_018208015.1. Classification (NCBI taxonomy): domain Eukaryota; kingdom Viridiplantae; phylum Streptophyta; class Magnoliopsida; order Fabales; family Fabaceae; genus Medicago; species Medicago ruthenica. The sequence goes on along the minus strand of CM031378.1, from coordinate 89,424,692 downwards.
CAATCATGCTTCTGTATTGACTTTGATCAACTGATACTCCATCTTCATCCTTAGTTAACTTCAGGTGAGTAGCAGCTGGTGTCCTCTTGTGAGCAGCAGATTCCATTCCAAACTTCTTCACTATGTTCTTGGCATACTTACTTTGAGAAATGAAGATTGTATCTTCCATTTGTTTGACTTGTAACCCAAGAAAGTATGTCAGCTCACCAACTAGGCTCATTTCAAATTCTGACTGCATCTGCTGAACAAACAATTTGACCATCTTCTGAGACATCCCTCCAAACACTATGTCATCCACATAAATCTGAGCTATCATCAGACTCCCATTTTCATCTTTCACAAACAGAGTCTTATCAGAACCTCCTTTTCTGTAACCTTGAGCCACAAGAAACTGAGTCAACCTATCATACCATGCTCTTGGTGCTTGTTTCAATCCATACAATGCCTTCTTTAACTTGTACACGTGTTCTGGAAACTTAGGATCCACAAAACCCTTAGGCTGTTCAACATATACCTCTTCTTGCAGATATCCATTCAGAAATGCACTCTTCACATCCATCTGGAATAATTTGAACTTGAGAATGCAGGATACACCCAACAGTAGTCTTATGGACTCTAGTCTGGCCACAGGTGCAAAGGTTTCATCAAAATCCAATCCTTCTACTTGAGTATAGCCCTGAACAACCAACCTAGCCTTGTTTCTGACCACAGTACCATTTTCATCTGTTTTATTCTTGAATATCCACTTAGTGCCAATTACATTCAGCCCTTCTGGTCTTGGAACAAGATCCCACACTTCACTCCTTTTGAATTGATTCAACTCATCTTGCATTGCTTCAATCCAAAATTCATCAGTTAGGGCTTCTTTCACATTTTTAGGCTCAACCTTTGACACAAAGCATGAATCAGTAGTAGCTGGTTCTGTTCTCCTGGTTCTGACCCCTTGATCCAAACTCCCAATGATAAGTTCCTTAGGATGATCCTTCTGAACTCTAATTGATGGCCCTTTATTGGTAGGATCATGTTCTGGATGCACATCTGCTTCTTCAGACTCTGGATGAATTTCTGCTTCTGAAGTTTGTTCTTCTGATGCTTCAGACTCTGGAACAACTTCAGACTCACTTCTATCTTTCTCAGCAGTCAGATCATCAATAACCACATTTATGGACTCCATCACAACCTTGGTTCTGGAATTAAACACCCTGTAAGCTCTGCTGTTCACTGAATAACCCAGGAATATGCCCTCATCAGACTTAGGATCCAGTTTTCTTCTGTTTTCCCTGTCAGCCAAAATGTAGCATCTGCTCCCAAACACATGGAAATACTTCACAGTTGGCTTTCTTCCTTTCCATAATTCATACAAAGTACAAGTGGTTCCCTTCTTCAAAGTAACTCTGTTATGAATATAACAGGCAGTATTCATTGCTTCAGCCCAGAACATATATGGCAGCTTCTTAGCATGCAGCATAACCCTTGCACATTCTGCTAATGTCCTATTTTTCCTCTCAACTACACCATTTTGCTGAGGTGTGATAGGTGCAGAAAACTCATGCTTTATACCTTCAGAAGCACAGAATTCTGAAAAACTCTTGTTTTCAAATTCTTTGCCATGGTCACTTCTGATTCTGACTATGCCACAGTCTTTTTCTCTTTGTAGTTGAATGCACAAGTCTTTAAACACTTCAAAAGTATCAGACTTCTCTCTAACAAAGTTGATCCATGTGAATCTTGAGTAGTCATCTACCATTACAAAAGCATACCTCTTCCCTCCAATACTTTCTACTTGCATAGGCCCCATTAAATCCATATGAACAAGTTCTAGTACTTTAGTAGTTACCTGGTGAACTAATCTGGGATGAGACTTTCTTGTTTGTTTTCCAATTTGACAATCACCACAAACATTGTCCTCATTGATCTTCAGATTAGGCACACCTCTGATAGCTTCAGTACTTAGGATTTTCTTCATGCCTTTCAAGTGCAAATGTCCCAGTTTCTGGTGCCAGAGTTTGACTTCTTCTTCTGAACTCATAAGACAAGAAGTCAGACTTCTTTCTTCTTCAGAAACCCACAAGTAACAATTGTCTTTGGATCTGCAGCCTCTCATCTGAATCTTATCTTCCTGATCAGTGACAATACATTCTAGTTTGTTGAAATTTACCTTCAATTCTTGATCACAAAGTTGGCTAATACTGATCAGATTTGAAGTTAATCCTTCCACCAGTAGCACATCATTAAGTCTGGGCCAACCTTCTCTGATCAAATCACCAATACCCAGAATCTGACCTTTTACACCATCTCCAAATGTCACATAGCTTCTGGAATATGATCTGATATTGCTCAGCAGCTTCTTCACACCAGTCATGTGCCTTGAACAACCACTGTCAAAGTACCAGTCTTCTTTTGAAGTGGCTCTCAATGAGGTATGAGCAATCAGGCCAACATTCTGAACCTTAGGTTTCCACACCTTCTGAACACTGTGTCTGGGTGCAGCTGGTTGCACTCTTCTATATTGAAAGTGTTCAGGATAGCCATACAATTTAAAGCAAAAAGGTTTGATATGTCCCTTCTTACCACAATGATGACAGGTCCATGTACGATTCCTCCTTCTTCTGTTGTACTTCTGGGGTTGCTTCTGAGGTAGTATCTGAACATGCTTCTGGGGTAGCATCTGAGGCTTCTTCTGGGCTTGCTTTTGAGGTCTTATCTGAATATGCTTCTGACCTTGCATCTGGGCTTGTTTCTGAGGTCTCCTCTTAGATGTTCCAACCATAGAATCATGAGTTTGAGCAGCAGGAACAAAATTCATCTGTTTAGAAATCTGAGTCTGATCAACAAAACCTAAACCAGTTTTTCCTTGTTGCTGATTCCCCAAAATGTCCTCCAACTTATCAGTAGCAGAGTTCAACATCTTCACTTGCTTCTTCATTTGATCAAGTTGGGAGTTCAGTTGGTTCACTTCTTCTTTTAAATCTGAATTCTGTACTAACAGTTCACCTTTTTCAGCCTCCAGTTGTAGAATAGTCTCCTTCTGATCCAACACTTGTTTGCAAACCTCAGCACTTCTGGTATACAGCTTCTTGTAGTTATCAGCTAGTTCATCATATGAGGTTTTAGCAGCTTCAGACACATATGAGGCTTCAGACTCTGAGTCAGACTCTGAAAAGGTCTCAGACTCTAAAACAGGTTCCTTCTTCAAGATAGCTCCTGACCTTACAACCAGACCAGTATCACACATATCAGATTCACTAACATCATCATCTTCAGAACCATCATCAGACCATGAAATAGCTAGGCTCTTTTTCTGCTTCTTGAGAAAAGTGGGACATTCAGACTTGATGTGTCCATACCCTTTACACTCATAGCACTGCACACCTTTAGCTTGGTTACTTTTCTCCTCAGACTTGGTCTTCTTCTCATCAGTTTGTTGCTTTTTGTTATTGACTCTGAAATTCTGACCTTTGGCTTTGGCTTTTCTGTTAACATTCTTCAGGATCTTGTTGAATTGTTTTCCCAGCAACACTAGAGCTTCTGATAAGTCATTATCCTCCTCATCAGACTCATGTTGATCATCAGCTCCTGAATTAACTGCAAATGCTATTCCTTTCCCTTTCTTATCAGGCTGTTTGCAGAATGCAGTCTCAAAATTCAGCAAAGACCCAATCAGCTCCTCAAGCTTCATAGTGGTGATATCATGAGCCTCTTCAATTGCTGTAACCTTCATGTCAAACCTTCTGGGCAGGGACCTGAGGATTTTTCTTACTAACTTCTCATCAGACATCTTTTCACCAAGAGAGTCAAAAGAATTTGCCATATCAAGCACATTCATATAGAAATCCTGGATATTTTCATCCTCCTTCATCTTCAGGTTCTCAAACTTGGTGGTTAGCAGCTGCAATCTGGACATCTTCACCTTAGAAGTTCCTTCATGAGTGGTCTTCAGAATTTCCCAAGCATCCTTAGCCACAGTACATTGTTTGATGAGTCTGAACATGTTCTGATCAACACCATTGAAGATAGCATTCAAAGCTTTTGAATTTCCCAGTGACAGATCATCTTCAACTTTGGTCCATTCCTCCTCAGGCTTCAGAACCTCAGTCTTGTTACCATCTTTGTCTGTATACACAGGATGATCCCAGCCTTTGATCACAGCTTTCCAAGTCCTGCTGTCAATAGATTTTAGAAAAGCACACATCCTAGACTTCCAATACTCATAGTTTGTGCCATCTAGTAGGGGTGGTCTATTGACATATCCTCCTTCTCTATCCATGCTTGCCAGTAATTAATGCCTCTGGATCTCACCCAAATTACAGGCAGGGTGCCCGCTCTGATGCCAATTGAAATTCTGGCCAGGCAAAGATACTTAACAGGTTCTGGTTCTGATTAAAAACTTAGCAGGTTCTGATCAGTATTTAGCACAATTATAAAAGCAAATAATCAGCAGGAATATAAAGTGCAGGAAAGCTAAAAAAACACACAAGGTTTGTTAACCCAGTTCGGAGTAAACACCTCCTACTCTGGGGGATACCAATCCAGGAAGGAATTCCACTATAGGAATTAATCCTTATGACTCAAGACACTGACTCCCAGTTCCCAGCCTAAGCAATTAACTTCCTCCTAGTCTTGAATTCTACCCAACACGTTGAGTATTAGAAAAACCTCTAACTTCCTATTCAAGTAACTGCAACCCAGCCACTTGAACTACCCTTAAACAAAAACACTCTGTTTTTCAGAAAACTTTAAAAACACAACTTCATTCGTACCTAGAGGCTTAGAATGAATTACAACTCAATAACAATCCTAAACCAACTCTAACAGAGTGGTGCACAATAAAGCTAAAAGCTTAAAAAACTAAGACTCAATTTTCTCTGAATAATACTCTTAAAATCGTATCTTGAATAGCAGCAGCCCTCCTCCTTATATAGCCTTCAGTCTTGCAAAATAAAACTAATCTTCTGATTTGATTTGTTACTGAAATAAGATTGGTCCAATAAAGTAACAAATAAAACTGTACTAAATCTTTTAAAGATTATAACAGGAAAATATGAATTTCATATCTTTGAACCAAATCTTCAATAAAATCTTCTTCAAATAAATCTGCATTCTAGAAGCTTTAATTCAAAATAAAACCTTAGCATATCTTGCAAAGATTCGCGCAAGAATAACTTGAAAATATGCAGCTTCTGATGAAGTCAACAAAAGTCAACATGAGCATCAGAACCTGAATCAGCTTCTGAAGTGCTACAGTGCTTCTGATGAGCATTCAGCTTCTGATGTAAATTTCAGCTTCTGAACAGCTTCAAATGAGAAAACTTCCAACTGAAGAAATGTTATACATATGGAGATGCTTCTATTCAATATCTTGGTTTTGCCAAAACATGCAGCCAACACCAAAAGACTCAACAATCTCCCCCTTTGGCAAATTTTTGGCTAAAACCATCTAAGTTCTTCAATCTTCCTTATAATCAACTCAGCAATGAAGAACTCAACAATGATCATTCATAACATAGTAATTAGCAGCGGATTTATTTATGACTATCTTGAGAAACACACTGAAGCACACATAACCTACTGATCAACTCCTGATCATCACAAACAATCATGGTATCAGAGCTACTCCAAGGTATCAAAGCTACTGATCAACTCCTGATCATCACACACACTCCCCCTGCAACTCAGCATACACTCAGCATACATCAAACTCCCCCTTTCTTCTGAATATATGGTATCAGAGCATATCAGAACCAACACTTCAGGAGCTGCACACAATTGTTCAGGACCATACCTCAGGATCACAGAAACACTCAGGACCATACCAGTCTTGTACTCCCCCTGAGACACATACTCCCCCTCAAACACATACTCCCCCTCAATAACATCTTGACAGCTCTTGTTATATTTGTTCTGAACTCTGAGCTTCACAAATAACTTCTGAACAACACTGAAAGCTGAATTTGAACTAATTCTCTGAGCAGCAACACATGGTATCAGAGCCAACACATTACATAAGATTTTCTCCCCCTTTTTAGCCACAAAATTCTGACAAATCTCAGACTTCAAATAGGGAAGGGAAACTGCACAAACATCTTCAACTACTGCCCCAGTTTGAACTTCAGACTCAGTATCAGAGACAGCATCATACTTAGCACTAACAAAGCTGGCAGGTACTCTTTCTTCCTCACATCCAGTTTGCTTTAATTGCTAGAATTCTTCACATAAGCACACACCTAACTTGCTCCTTAAGTTTTCAAACTGCTTAGCATCCAAGGCCTTTGTGAAAATGTCAGCAACTTGTTCTTCAGTAGCTACATGTTCCAGTTGAATAACTTTATCCTCCACAAGGTTTCTGATAAAATGGTGTCTGATATCAATGTGTTTAGTTCTGCTGTGCTGTATTGGATTCTTAGAGATGTTGATTGCACTCAAATTGTCACAAAATAAGGTCATAGTTTCTTGATTAATGTTGTACTCCTCCAGCATCTGCTTCATCCACACCAATTGTGAGCAACTACTCCCAGCAGCAATATACTCAGCCTCAGCAGTTGACAATGACACACAGTTTTGTTTCTTGCTAAACCATGAAATCAAGTTATTTCCTAAGAAGAAACAACCTCCTGAAGTGCTCTTCCTGTCATCAGCACTTCCAGCCCAGTCAGCATCACAAAATCCCATCAATTCAGAACTTGAACTATGTGAATACATGATTCCATAGTCACTTGTGCTATTCACATACTTCAGAATCCTCTTCACCTGAGTCAGATGACTCATCTTAGGATCAGCTTGATATCTTGCACATACTCCAACAGCATAAGTGATATCAGGTCTGCTTGCAGTTAAATACAATAAGCTCCCAATCATGCTTCTGTATTGACTTTGATCAACTGATACTCCATCTTCATCCTTAGTTAACTTCAGGTGAGTAGCAGCTGGTGTCCTCTTGTGAGCAGCAGATTCCATTCCAAACTTCTTCACTATGTTCTTGGCATACTTACTTTGAGAAATGAAGATTGTATCTTCCATTTGTTTGACTTGTAACCCAAGAAAGTATGTCAGCTCACCAACTAGGCTCATTTCAAATTCTGACTGCATCTGCTGAACAAACAATTTGACCATCTTCTGAGACATCCCTCCAAACACTATGTCATCCACATAAATCTGAGCTATCATCAGACTCCCATTTTCATCTTTCACAAACAGAGTCTTATCAGAACCTCCTTTTCTGTAACCTTGAGCCACAAGAAACTGAGTCAACCTATCATACCATGCTCTTGGTGCTTGTTTCAATCCATACAATGCCTTCTTTAACTTGTACACGTGTTCTGGAAACTTAGGATCCACAAAACCCTTAGGCTGTTCAACATATACCTCTTCTTGCAGATATCCATTCAGAAATGCACTCTTCACATCCATCTGGAATAATTTGAACTTGAGAATGCAGGATACACCCAACAGTAGTCTTATGGACTCTAGTCTGGCCACAGGTGCAAAGGTTTCATCAAAATCCAATCCTTCTACTTGAGTATAGCCCTGAACAACCAACCTAGCCTTGTTTCTGACCACAGTACCATTTTCATCTGTTTTATTCTTGAATATCCACTTAGTGCCAATTACATTCAGCCCTTCTGGTCTTGGAACAAGATCCCACACTTCACTCCTTTTGAATTGATTCAACTCATCTTGCATTGCTTCAATCCAAAATTCATCAGTTAGGGCTTCTTTCACATTTTTAGGCTCAACCTTTGACACAAAGCATGAATCAGTAGTAGCTGGTTCTGTTCTCCTGGTTCTGACCCCTTGATCCAAACTCCCAATGATAAGTTCCTTAGGATGATCCTTCTGAACTCTAATTGATGGCCCTTTATTGGTAGGATCATGTTCTGGATGCACATCTGCTTCTTCAGACTCTGGATGAATTTCTGCTTCTGAAGTTTGTTCTTCTGATGCTTCAGACTCTGGAACAACTTCAGACTCACTTCTATCTTTCTCAGCAGTCAGATCATCAATAACCACATTTATGGACTCCATCACAACCTTGGTTCTGGAATTAAACACCCTGTAAGCTCTGCTGTTCACTGAATAACCCAGGAATATGCCCTCATCAGACTTAGGATCCAGTTTTCTTCTGTTTTCCCTGTCAGCCAAAATGTAGCATCTGCTCCCAAACACATGGAAATACTTCACAGTTGGCTTTCTTCCTTTCCATAATTCATACAAAGTACAAGTGGTTCCCTTCTTCAAAGTAACTCTGTTATGAATATAACAGGCAGTATTCATTGCTTCAGCCCAGAACATATATGGCAGCTTCTTAGCATGCAGCATAACCCTTGCACATTCTGCTAATGTCCTATTTTTCCTCTCAACTACACCATTTTGCTGAGGTGTGATAGGTGCAGAAAACTCATGCTTTATACCTTCAGAAGCACAGAATTCTGAAAAACTCTTGTTTTCAAATTCTTTGCCATGGTCACTTCTGATTCTGACTATGCCACAGTCTTTTTCTCTTTGTAGTTGAATGCACAAGTCTTTAAACACTTCAAAAGTATCAGACTTCTCTCTAACAAAGTTGATCCATGTGAATCTTGAGTAGTCATCTACCATTACAAAAGCATACCTCTTCCCTCCAATACTTTCTACTTGCATAGGCCCCATTAAATCCATATGAACAAGTTCTAGTACTTTAGTAGTTACCTGGTGAACTAATCTGGGATGAGACTTTCTTGTTTGTTTTCCAATTTGACAATCACCACAAACATTGTCCTCATTGATCTTCAGATTAGGCACACCTCTGATAGCTTCAGTACTTAGGATTTTCTTCATGCCTTTCAAGTGCAAATGTCCCAGTTTCTGGTGCCAGAGTTTGACTTCTTCTTCTGAACTCATAAGACAAGAAGTCAGACTTCTTTCTTCTTCAGAAACCCACAAGTAACAATTGTCTTTGGATCTGCAGCCTCTCATCTGAATCTTATCTTCCTGATCAGTGACAATACATTCTAGTTTGTTGAAATTTACCTTCAATTCTTGATCACAAAGTTGGCTAATACTGATCAGATTTGAAGTTAATCCTTCCACCAGTAGCACATCATTAAGTCTGGGCCAACCTTCTCTGATCAAATCACCAATACCCAGAATCTGACCTTTTACACCATCTCCAAATGTCACATAGCTTCTGGAATATGATCTGATATTGCTCAGCAGCTTCTTCACACCAGTCATGTGCCTTGAACAACCACTGTCAAAGTACCAGTCTTCTTTTGAAGTGGCTCTCAATGAGGTATGAGCAATCAGGCCAACATTCTGAACCTTAGGTTTCCACACCTTCTGAACACTGTGTCTGGGTGCAGCTGGTTGCACTCTTCTATATTGAAAGTGTTCAGGATAGCCATACAATTTAAAGCAAAAAGGTTTGATATGTCCCTTCTTACCACAATGATGACAGGTCCATGTACGATTCCTCCTTCTTCTGTTGTACTTCTGGGGTTGCTTCTGAGGTAGTATCTGAACATGCTTCTGGGGTAGCATCTGAGGCTTCTTCTGGGCTTGCTTTTGAGGTCTTATCTGAATATGCTTCTGACCTTGCATCTGGGCTTGTTTCTGAGGTCTCCTCTTAGATGTTCCAACCATAGAATCATGAGTTTGAGCAGCAGGAACAAAATTCATCTGTTTAGAAATCTGAGTCTGATCAACAAAACCTAAACCAGTTTTTCCTTGTTGCTGATTCCCCAAAATGTCCTCCAACTTATCAGTAGCAGAGTTCAACATCTTCACTTGCTTCTTCATTTGATCAAGTTGGGAGTTCAGTTGGTTCACTTCTTCTTTTAAATCTGAATTCTGTACTAACAGTTCACCTTTTTCAGCCTCCAGTTGTAGAATAGTCTCCTTCTGATCCAACACTTGTTTGCAAACCTCAGCACTTCTGGTATACAGCTTCTTGTAGTTATCAGCTAGTTCATCATATGAGGTTTTAGCAGCTTCAGACACATATGAGGCTTCAGACTCTGAGTCAGACTCTGAAAAGGTCTCAGACTCTAAAACAGGTTCCTTCTTCAAGATAGCTCCTGACCTTACAACCAGACCAGTATCACACATATCAGATTCACTAACATCATCATCTTCAGAACCATCATCAGACCATGAAATAGCTAGGCTCTTTTTCTGCTTCTTGAGAAAAGTGGGACATTCAGACTTGATGTGTCCATACCCTTTACACTCATAGCACTGCACACCTTTAGCTTGGTTACTTTTCTCCTCAGACTTGGTCTTCTTCTCATCAGTTTGTTGCTTTTTGTTATTGACTCTGAAATTCTGACCTTTGGCTTTGGCTTTTCTGTTAACATTCTTCAGGATCTTGTTGAATTGTTTTCCCAGCAACACTAGAGCTTCTGATAAGTCATTATCCTCCTCATCAGACTCATGTTGATCATCAGCTCCTGAATTAACTGCAAATGCTATTCCTTTCCCTTTCTTATCAGGCTGTTTGCAGAATGCAGTCTCAAAATTCAGCAAAGACCCAATCAGCTCCTCAAGCTTCATAGTGGTGATATCATGAGCCTCTTCAATTGCTGTAACCTTCATGTCAAACCTTCTGGGCAGGGACCTGAGGATTTTTCTTACTAACTTCTCATCAGACATCTTTTCACCAAGAGAGTCAAAAGAATTTGCCATATCAAGCACATTCATATAGAAATCCTGGATATTTTCATCCTCCTTCATCTTCAGGTTCTCAAACTTGGTGGTTAGCAGCTGCAATCTGGACATCTTCACCTTAGAAGTTCCTTCATGAGTGGTCTTCAGAATTTCCCAATCATCCTTAGCCACAGTACATTGTTTGATGAGTCTGAACATGTTCTGATCAACACCATTGAAGATAGCATTCAAAGCTTTTGAATTTCCCAGTGACAGATCATCTTCAACTTTGGTCCATTCCTCCTCAGGCTTCAGAACCTCAGTCTTGTTACCATCTTTGTCTGTATACACAGGATGATCCCAGCCTTTGATCACAGCTTTCCAAGTCCTGCTGTCAATAGATTTTAGAAAAGCACACATCCTAGACTTCCAATACTCATAGTTTGTGCCATCTAGTAGGGGTGGTCTATTGACATATCCTCCTTCTCTATCCATGCTTGCCAGTAATTAATGCCTCTGGATCTCACCCAAATTACAGGCAGGGTGCCCGCTCTGATGCCAATTGAAATTCTGGCCAGGCAAAGATACTTAACAGGTTCTGGTTCTGATTAAAAACTTAGCAGGTTCTGATCAGTATTTAGCACAATTATAAAAGCAAATAATCAGCAGGAATATAAAGTGCAGGAAAGCTAAAAAAACACACAAGGTTTGTTAACCCAGTTCGGAGTAAACACCTCCTACTCTGGGGGATACCAATCCAGGAAGGAATTACACTATAGGAATTAATCCTTATGACTCAAGACACTGACTCCCAGTTCCCAGCCTAAGCAATTAACTTCCTCCTAGTCTTGAATTCTACCCAACACGTTGAGTATTAGAAAAACCTCTAACTTCCTATTCAAGTAACTGCAACCCAGCCACTTGAACTACCCTTAAACAAAAACACTCTGTTTTTCAGAAAACTTTAAAAACACAACTTCATTCGTACCTAGAGGCTTAGAATGAATTACAACTCAATAACAATCCTAAACCAACTCTAACAGAGTGGTGCACAATAAAGCTAAAAGCTTAAAAAACTAAGACTCAATTTTCTCTGAATAATACTCTTAAAATCGTATCTTGAATAGCAGCAGCCCTCCTCCTTATATAGCCTTCAGTCTTGCAAAATAAAACTAATCTTCTGATTTGATTTGTTACTGAAATAAGATTGGTCCAATAAAGTAACAAATAAAACTGTACTAAATCTTTTAAAGATTATAACAGGAAAATATGAATTTCATATCTTTGAACCAAATCTTCAATAAAATCTTCTTCAAATAAATCTGCATTCTAGAAGCTTTAATTCAAAATAAAACCTTAGCATATCTTGCAAAGATTCGCGCAAGAATAACTTGAAAATATGCAGCTTCTGATGAAGTCAACAAAAGTCAACATGAGCATCAGAACCTGAATCAGCTTCTGAAGTGCTACAGTGCTTCTGATGAGCATTCAGCTTCTGATGTAAATTTCAGCTTCTGAACAGCTTCAAATGAGAAAACTTCCAACTGAAGAAATGTTATACATATGGAGATGCTTCTATTCAATATCTTGGTTTTGCCAAAACATGCAGCCAACACCAAAAGACTCAACACGTATGTCTCCCCAAACCTCGATTGCACGAATGCGTGACGTATGTCTCGTCGCTCGGGCAATCGTCATTCCACCCTTGACGCGTCTAGTACGCTAAACTTTCCATTGGCCCCTTTGTGGCCATTTTTACCCTTTTCTTGGCCCTCGTGGTCAATCCGAACCTTTCGCGCCTTGCGCGTTTTATTTTTAACCCTTTTGCGCCTTGCGCGAATTTTTCGCCTCAGTGCGTTTGTCTTTATTTTTAAAAACATTCACGCCTCGCGCGAGCTTATCGCCTAGCGTCCATCTTTCACCATTTTTTTTAAAAAACTTTGTACGTCTTCATACGTTTTTAAAACCTTTGCTCACGTCCGAGCGTAAAACTTTTTCATCAAACCATTTATTTTCATGCATTATCGTCAGTGGCCAGCTCGGCAACAACCCGAGCAGCTGACTTTTACTTTCTTGTCGTCAATGGCCAGCTCGGCAACAACCCGAGCAGTTGACATTTAATTTCATTACACTTTTTTTCTTTTTTTAAAAACTTTTTCGCTCGGACGCGATCAAACCTTTTTTTAACTAAAACGAATCAACATACAAACGTTTTTCTACCAAAGAACTACGTACGCTTTGAATTCTCCGACTACCGGGAGATACGTAGGAGCAAGATCGACATCTTGTCAAGCCCATTAATAAAAAACTTGTTTTTTTTCTTTTCGTTTGTTTTTATCTCTTTCTTTATCCCGCATTTTGTCTTTTATATATTTCCTTTTATACATATTTAAACACGTAAGTAAAACATCGAACCATTTCAAGCCTAAGCCGACTAAGAGGTTCCCGTTGAGTACAACGGATGTGAGGGGTGCTAATACCTTCCCCTCGCATAATCGACTTTCGAACCTAAAATCTTTTCTCAAGGTAATTTAGAACTTTTTTCCTTTTTTCCCCGAAAAATTAAAAGTTCAGTCGTAATTTAGAATTAGTGATTCAAAGCTTCCCCAATAGCTTGACATCCGAAATTCGACGCGACAGAAATGGCGACTTCACTGGGGACGTGCATTAAACACTTTGTTTGTGCATAAACGAGTCAAGCCTATCTGAGTCGGCTTTTAGGCTAATTTGGTTCATTTTACTTACGTGATTTATGTCTTCTTGTCATTATTTGTTTTATTTATTCTTATACTCTGCATATATATATATATCATTTGTGCTTCATATTCATATATATCTCAATTGTGGGGGTTGCTTGAGCGATGTTACTCCACATTGTTCGGGTTAATGCCGGACGTGTGAGGCTCTCTACCCGAGCTCGAGAAAAAACTAAGTTAGCAGGAGGTTGTGTGCGGAAGCCCGCGTTGACGTATGTCCGTGAGGTAGGATGCCCAACCCCGCTTAGACGAGATTCTCATATGGAATTAATTGAAGTCATGTCGACGTATGTCCATAGACAACCCTAATTCCATATGAGGTTAATGACTCTAAGGACCTTTTCTTAGGAATCTTACCTATTAGAGCCTACACGTGAGGATGGGGGAAATTTTGAACCTACATATCACACCCTTGCACACCACCCATTCACCTTCACTCATGCTTGTTACTTTGTATTTTGTTTTCCCATCAGGGGCAATCAGCATTTATTTACTTGTTATTTTATATGCATAATTATAGTTGAAATAAAAATGACCATTGTGTTGAGAGGGAGTTTCTTTTTTCAAAATTCGAGCACTTCGTAGGGCAAAGGTATATTCGCACTGCGAAGTTGATTTTGAGGTTCGCAGAGCAAACTTACTTCGCAGTGCGAAGCCTACGAATTTTGTCAGCCCAGATTTCAAAGGTCACTAACCAGCATTAATTCCCTCCAACCACTTTTTTCCACTATCTTATCTAACCGTTTTTTTTTATTATATAACTTGTATAACTAAAAAAAAAAAACAGTTTTTTTTTCTCACAAAAACAACTCTTCAAAAAAACAAAAATCATACCCATTTCTCCATTTTTTCTTCTTCTTTCCTAATCCAAGTAAAAATCACTCTTTCTCTGCAAGCAGTAAGGTACGATTCCTCTTCTCTATCCTGCTTTACTTCTGATTCGTGTTATGGGTTTTAGGTTTTGCTAAACCTTTAAACTTCCATTTTAGGGTTTAAGGATTGTAATTAGTTCCTGTTTTTTCTTGCCATGCTAGGAATAAGTTATAATCTAGTAAATGTATGTCATGGGTAGTTAAAGTAAACTCGTTTCCTTTCCCATCTGTGAGTAATCTTATACGAAATCCACTCTACCCATTTTATAGATTAGATCAAAACAAGTTGCCATGTTAGTTGTAACTATTACCCATGCATTTATCCTTAATCATTCATCTAACATGCTTTGTTTAGAGTTTAGTTTAAGAGTATAGGGTAGCTATCCAGGGATTTTATGGATTTGTTCTGTCAGGGTCGCAGAGCCAAGACGAACTTCGCACTGCGACCCATCCTTCTGGGCAACCCAGAATTTTCGCATGGCTTCGCACTGCGACCATGTGTTCGCAGTGCGACTGTAGCAGAAACAGAACACATGTTTTCCTTATTTATGCCTTCCAATTCCTTTTGTTTCACCTCATATCACTTTTAATCATGTATGCTACCCACTGACTTTGCCTTTTTCTTGCAGATGGCCCCAAAACCAATGGGAAAACGCTCAAGGGGTGAGGCATCCGGATCCAGACCCCAAGGGGGATTCGATGCCTCTCGCTTCCTAAGTCTACGGAACCAGGAAAGATACGAAGAACTTCTTGGCAGAACCTTCTGGCCGGAAAGACAGTTCATCATAAGCGAGCAGGGCACATGGCGAGAGTTGGCCCGATTGATAAACCATCGCCAATGGGGAGTCCTGGTGAACCCTCCCCTTAACCTTTACTACGACATAATCCGGGAGTTTTACGCGAATGCTATCCCCGTGGATCCGGAGGGGGAATTCACATATCGGACTATGGTACGCGGTCGGGTCATTAGATTCGATCGCGACGCCATCAATGACTTTTCAATTAGAAAATGACGAGCTGTGTGCTTTCCATAAGCACCAAAATCGGGGTAATTGGAATCACGATCTTTATGCTCAAACCATTTTCCAATCAGGAAAAGGATATGAGCTTAACGCAGCAGGGCAACCCACTAGAGCCCTCAAAGGCAACCTTACCACTTACGCCCAAGTCATTTTTCACCTCATAATCCACAACATAAAGCCCAAAAGCCATACCTCCTCCACCACCATGGATGTCACCCCCCTTATCTACTATATCCTCACCGGTAAACAAGTAGATGTGGCCAGGGCTATTTGTCAGGAGATTAAGATAGTGGTCGAGAG
Organism: Medicago ruthenica; assembly: GCA_018208015.1. Classification (NCBI taxonomy): domain Eukaryota; kingdom Viridiplantae; phylum Streptophyta; class Magnoliopsida; order Fabales; family Fabaceae; genus Medicago; species Medicago ruthenica. The sequence goes on along the minus strand of CM031378.1, from coordinate 89,409,122 downwards.
TGGCATTAAGCCACCGGCCAAGAAGATGTGCCCGCTTGCTTTCCCGGGTCTTATCATGGGACTCTGCCGGGAAGCCCGAGTCGCCATTCCTCCCCACGTGTCCGAAACCATTAAGAACCCTATCACGGACGAGTATATTTCCAGACATTGCACGGGGAGGAGAGCGAGGGCTCAGCAGCCACGGCCTAGGCCTCCACCAGCATCAGGGGATTGTCGCACTTGCACTTTCATATTGGAGCAGAATGCTTCCTCTCATCGCTACATGACCATGATGCATGATTCCATGTATCGCCTCCAGAGGCAGCTAGGGAGGCCGACAGATCCCGATGACCAGATACCGACGCCCGAGATGTTCGCAGCTCACGGTCGTTGGCCCGGGGATAGGCCAGAGCATTCAGAGGCTGGAGGCAGTGGCACAGCGGCAGGAGGCCAGGAGGATGAGGATGAGGATGAGGAGGACGAGGACGAGGAGACGGAGGATGATGAGGCTCTCACTCCTTGAGTGACTCCCCCCCTTTTTTTTGATGTTTTCTCATGTTTTATGTTTATGTTGTTTTTCTCATACACTCTTGCTATGTTTAACACTTGGTATCCATATTTGTACTACGTACTTTTTCTCTTATTATCAGGCCTTTTCATCGTTATTTATGCATGTTCAGTTTTAATGTGCGTTGAATGTCGTTGCTTGCTATGAATTGTTGGTAATTTGAGATTAACATTTTTCTTAACCACGGATTAAGCCTAAGTTCATAATTGGTATTGATATTTTTGATCAATTTGCGCAAAGCTAAATGCATGCTTCCTGTTCTTATAGGATTAAACTCAAAATGAAAATATATACTTAACATAGAAGCTATATTATACAATTTGCGTTGTTAACATGTTTATTCAATGAACCATTTAGAACCAGCCCAAATGTGAGGAAACCTCAAAATTATTTTACATATGCAGGAGACCAGTATTTTGTTAACTCGATCCTTTTATGTTAAATCTAAATGTTGTTTTTAAATTGTATAAAAGCATTGGCATGATCGAGGCATTTCTTGAATATGAGTGAAAACATTTGACCACAAAAAGCCCACCCTGTGAGCAGTGAGCATCTGTCAACCCTTTGAGCCAAATGAAGCAGAATTATTGACTGCAAACTGCCAACTCTCATAAAGCTCAATTGCTTAATATGATTGCCGGAGTTTGTAAAAAAAAAAGAAAGAAGAAGAAAGAGAAAATCTTTTTCAATTCATGGTTAAATTGTCACTAAATTCTGATATTGTTCTTTCATTTTTTTTGAACCCTCAACCATCGTGATCATCGTCCCTTGCCAAAGGAAGAAGGAACATTCAAGTAGGGCTTCGCCTTTGATTCAGTTGAAAAGAAAAAAAGGGGGGTTTGTGAAAGCCAAGGAATAGTGAATTTCATAAAAGATCTTGACAAACCAATCGAGAAAAAGAAAGAAAAACAAATCAAGAAATCCCAAAGGCAAAAAGAAAAAAAGAAAAATCAGTACATCAAAAGGTTGTCAGAATTAAAGATAAATATTTGTGAACGCATCAAAATTTGCAATCTAATAAGAAGGAAGGTGTGTAATCTGAAAAGAATGTTCCTTCTTGCTTAACCTTTTGAATTCAAGTTCCCCACATATGACATTTCTTTTGTAACCCAGCCAAATTACAACCCTTAAAAAGACCTTGTGATCAACGCTTTTGTACTTTTTGAAACGATGATCGGATGGACACATAACTCGATCGGAATGTTAACAAACTTACCGGATGAGTGTTCAATACCCTTTACATGAATATTCAATTTGTTCGTTTACTTAAATGAGTGATAGGTTGGTTCATTAATGTACATATTATTAACTTGAAATGTATAATATAACCTTTTGTGTGGTATTTATTTCGAATTTTTCAGTGCAATCACGAAACAATAGGGGCATTACAGCAGCATGCGCAAATTTCACATAAATCACACCAACAAATCAAAGCCCGACCTCGCTCGGCATCCAATCACCAAAGCCCGACCTCGCTCAGCATCCACATGTCAAAGCCCGACCTCGCTCGGCATCCAAGAAAAACAAGAGTCCAATTCTCTTTGACACCCATAAAACCCAACTGTGCCCAGTGCACGATTATTCAAAGGGCCCCGCCATGCTCGGTACTCTCCCCACAATTCACAAAGAGCCCAATCATCATCATTCATCGGTCCCCTACAAAAGGCCCAGTCGCCATCAAGCACCTAACATAAAGATTAAAGGAGCCGAGCCTTTGGCAGGCTACCACCTCTTTAATAAATTTCATTTCCCAACATTCTTTACATCTTTTGTCATGTTTCTTTCATTCATTTTTATTCTTGATGATAGTATTTCCAAAACAAAAAAAAACTTTTTCAAAATTTATTACATGAGTCTTTCATTTTTATCCAATGACAAACACATTCCTTTTCGAACTTGCGAATACTCGGAGTGAACATCAATGTCTATCCTTAAAGCAGATAACGCTTCGCAGGCCAAGCCTGGTCAATCGCAAAAAAGGGGATCCCCCAACAGAATCCTTGGTGAATTAATCAAAAATTCCCCAGTGAGTTAAGAGCCCGAAAGAACCCTTCAAGCAAGGACCAACCAAGGTATAAGCATTCCCGACGGAATCACCAGTTCTTCTCTCCAGCGGATTAGCATAGTCCCCAATGGACTACCAATTCCCCAGGAAGTCAATATTTGTTCTATTCTCGCAAGCCCAATTACCATTGGCATCAAAAGCTGGATATCGATCATGCTTCCAAAATGATCCTTATATCCCCAGTGAATTCACGAGCGAAGCCCAATCTTATTGGCATACCCCCAGTGGAGTCTTACATCATCCAAGCCCGACTTTGCTCGGCATTCAAACCCTAGTTCCCCAGCGTCCCACGTGATGTCTGTCATTCCTCAGGTCAGCATAATTCATGCAGCATATCATAATCATTCATTAGCATGCATTTCACATCAAGGGGCAATTCCTTAACCAACAAGTTGGGTATCCCCAGTACAAGTTCATCCCTCACATGACGTCCTCAGTGACAGTCATACATTCATGCATTCATACATATGCATACAGCATGTCATACATGGTTATTTCTAACCATCATGAGTCTCACCAAATAATCGCGAGCAATTCGTGAATTCTTTTTTCCAGTGTCATCCCTAGTCCTTCTGGTTCAGAGATGTCATCCTTTTGCGCCAAGTTGCAGTTCAAACGAACAGCTTGTGCGTCTTTCTTTTTGTCAAGTCTTTACGCCAAGTGACAGTTCTTTAATGAACAGCTTGTGCGTACTCCCCAGTGTTGTGCCAAGTGGCAAGTTCTCCAATGAACAGCTTGTGCATTCTTTCTCCCCGATTGAAGGGGCATTTTTTTTTGTAAGGAACGGCTTGTCAGCCGCATCCCCAGTATCGTCAGTGGCAAGTTCGGTAACCATCCGAACAGCTGACATCCTTCACATTTTATCTTCTGTCGTCAATGGCAAGTTCGGCAACATCCGAACAGTTGACATTTTATCTTCTGTCGTCAATGGCAAGTTCGGCAACATCCGAACAGTTGACATTTTAAACTTCTGTCGTCAATGGCAAGTTCGGCAACATCCGAACAGTTGACAATTCTTTTCCTGTCGTCAATGGCAAGTTCGGCAACATCCGAACAGTTGACAATTCTTTTCCTGTCGTCAATGGCAAGTTCGGCAACATCCGAACAGTTGACAATTCTTTTCCTGTCGTCAATGGCAAGTTCGGCAACATCCGAACAGTTGACATTTTATCTTCTGTCGTCAATGGCAAGTTCGGCAACATCCGAACAGTTGACATTTTATTTCCTGTCGTCAATGGCAAGTTCGGCAACATCCAAACAGTTGACATTCTTTTCATTCTTTTGTCGCCAGTGGCCAGTTCGGCAACAACCCGAACAGCTGGCATTTACCTTTTCATTCTTTGTTGTCAATGGCAGTTCGGCGACCACCCGAACAGCTGACACCTATCCCCAGTATGGTCTTCCTTTTTATCATCCTTTGCATCCATAGTTACATTACAAGCATTCATAACATTTGCATTGCATGCATTTATAACATTTATAACTCGGGAAAATATTTAGTCAAAAAATGGCGTACTCTATATTTAAGTCTCTTCTGCCCGTCCATTTCAAATCACATTTTCAACCTCCGGGACGAAGAAACTTAAATAGGGGCATCTGTCATACCCCATTTTTTGACTTATATTTTTATGGGTGTTATATTTTATTATCTCATTATTTATTTTTTACCTTTTATTTTATAATATTTTATATCATCATCATTATCCTTAATATTATTTATATTATTGTTATTTTATTTTCCTTTAATAATATCATTATTATTTTATTATTATTAGATTTTATCTTTTAATATTATTAAGTTTTATTCATTATCATCATTTTCATTATTATTGTCATTACTATTTTTATTCATTTTCATTGCCATTTTGCATTTTTTATCATTTATTATTATTATATATTATTATTTATTTCCCCATTTTACCTTTTATTTTTTAATACAAAAATTAAAAAAAGTGGAGTTCGCAGTGCGAACTCACCTTCGCACTGCGACCTCTGCGAAAATTCTGCAGATTTTTATATAGTTGTTTATCTTTTTTGCTTTCAACTACAATTATCCCTAGTAGCATTATTACTTGCATTCTTGTTATTTTGTGACTGATTTAGTGCAGCAAAGCAAGATTTAATGTGTGACATTAAAGGTAAAAGGAAAGAGGAACTTTCTTCCAACCTCTCATGTGATCAAACAAATTGGCTATCCTTGGTCAGATTTTGTCCCCCAAAATTGACCCCTTACCCAACCTAAACATGCCAGCCAGCTGCTTGATCCATTTCCTTCCCTTTTTCCCTGCCAAAAGCAGTCAATCCCAAGTGGTTTATGTTGCAAAAAAGTTGTGTGACATGCCCTGTTTTGAGCTGGATTTCTTCCCCCACACATAAGCCCACATGCTGATTTTGATTCCCCCAATCTCCCTGTACATGGCAGTACACGTTTTGATTGTTTGACCTTCCAAGATTGCAAGGATTGATCCCAAGAATCATCCCTTTTGCAGCTGCCCTGTTTTACAGATTTTACCATCATTACCTTCTAGAATCAATGGCATTTGTGGCTGAGATCAGTCAAGACCTTGCCCCTTGGCACAAGGCAAAGCAATTCCTATCCATTAGCATTAAATGCAAAGTGATCTAGCCTGAGTTTAGCTCATGATCAGCTAGTGTTTTAGGATTTTATTCATCATTGTTCATCATTACAAGGATTTGCATTTATGCCTATAAAAGGAAGGGCAAGGCTTAAGGATCACACACAACAATTGAACACCTTAAAAACCAGTTAGAAACATACCATTTCAGAGAGCTAATACACACGAATTTCACACCAAAAATCCCTTGCATAGCAACACAAAATCAGTCCATCACAAACACTTTGAACCTTGTTCATAACCTTTCACAAAGCAAGCAAGCCACTTCCAGTCTTGTTCAAGCATTGCTAGGAGTTCTGTAAGTCTCCTATAACCTTTCTTTTCTACTGTATTTGCTGTTTGCATACCTTGCTTTGTCCAATTTTGTTTTGTGAACCAAAACCTCCTTTGAGCCTCAAAAAGGACCTCAAAGGGGCCAAGCTTTAAAATTGTGTTTTTCTACCCTTTTTTCTTCCTTTTTGTCAAGTTTCTTAACCTCCTTTAGGTTCTGAATCTTGCTTAGAAGCAGTTTCTGAACTTCTGTTCAGAAACAGCTTCTGAGTTAAGAAATTCGCATACTTCGCAGAGCCAAGCTTTGCTCGCACTGCGAACACACCAGAACCTGACTTCGCAGAGCCAAGTTCTGGTTGCTCTGCGAAGTATGTGAAATTCAGAACATGAATCAGGCATTCAAATGCCAAATTTTTGGGATTCCAGCCCTTGATTCAGAACCTAAAGAGGGTTAAAACCATTTTGGTCCAAACCCAACTCATAATCTTGCACAACTTTGAAGATTTCACAAGTTCGTGCGACAAAATTTCAAATAACTTGTGAAACAAGTTATGTTCTTAATATTTTCAAAATCAAGTTTGAGCAACAAGCTAAGTTCGTCTATTTCAAAACAAACTTGAACAACCATGTTGTTCATGATTTTCAATTCAAACGCGAACTTAAGCCAAGTTTGCTCACTCTTTTAAACCAAGCTCGAATTGAGCCGAACTTGTGAACTTTCCAACGTTTTGCATGTTCTATGATTGTGTTTGCCATTCAAACTTGAACCAAACTTGTTCTTGGGTTTCAATAACTTAAGCAACAAGTAACGTTCATGATTTTTAATAAAATCAAACAACAAATTTGTTCGCGTTTTCTTTTCTTTTACATGTATCCTTTTAAAGCTTTGGTTCCCTTTGAGGTCTCTCCGAGTTTCAAAACCAAACTTGAATGAAACGGGAATGGCTTGACGTATGTCTCCCCAAACCTCGATTGCACGAATGCGTGACGTATGTCTCGTCGCTCGGGCAATCGTCATTCCACCCTTGACGCGTCTAGTACGCTAAACTTTCCATTGGCCCCTTTGTGGCCATTTTTACCCTTTTCTTGGCCCTCGTGGTCAATCCGAACCTTTCGCGCCTTGCGCGTTTTATTTTTAACCCTTTTGCGCCTTGCGCGAATTTTTCGCCTCAGTGCGTTTGTCTTTATTTTTAAAAACATTCACGCCTCGCGCGAGCTTATCGCCTAGCGTCCATCTTTCACCATTTTTTTTAAAAAACTTTGTACGTCTTCATACGTTTTTAAAACCTTTGCTCACGTCCGAGCGTAAAACTTTTTCATCAAACCATTTATTTTCATGCATTATCGTCAGTGGCCAGCTCGGCAACAACCCGAGCAGCTGACTTTTACTTTCTTGTCGTCAATGGCCAGCTCGGCAACAACCCGAGCAGTTGACATTTAATTTCATTACACTTTTTTTCTTTTTTTAAAAACTTTTTCGCTCGGACGCGATCAAACCTTTTTTTAACTAAAACGAATCAACATACAAACGTTTTTCTACCAAAGAACTACGTACGCTTTGAATTCTCCGACTACCGGGAGATACGTAGGAGCAAGATCGACATCTTGTCAAGCCCATTAATAAAAAACTTGTTTTTTTTCTTTTCGTTTGTTTTTATCTCTTTCTTTATCCCGCATTTTGTCTTTTATATATTTCCTTTTATACATATTTAAACACGTAAGTAAAACATCGAACCATTTCAAGCCTAAGCCGACTAAGAGGTTCCCGTTGAGTACAACGGATGTGAGGGGTGCTAATACCTTCCCCTCGCATAATCGACTTTCGAACCTAAAATCTTTTCTCAAGGTAATTTAGAACTTTTTTCCTTTTTTCCCCGAAAAATTAAAAGTTCAGTCGTAATTTAGAATTAGTGATTCAAAGCTTCCCCAATAGCTTGACATCCGAAATTCGACGCGACAAGGGGTGCTAATACCTTCCCCTTGCATAATCGACTTTCGAACCTAAAATCTTTTCTCAAGGTAATTTAGAACTTTTTTCCTTTTTCCCCAAAAAATTAAAAGTTCAGTCGTAATTTAGAATTAGTGATTCAATGCTTCCCCATAGCTTGACATCCGAAATTCGACGCGACATCTATCCTTAGGTATCGACCTCTAGTGTAAGCGGCTAGATAAGATCACCTTCCTCAGTGTTCGACCTTCAGTGTAAGCGGCTGAATAAGATCACCCTCCCCTGTTTAGGAATCGACCTTCAGTGTTAGCGGCTGAATAAGATTGTCTATCCTTAGGTATCGACCTCTAGTGTAAGCGGCTAGATAAGATCACCTTCCTCAGTGTTCGACCTTCAGTGTAAGCGGCTGAATAAGATCACCCTCCCCTGTTTAGGAATCGACCTTCAGTGTTAGCGGCTGAATAAGATTACCTATCCTTAGGTATCGACCTCTAGTGTAAGCAGCTAGATAAGATCACCGCCCTCAGTGTTCGACCTTCAGTGTTAGCGGCTGAATAAGATCACTTCCCCATTAGGTATCGACCTCTAGTGTAAGCGGCTAGATAAGATCACCTTTGCCTTTAGGAATCTACCTCTAGTGTAAGCGGCTGGATACGATTACCTTCATCCCCAGTGGATCTACCTCCAGTGTTAGCGGCTGGATACGATCAACCCTTTCAAATCTTTGCATTTGCATATTTTACTTTCACTGCAATATTTTCATTCCGCGAAGGACAAAATTCGGGTCCTTCTTTTACCTAATTGATCTTCGCAAAGAGTTCATGAGATGCCCTCAGCACTCACACACTCTATGCAAAGACACAATTAAGTAGGGGCAGCTGTAGTACCCCAATTTTGTCCTAAGCCTTTTAAAACAAAAAAATCAAAAAAAATCAAAGAGGGAGAAAAAGTCAAAGTCAACAAAAGTCAACAAAAAAGTCAACATTTCAAAAATGAGGACTTCGCACTGCGAAGGTCACTTCGCACTGCGAAGTCTGCGATTTTTCTGCAGATTTTTGGTGTTTTTGATTTAATTCCAGATTTTGTTGCATATCATTTCCATATTTATTTTAATCAGCATTCATGGCTAATTGGGCCAAGCAAAACCAGAAATGAAAGACTTGCCATTAATGCCAAGGTTGGAAGCTTTTTCTTCCAATCTAGCATGTGACAAGCAAGTGGGCTTGCCCTTGGGCAGCTCTTGTCCCTCCCATGTGACCTGTTAACCACCCCAAGGTTGCCAGCCACCTGCTTGATGACTTTCCTCCTGCTTGCTCCCCCAAAACCAGTCAAACTAGCTAGATTTATCACTTGAAAAAGCCATGAGTGCCTACCCTGTTTTGCAACAGCTTTTCACCCTCTCACACCAGCCAATTGTAGCCTTTTTCATCCCCCAATCTCTGCACATCACAGTGCACGTTTTTATTGATCAACCATTGAGATTGCAAGGATTGATCCCCAAGCTTGGCCAATTGCAATTCAGCCATGTTTCTCATCATTACTATCCTAACACCTTTGATTTTGTGGCTGAAATCAGTCAAAGACTTAACCCTTGGCACAAGGCAGGGTTGCCTCTATCCATTAGCATTAAATGCAAAGCCAAATAGCCTGAATTTAGCCCACAAATCAGCTAGGTTCTAGGATTTTTTCATCATTACATGAGATTGCATTTTGGCCTATAAATAGAGATGCAAGGCAAGAGGAAATGCAGCAATATAAAGAGACTACTCATAACAGCATTGCATAAGCATAAGATAGAGCATTGCATAAGCAATATATAGAGCACATTAGAGCATTGCATAAGCATAAGATAGAGCAGAAAATAGAGCATTCAGAGAGCAAAGAAACACTACCAAACAACCAGAGAAAACCAATCAAACACAAAGCTTTGCACAAGTTCAAAGTTCATCACCAATATCAAAAACCTTTGTGAGAACCTTCAACCAATTCAAATCCACTGCAGTTGGAGCTTTGCTAAGGATCTCTGTAAGTTTCTAAGCCTTTGTATTGCATTTTCATTTGTGCTTGCATAGCAATTTTGGTTCAAAACCTTTTGGTTCTAAAAAACCCCTTTTGAATTTCAAAGAAATCCCAAGGTTTTCAAAACATCAAAACTATTTTGTCCAGGCCTTTTCATCCCAAAAACTCAAAGCTTTTCACTCACCTAAAAGGTCCTGAGTGTTTTCAGAAGTTGTTTCTGAACAAAAGTTCAGAAACAGCTTCTGAACTCAAAAATTCGCATACTTCGCAGTGCGAAGTCATGGTCGCAGAGCGACCATGACAGAACTCAGAATCTGAGTTTAGGTGCCCAAATGGCCAATTTTTGAGGTTCTAGCCCAAGAGCTCAGAACCTAGGAGTTTTAAAACCCATGTTTTTCAAACCATAACAAGGATTTTGCACAATATTGGAAAATTCGCAAGTCCGTGTGACATTTTGTGGATAACTTGCAAAACAAGTTATGTTCCTAAACTTCCAAAACAGTATGAACAAACAAGCTATGTTCATCATTTCAAACCAAACTTGAACAATAAATATTGTTCATGATTTTCAAAACTCAAGCATGAACATACGCCGAATTTGTTCGCTTTTTCAAAACCGTTCGCAAAACGAGCCGAACTTGTGCGTTTTCTAACGAATTGCTAAATCTTTCCCATTTTGGGTTTTCAAACCAAATGTTTTGATATACCTTGGGATTTCTAAAAGAATTCTACCCAAAAACTTGAATGAAAAAGGGATGGTGTGACGTATGTCTCTCCATTGCCCCGATTGTACGAATGCGTGACGTATGTCTCGTCGTTCGGACAATCGTCATTCCATTTTTCAACGTATCCAACCATAACCAAACCAAATCTTGGCCCCTTGTGGTCAATCCGAACCTTTTGGTCCCCCGTGGCCACTAGATTCGATCCCTCGACTCGTTGGAGTCCCCTCGGTCAATGATTGACTCGTTTGAGTCCATTGCGCCTAGTTTGGTCCCATAGCGACCAATTCGAACCCTTTTAACCCAACGGACGTACCTTTTAACAATTCTAGTGTGATTCGTGAACAAACGCTTAATAAGTCTCCCAAGCGCGAGCATACAAGCTATACGCTTAATAAGTCTCCCGAGCGCGAGCATACAAGCTACGTTGAATCGCCGGAATTCGGTTAAAACATCGTCCATTTAAAATTAACCAACACATGTACGTTTTCTCTACCAAAGAGCTACGTACGCTTTGAGTTCTCCGACTACCGGGAGATACGTAGGAGCAAGATCGACATCTTGTCAAGCGCAATAATAATAAAAACTTTTTTTTCCTTTCGTTTGTTTTTATCTCTTTCCCCCCTTTTTAGTATATTATATTTTGACATAGATAAGCATGCGCGCAAAACATTTAAAAACAATTTAAGCTTTAGCCAAATAGAAGGTTCCCGTTGTGTACAACGGACGTGAGGGGTGCTAATACCTTCCCCTTGCGTAACCGACTCCCGAACCCGACAATGGTTGCGATGACCAATCCTTTCCTCATCGTCAAAGGGTTTTATTATCGTTTCCCTTTTAAATAAAAAAAAACTCAAGGGTTTATCAACGTTCCCTTTACACAAAAACTTTGGTGGCGACTTCACAAAGGCCCTCCGAGCGTTTACGAACGACCTCGGAGGATTTGCGCGTTTTTTTAAACGAGGTGCGCACAATTGCTATCCAAAATCAGTTGCATTAATGGTTGGATTTGCCAAAGTCTTGACCATTGCTGCAAGGCAAGGTCACCTCTTCACTTTTGCATTAAATGCAAAGCAAAATAGCCTGGTTTCTAGCCCACAAAGCAGCTAGACTCTAGAGATTTTCATCATTGCAATAGATTTGGTTTTTGCCTATTTAAGCAATGCTATGCATAAGGATTCAACACTTACAAAAAACACACACTTACAACCTTCCAGCAAGAAAACACTTGAAACAGCATTGAATACACAACAATTATAGAGTTTAACAAATAGCAAAAACCAATTGGAGCATTAGAGTCATTTGCCATAATCTCCAACACTTCAAACCTTGCAAAACCATCATCATTTCAAGTCCTTTCCATTTCCTTGCAACAAGAGCTTTGGGCTAGGAGTTGGTAAGTCATTCTAACTGGTTTATATTGCATTTGCATTTGCTTTTGATTCCAACTTGTTTCAATCTCAGCTTTGCATTTTTAAGTTTCACTCATTTTTGACTCAAAACCCCTTTTGAACTTCAAAGAAATCCCAAGGTTTACAAAACATTTAAACTAAGTTGTTGCACACCTTTCATTGCTAATTTCAAAAGCTTTTCACTCCTCCAAAAGTTCTGAGATTGTTCAGAAGTTGCTTCTGAACAGCAGTTCAGAAGCAGCTTCTGAACTCAAAATTTCGCAGAGTTCGCAGTGCGAAGCTCTGGTCGCTTTGCGACCATGACAGAACTCAGAATCTGAGTTCAGGCTTCCAAAAAGCCAATTTTTGGGGTTCTAACCTAAAAGCTCAGAACCTAAGAGGATTAAAACCCATTTTATGCAAAACATATCAAGAGTTTTGCATGATATTGGAAGATTCACAAGTTTGAGCAACACTTTTTGAATAACTTGCTAAACAAGTTACGTTCATAAACTTTCAAAATCCAACTTGAGCAATAAGCTAAGTTCATTATTTTCAAAAACTAAACTTGAACAAAAACCTTGTTCATGATTTTCAATCAAACGTGAACTTAAGCCGAACTTGTTCACTTTTCAAAATCTTTTTCAAACTTGAGCCGAACTTGTGTGTTTTTCACAAATTCGTGCATTTGCCATAAACTTGTTCATTTTCATGCACATAAACAAGCAAACTTGTTCATTAGGTTGCAACAACTAATTTGAACATTAAAACCTTTTCATTTAAGCTTTAAACCAAGTGTTTTGATAACTTTGGGATTTCTTAAATTTCAAACAAAACTTGAATGAAAAAGGGGTGGTTTGACGTATGTCTCTCCATTTCCCCGATTGAACGAATGCTTGACGTATGTCTCGTTGTTCGGACAATCGTCATTCTATTTTCAACGCATCCACCACACCAAAACCAATTCTTGGCCCTTTGTGGTCAATTTGAACCCTTTGGTCCCCCGTGACCATTTGATTCAATGCTCGACTCGTTTGAGTCACTTTGGTCAATGTTCGACTCGGTTGAGTCCATTGCACCTTTTCTTGATCCCGTTGGATCAATCGAACCCTTTTTTGACTCGGTTGAGTCACTTTGGTCAATGTTTGACTCGGTTGAGTCCATTGCACCTTTTCTTGATCCCGTTGGATCAATCGAACCCTTTTTTGACTCGGTTGTGTCACTTTGGTCAATGTTCGACTCGGTTGAGTCCATTGCACCTTTTCTTGATCCCGTTGGATCAATCGAACCCTTTCTCGACTCGGTTGAGTCATTTTAACCTTTTTGGTCCCCTCGCGGCCAATTCAAACCCTTTTTCCACAACGGACATGTTTTATCAATTCTAAGCGTGATTCGAAACAAACGCTTAAGCCTCCCATGCGCGAGCACACAAGCTATGTTTGATCGCAAGAATACGATCAAAACATCGTTCTTTAAAAATAACCAACAAATACGTTTTTCTAGCAAAGAACTACGTACGCTTTGAATTCTCCATCGCACCAGGAGATACGTAGGAGCAAGATCATCATCTTGTCAAGCACAATAATAAAAAAACAAACTTTTTCCCCTTCATCATATTTTCTTTTTCCCATTTACTTATTCAAGCATGCAAGCAAAACTTTTAAAACATTCTAGCCTTAGCTAACTAGGAGGTTCCCGTTGAGTACAATGGACGTGAGGGGTGCTAATACCTTCCCCTTGCGTAATCGACTCCCGAACTCGATAATGGTTGCGATGACCATCCTTTCCTCATCGTCAAGGGTTTTATTATCGTTTCCCTTTAAAATAAAAAACTTAAGGGTTTATCAACGTTCCCTTTAAACAAAAACTTTGGTGGCGACTTCACACAGCCTTGCTAGCATTTGAGTACACTCGGGGTTTGCGCGTTTTTAACGAGAGCGCACATTCTCCATAGGATTGCTGCTGCTAATTGGGTTCCAACCAATCATACCTCTACCATTGCAACAGGTTTAGGTAAGTGTATTTATATTGTTGGGACTAAGTCTAAGCTTGAATTTGGGTCCTATGTCTTTGATCAAATCTTAAATCATGCCAACCCTTTTGCTGTGAAACTGCCTATAGCCTTCCCATCTCTGATCTATGGTGTGATCCTAAGTCAACATCATGGGATTTTGAACTCTTCTGATGTAGCAAACAAGAGGGAATCTCTTATTTCTTTGCATTATAAGCTGTTTGCAGGGACACATGTTCCAGATAGTGTTGTGACATCTGCCAAGGTGCTTCCACCTCATCTTCAAAGGAAGGTATTCTTTCTGAGTTGAAGGAAACTTGCATAGCTCTTGATGAGACCATCAAGGTGTGTACTGAAAATAAAATCCGCCTGGAGAGCCTTATCAAAGCCATGACTGAAGAAGATGCTGGTGATAATGTGGCTGATGCTGAAGAAGAAGGGAATAAGGAAAATGATGGTGGTGATGCGGATGAGGACTCTGATGGCAGTGCTAACATCTGAGTTCTTTTTCTTTTTATGATTGTTTCTGTACTTTCCTTTTGTGGGCTATACCCTGAATTTATTTGCATGTATGTGCTATGGTCTGTAATAAGCTAGTACTTCTGGATATCTGTATGGTTTTCTTTTGTTTTGCTACTGATTAATGCATGGTGTTTGTCATAATTATGGTTAAAAAGGGGGAGTAGATTATAGAATAGATTTATTTTCTATGTATGCCATGCCATGTACCTGTTGAGGGGGAGTTCTGCCTGAGGGCGAGTAGTAGTACTTTATGGGGGAGCTTGTTTTATTTACTAGCTTAATATGCCATGATTTTATAAGTGCTAGTGTTTGTGCCTGATGGATGCATGTGGGTGTTTCTGATTTACTGATGTCTTACCTGATGTCTAGACATCCTAATGTGAGAATTTATTTTTCTCTGAAGGTTTATTTCTCTCTCTGATCTGTGAGACTGGGTTCCTTTTATTTCTGCTGTGTATGCCTCTGAAGTGTTTTCGTTGGTGATGTTTCAATTTCTGTTGTGTATTATTTTTGAAGATGCTTTTTTTAAAAAGTAATACTGAAGTTCTACCTTGTTTCAAGATGAAGTTTTTTTTTTGTAACATGAAAAAGGTATGTTGTGTATCCCTCATGTTCTTGGTTGACTGTGCAAGTTTTTCAAAATCATGCAAAGGTTGTTTTAGCCAAAATTTGCCAAAGGGGGAGATTGTTGGGTTTTTGTAATTGGCCGCATTTTGTTAAAACACGTGTTTGAGCAAGATGTTGGACAAGTTGTTTTGACATGTTGGTATGACATCATAGTGTGCCTTGTTTTGCATTCTTAGATGTATTATTTTCACGGTATATCTTTGAAGGTTTAATTCACGTGATTTATGTTCCAAGATGCGTGTGTTTTCGTGAAGCAGCAAAGATTGGTTCAAGCTTTAATGGTGTTTCCTAAAATGATGTCAAGACATTTAAGGAAACAATATATATGCTTCTGGAATATTGTGATGAGGCAAAATCCCTAATTGATTTTAAAGATAACAAACCCTAAATTGTTAAAGGATTAATGGACTTTGATTAGTTTCTTGGTATTTAATTTGTGTTCTTGAGTGTTTAATTAAGACAGGAGCAAAGTAAGAATCACCAAGATACAAGGAATCAAAGAACATTAAGACTTAAGAACTCAGTCAGAGTTCAGAAGGTTGTACATAGTTCAGAAGGTTCAAGACAGTTCAGAATGTTGTTCTTATGAACAAACCCAGAAATTCATGAACATACACAAGAACATTCAAGGCTCACGTAAGATGTTCAGAACAAGTACAAGGACTTAGATCAGTCAAGAAGTTATGACATCTATTTGGAATAAAAGCAAAAAGCATATTCATTGTTCATTGAAGACTTATGAACAACTGAAGTACAAGAACACTAGGAATATTCATCTTTGAATATCATCCTAGATGTCATATACACTGCACTTCATTGAAGTTTTACTATTAGGATTTGATTACATCAAATGGAAGTCTTACAAATCATCATAAGTAAAACAAAAGGAACTTTCAAAGTTCAGAAGGTTCAATACTGCACATGTTTTAAATTCTGACAGCTACAGTAGAGTGGTTGGAAAAGTAAAACAAAAGCAAGATTACAATCTCCAAGTCAGAATCAATAAGATTTCGACACATAAGGGAGTTGGTACAATACAAGACCAGCAAAATCCCCTAAAGCATGGGAATGAAGTGACAGTTCCACTTTCATCTCTCCTGCAGACAATCCAAGACAAATCTGCAAAGCTTTTGGCTCAGGAACTTTCTGAAGTACTGCACGCATATCAAAAGCAAGTCACCAACCCAGATCTTCATATGATATTCATAGGATGAGCCCAGAAATTCATCTGACATTCATCCATATGAAACCCAGGAACAATCTGATGTTCATCACTGATGAATGTTTGAACATTCTGAAGTATTCTGATGAACCCAAGAACATTCTGAAGTACAAGACTCCCAACCAAAAGTTGCTAAGTCACTAGGACACATGGCACAAGACCATTGGACACGTCCTACCAACTACAAGAGGTCAAGAAACTCTATAAAAGGAGCTAAAGGCTTTCATTCAATATACACAACTTAAAAGCATAATTAAACATCTTATTAAAAGAGTTTAAAGCTTCATAGCAAAATTGATTTCACAAATCAAACTCTAAAGATTATTAAAATCTCCAAGAGTGTGAATCAATCCTAAATTATCTTTTCAAAGATAATCTTCTTCTTCTCTTCTTCTAGTCTTATTCTCTTCCTCTTGACCTCATTTCTTCAAATCTCCAATCAATTGTAAAGAGCAAATCTCATCTAGTTTTAAGGGTATTAGGTTGAGTAACAAAGTGTAAGGTCTGGTGTGACTTAGCACAGAAAGTTGAGAGCCTGCTGAGGCTTAGAGAATATAGGTTGTAAATGTTCCAAGGGAACAAGATTGTACGGTGCAGAATTTGAGAGAGTATCTCAAGCATCATATGGAAAACTCTCACAAGATTGTGAGGAGTGGACTAACCCACATTGGGTGAACCACTATAAAATTTTGTGTGTCCTTCTTCTCTATCCCTACACTCTTTACCTTACTGCATACACATTACACACATAGTATTTAACTTCAATATTTTATTCTGCAACTAATACTTCAGAATGTTCTGAAGTCTGTTTAATTTTGTTTTTCCAAGTACCAACTTGAGAAATAATTTTTTAAGTACATGATTAAATTTTAAAAAGGGTCAGAATTCAAACCCCCCTTTCTTGTGACTATATTATCTACTTCATATTGTGCTGAAGACCGTGCGGGATCAGCTGTGTGATTAGCCCGATTTATTCATCAAGCCCATTCGATTCTTAGGCTATTTAAAGGAAAACTGTAAACCTAAGAAGACTACTAAAGCCGCAATTTACAAAAGAGTCAATTAGGGTTTTAGTCTATACTGTGTCATTTGTGAGCCACTCTTGTATCTCGTTGATGCTTGAGCTGGACTGTTAGTTAAGTTGTATTTTGTGAATCACTCGCAAGATTTTAAGCAAGAGTGGATTCTATTTATTGGAGAGTGTCTCCTTAACTGATGGTTATTGTCATATCACAGGGTGTGTGATTGAGGGGAAGTGAGAGGGGATCTCATATCTAGGAGTATCTTAGATAGAAATATCACGGGTAGTGTTTAGGTGTGAAGGCTGCAGGACTTCAAACTAAAACTATTATAGTGGATTTCCTTCTTGGCTTGGTAGCCCCCAGATGTAGGTGACGTTGCACCGAACTGGGTTAACAAATAATCTGTGTCGTTTTTATTTGCTTTCTGCAATTATCTTATCACTGTCTTTTGTTTATTCTGTTATCACGATGTGGAGACATTGTGCTCGACATCTCGTGTGTCTTGACATCGTGTATAACACCCTTCCACTTGTGCCAGAATTTCATATTTGTTTCTCATATGAAGTTGGAAACTAGTTCTTCTACTCAAGTTTATTCTTCTACGTGGGTCCATTTTCTCTTCATTCTAATCTGGCGCTATTACTCCATTATTTATATTTTTACTAAGCAGTTAGTTCAGTTCGCAAAGTAAATGATACATGAAAGGGGTTCCCAAGAAAGAGAGGTGGGTCACTGGACCACTTAAATACCAAAGTTTTCCTCGCCAGAATCCATCCCATGTGACCTTTTAACAATACTACACTTTACTTCTACCACGGGGTACCTAGAGTTATTTTTATTCTATTAAATTGGTGACTCCTTCTTTAATTATCTTGTGTTCTACTTGTCTTCCTTTTTCTATGAAAATTGTAACTAACTCGCCCAACGAGAATTAATAGCAAGTGAAACAAATTAAGTTAAAGCTAATTGTCCATGAGACTGATTATCCACAGATTATGTATATGCACCGAAAGACAATTGCAAAATAAACAATATCGATAAGAGCCTTCCAAAATCATGAGGATTCAAGTTGTTAATTGGATAAGTAATTATTTTCGAAATGTCTTACATATCAGCCCTACACGTAAAAATATATTGAAGATACATTTTTTATTCATATTAAAAATGTAAAATTGAACAAAATTGTGATTGATTTAGTCCTTTTTACATATATGCAGATAGATTTGTTTCGAAAATATATTGAACAAAATGTTTATATCAAATCAAAAAAAGTGTAAATATATTGTCTCAAAATATATTGAACGAAAAATTTATTTCAAATCAAAACATGTAAATATATTGTCTCAAAATATATTGAACAAAAAAATTTCTTCAAATTAAAAGTGTAAAATATATTGCACAAATATTTTTACTTCAACTAAAAAGAGTGAATATATTGTATCGAAATATATTAACAAATTGTTTTTTTTTAAATTAAAAGGGTTAAATTGAACAAAATTTTCATTGTTTTATTTAATTTTTACATATATCCGGATTCACCCAATTGGCAAAGAGCATATAGCAACCTAACCTTGTGATTTGCGATTGATCGGCAAAGAACATAACAACAAAAACTTATTTTGAGGACTATGGAGATGGAAAGATCAAACATGATACGGCTGTGAGACAACGTCATGATGATGAGGATCTCACCGTATTGGGTATCTCTTCTTTTGATGGTGAATTGATAAGACTTTTTTTGTTATTATGTTAGATCCTGAAGTGTCTCTAAAATTGTGCAAAATAGATCCAAGAATTGTGGAATAGGGTTAGCTCAAATAAAAGTTTAAAAACATTTAGATTCCCCACAACAAAGGAATTACAAAATAATCCACCTAATCAAATATGTATCCCGATCGCGGCATCCACAACAAAGGAATTAATAATAAATTAATTCACCCAATCAATTATATATCCTGCATATAGCCTGGTTTTTAAGCAAACGGTGGAAAGAACGGTAAAACATAAGATGTGTCGAAGATCTTAATAAAATTGAAAACGGTGGAAAGAATAGTAAAAAATGAGTGTGGATATTGAAACAATAGACAATATTAAACACACGAGTTTGGAAATCCCACTAAGCAGGGGACGGGAGTGTGTATTTGCCTTCAAAAATAAATTGGAAACATAGAACCTGATATTTCTTTGAAAGAAAATTGCTTCAGGGTGGGAGAATCGCTTTGAGAAAGTATATTTAGTCTAGAACTTGAGATTTGATGATGGTTTGGTCCTCGCCGGCCACCGTTTTTCGAGATCGTCGGGAGGTTTTTTAGGTTTATGAGTGCAGCCTAGGTTACTTTTACCGAGGTACCACGGTGGGCGCCAACTGTGTTATTTATAGCCTTTCTTGGGCTTGGTTTTCCATGACTTTGGCCCCAAGTAACTTACGTCGAAAGTCACGTTTAGAGCGTTCTAGACGCTTCTAGAAACTTTTTTAAGGCGGCGTCCTTAGCAGGCTCGCCTAGGACCCTTTTGGCCCTTATGGAGGGTGTTGTGCTCTTCTTGAGGGCGCTATGCCCTTCTAGAGGGGTCTTGTGCCCTAAATGATGAGATTGATGGTCCACATCCCAACAAGCACGAGTCTTGGGACAAAACGAAGTGATTAACTGTGAGATTGATGGTCCATTCATCTTCTTCATTTGAATCTTCATCATCTTCCTTAAATCAAAAAAAATTCTACACAAATAATATCTCAAAATATCATGAATTCTTCTTCTCAATACAAAAATCAAAATCCTAAATTCTCAATAATTAAATTAGAAACAACAAGAACAAATTAGTTGCTGAAACATTAATCTCAAACTTATTATTTAACAGTTTCTCAAACTTAAAAATTAGGAACAACAACAAACAACAAATTACTTAAACAGTTTCTCAAACTTAATATTTAACTATTTTCTCATCAGCCGTGGCTGTTATTTCTTCATCTCCGGTAACACTGACACTTGAAAGAGCTTTTCCTTCAAATCATGAAGTTGAGTTGAGTCACCTTAAAGCACTGGATGCTTTCAGACATGAAGATTTGAGGTGAAAATAACATAAATTCTTGATATTTGGAGATATATTTGTGTAGAAATTTTTTGATTCAAAGAAAATGATGAAGATTCAAATGAAGAAGATGAAGATTCAAAGGAAGAATCTTATTTCTGGATTTTTTTTATTTTTAATAAACATTTTTTTTTGAAAGATATTTTTAATAAACATATATTTTTAAAAATAAACTTGTGTATTTTTTAATAAAAAATGAGAAAAATGATAGGGGCTTCAATGTTCAAAGGGGTGAAGTTTTCTTCCCATGGATTTCTTCTGATAGGGGCTTCACGCTCTGGTCGGCCTCCCCGGTCCAGTCGGGCACTTCTAAGCAAACCTTCTCCCCCTAGTCTCTTCAACACTCCTTCTCGACGATCCTCATTAGCTCGATCTCTATTTCGTATCTCCCTGGATCCCTTCTCTCGTGTAATCTCCTCGACCTCGATATGCTTCTCCGCCCTCATCCGAATCTCATTCATGGAGTTTGCCTTTCGCAAAGTTAAAGCTTCGCTAAAAGTTCCAGAGTTCAGACCCTTCTCAAAGGCCATAACGAAAATATCTTCATTGGGTTCCGTCACCATGAGTGTGGCGCTGTTGAACCGGGCTAAGTAGCTCTTCAAGGATTCTGTGGAACGCTGCCTGATGTCAAACAAATCTGCTAATAAGAAAGGCTTCTCGGTGTTTGCTGCAAATTGGGCAACAAAGCGGGTCGCTAGTGTAGTACCCCAATTTTGTCCTAAGCATTTTAAAACAAAAAAATTAAAAAAAAATCAAAGAGGGAGAAAAAGTCAAAGTCAACAAAAGTCAACAGAAAAGTCAACATTTCAAAAATGATGACTTCGCACTGCGAAGCTCCCTTCGCACTGCGAAGTCTGCGATTTTTCTGCAGATTTTTGGTTTCTTAGATTTAATTCCAGATTTTGTTGCATATCATTTTCATATTTATTTTAATCAGCATTCATGGCTATTTGGGCCAAGCAAAACCAGAAATGAGAGACTTGCCATTAATGCCAAGGTTGGAAGCTTTTTCTTCCAACCTAGCATGTGACAAGCAAGTGGGATTGCCCTTGGGCAGCTTTTGTCCCTCCCATGTGACCTGTTAACCACCCCAAGGTTGCCAGCCACCTGCTTGATGACTTTCCTCCTGCTTGCTCCCCTAAAACCAGTCAAACTAGCTAGATTTTTCACTTGAAAAAGCCATGAGTGCCTACCCTGTTTTGCAACAGCTTTTCACCCTCTCACACCAGCCAATTATAGCCTTTTGCATCCCCCAATCTCTGCACATCACAGTGCACGTTTTTATTGATCAACCATTGAGATTGCAAGGATTGATCCCTAAGCTTGGCCAATTGCAATTCAGCCCTATTTCATCATCATTACTATCCTAAAACCTTTGAATTTGTGGCTGAAATCAGGCTGAGTCTTGCCCCTTGGCACAAGGCAATGTTGCCTCTATCCATTAGCATTTAATGCAAAGGGATTCAGCCTGATCCTAGCCCACAAATCAGCTGGATTTTGGGGATTTCTAATGATGAAATTGATTTGGTTTTGGCCTATAAATAGAAGGCAATGCCCCACAAAAAAACACAACTCATAACAGCAATTCAAGAGCATTATACACACAAAGAAACACTACTCATTCCAGCTTACAAACACTTACAAACAACCAGAAAAAAACCAATCCAAACACAAAGCATTACAAAGTTCAAAACCATTACCAACATTCAAAACCTTTTGCAAGAACCTTCAATCAATTCAAATCCATTGCAGCTGGAGCTTTGCTAAGGATCTCTGTAAGTATTCTAAGTACTGATCTTGCATATTCATTTGTGTTTGCATAGCAATTTTGGTTCAAAACCTTTTGGTTCTAAAAAACCCTTTTGAATTTCAAAGAAATCCCAAGGTTTTCAAAACATCAAAACTGGTTTGTCCAGCCTTTTTCATCCCAAAAACTCAAAGCTTTTCACTCACCTAAAAGGTCCTGAGTGGGTTCAGAAGTTGTTTCTGAACAAAAGTTCAGAAACAGCTTCTGAACTCAAAAATTCGCATACTTCGCAGTGCGAAGTCATGGTCGCAGAGCGACCATGACAGAACTCAGAATATGAGTTTAGGTGCCCAAATGGCCAATTTTTGAGGTTCTAGCCCAAGAGCTCAGAACCTAGGAGTTTTAAAACTCATGTTTTTCAAACCATAACAAGGATTTTGCACAATATTGACAAATTCACAAGTTCGTGTGACATTTTGTGGATAACTTGCAAAACAAGTTATGTTCCTAAACTTTCAAAACAGCATGAACAAACAAGCTATGTTCATCCTTTCAAATTAAAAACTTGAACAATAAACATTGTTCATGATTTTCAAAACCCAAATGTAACACCCTAACCCTTAACCGCCGATTATTAACTTTAATAAAAGAAAACGTTAAGGCCATAGGAAGTTACAACATTAAGAAACTCATTTTCATAAAACATCACCTGAAATCAAAAACATATTTGATTCACAAACACAGCAGCGGAAAACAACAAAACAAATGCTTAAAAATAAGCTTGCATATATTACACAAAAATATATACATAATATTTTCAAAAGAGGCAATTCTACAACAAGCCATTGCCAAATCATACATACGAGTTCAGATACCCCCAAGATAGTGTTACAAATATCAGAGCACTAGACTCTAACTAGGATACAACACCTAGTACCAAAAATGTAAGGATAGCTAAGCTATGCCCTTACCACTACAAAAGCTCCTAACAGAAAAGGGCTATTCCTCAACGATAGCCTCGCCAACCTGATAATCTGGATCCCCAATGATCCAGCACATAACACAAAACAGAGAGTGTTAGTATCACAAAACAATAAACATGTATTAATAACGCATTATTATACATATCAAACACAAAGCACAAAGGCTCATCAATAACTAAAATACAACAATGTAATTGTCAATACACAAACTCATCAATAGCAATTACCACATAACAACCATTATGCACACATAATGTCACAAAAGATGCATGCCTCAAAATGCATTCACTAATGCATGTGGTACCAAATCATTTTGGATAAACTTATATCCTTATCAAGCACTCTTGATAATATCAAGCACTCTTGATAACCAAGCACTCTTGGGTTTCTTATCCGCACTCGGATATCATACAATCATGAAATGCATGATGATTCAACAAACACGAACACTAGATTATCAGCACTCTGATAAACA
The DNA here is from genome assembly GCA_018208015.1 of Medicago ruthenica. Taxonomy (NCBI): domain Eukaryota; kingdom Viridiplantae; phylum Streptophyta; class Magnoliopsida; order Fabales; family Fabaceae; genus Medicago; species Medicago ruthenica. The sequence goes on along the minus strand of CM031378.1, from coordinate 89,385,828 downwards.
CAACGAATTATCAGCACTCTGATAAACACAACTAAATTATCAGCACTCTGATAATTATCACAACAACAACAACAAAACACAACACTAGGCACTCATGGCCATATCATAAGACATAACATGTATTACTCAACCATGTTTAACGATCTCAAATAAACCAATCAAATCACATCAAGGTCTCACACAATAAGGTTTCAAAGGGAAACTCACACACTTTGATAACCCACACACACATTAGGGTTTTACTCCAAAACTTTCTTGAAACAAATAATCTTTAGAAAAACATTAGGAATGGATTAAAATGGTGGGCGAGGTTTCCAAAAATGTATTATAAAAATACAGTAACAAAAGACATCTCCGCGCGCACCAGGACCTCCAGAACAACTCAACAAAGTTGGCCTGTCCAGGGTTAGTCGCTACAAGCGAACCTTCGGTCGCTACAAGCGAGCATAGGCAGGGAATCATCCTGCTTGGTCGCTACAAGCGAACCTACGGTCGCTACAAGCGAGCCTGGTCGCTACAAGCGCCAGTGTGGTCGCTACAAGCGCAGATAGGCAGGGAATAATCCTGTCTGGTCGCTACAAGCGAGGTTCCGTCGCTACAAGCGACCGTATCAGTACACAGTCATAAAAAAGTGATTTTTCCACCATTTTAGCCCATCTATGGTTACCCAAGGTTCCAGAACTTGTTAAAAACAACATTCCATCATAAAACATCATTTATAAACCATCACCAACAAAGATTGCATCAAGCATAGAAATTAGGGTTCAAAACAATAACTTTTCAAAAACTTTTCTTATGAACTCCAACACAATAACTCAAATAAATCATGCTAACAACATCACTTAGCATTCAATCAAGCAAAACATAATCATTTACAACTTTAAACCATAAAACTCTCTAACCAAAACCTAGACAAAGTGAGGAGAAGTTTGGGATGGAGAAATAGACATTCTCCCCTTCTCAATCACTTGTAATAATGTAATACTAACTCTCTTACCTTCTCAAATCTCTAGCAAATCAAGCTTCAAAGCACAAGCCCTAGCTCTCCTCTTGTTCTCCTCCTCTTCTTCTTCTCTCACGTTTTTCTTCTTTTCCAAAGGCAATGAATAGTAAATCAAAAGTTCTAGTGTTATCTCTTATATTCCAATCCAATCAATCTTGGCCATCCATTCTTACTAACTCACAAGGACTCATCCTAGCCATACAATCTAATCCAAGCTCACTACATTCATCCACATAGGATTACTACTACTACTCATAAACCAAAGCCCAATACTATTCACCCTCTTGGCCCAAAACCTTAAAAACTCGGTTACGAACTTATCTTCGCGCTAAATAATTATCCCTCGATTACTAGAAAATATTTTTAAATGCAAATCCATAAAATAAAATATATAAAAATATAATATACGAAAATAGGGTCGTTACAACTCTACCCCCCTAAAAAGAATTTTCGCCCTCGAAAATACCTGAAAACAACTCTGGATAGGAGTCCCGCATCTTGCTCTCGAGCTCCCACGTCGCATACTCACCGGCTGGGCCTCCCCAAACGACTTTCACCGATAAAATCTCTTTATTCCTGAGCCTCTTCATCTCTTGTCCTTCAATCCTTAAGGGTACCGTTTCAACCGTTAAATTCTCTCTCACTTGTATCTCGTCCGACTCAATCACATGTGACGGATCCGATACGTATTTCCTTAATTGAGACACGTGATAAACATCATGTAGATTCGACAACGACGGCGGTAACGCAATCCTATACGCCACCTTCCCAATCCTCTTCAAAATCTGATATGGACCAATGAACCTCGATGCTAACTTCTTCGATTTCAAAGCCCTTCCAATACCCGTAGTCGATGTAACTCTTAGAAACACATGATCTCCTTCTTGAAATTCTATATCCTTTCTTCTCTTGTCGGCATAACTCTTCTGGCGACTCTGCGATGCTCTCATCTTCTCTTGGATCATCTTGATCTTCTCGGTCGTTTGTTGCACAATCTCAGGTCCAAGCACCACACTTTCTCCCGATTCAAACCAACACAAAGGTGTCCTACATCTTCTCCCATACAACGCTTCAAAAGGTGCCATACCAATGCTCGAATGAAAACTGTTGTTATACGTAAACTCAATCAATGGTAAGCAAGCTTCCCAACTCACTCCTTGTTCCAAAATACACGATCTTAATAAATCCTCCAACGATTGAATTGTCCTCTCCGACTGACCATCCGTCTGCGGGTGATAAGCAGAACTCATCCGCAACTTAGTCCCCAACGCTCCTTGCAAACTCTCCCAAAATCTTGAAGTAAAACGGGGATCTCGATCCGATACAATACTCGACGGTATTCCATGTAATCTCACGATTTGCTCGACATAAATCTCAGCCAACTTTGGTACTAGCATACCGGTCTTGATAGCTATGAAATGAGCAGACTTTGTTAACCTGTCGACAACTACCCAAATCATATTGTTACCTTTCGACGTCTTCGGCAAACCGCTTACAAAATCCATTGCAATACTATCCCATTTCCACTCGGGAATAAACATAGGTTGCAATAGCCCTGACGGCTTCTGATGCTCCACCTTGGACTTCTGACAAGTCAAACAAGCGAAAACAAACTCGGCGATCTCTTTCTTCATCCCTTGCCACCAAAACATTTTCCTCAGATCTTGATACATCTTAGTAACACCAGGATGAATACTTAAGTTGCTTCTGTGACCTTCTTCCAAAATCATCCGCTTCAATTCAGGCACATCAGGTACACATAACCTTCCTTGACACCTCATCACGCCTTTCTCATCGATCTCAACGTTTACCTTTTTCCCTTGCTCGATGAGCGTCTTAAGCTTCATCAATCTCACATCAAACTTTTGCTTTTCCACAACCTCTTCAAGAAAATCATTCGTCAACTTCAACATTCCTAGCTTCACACTATAAGACGTTCGTTCACAAACCAAACTGAGGTCTCTAAACTCTTCAATCAAAATCAGTTCCTTCGCCATCAGAGAAGACATATGCAGTGACTTCCTACTCAACGCATCGGCTACCACATTAGCCTTACCCGGATGATAACTCAACTCGAAATCATAATCCTTAAGAAATTCTAACCATCTTCTTTGCCTCATGTTGAGCTCCTTCTGATCAAACAAGTACTTCAGACTCTTGTGATCGCTGAAAACCTCGAATCTTGATCCATACAAGTAGTGCCTCCAAATCTTGAGAACAAACACAACAGCAGCTAGCTCCAAATCATGCGTAGGGTAGTTCCTCTCGTGAATCTTCAGCTGTCTTGATGCATAAGCAACAACTTGTCCCCTCTGCATCAACACACCACCTAGACCCATCTTCGACGCATCACAATAAACCACAAACGGTTCCTTCGGATTTGGCAGAATTAGCACAGGTGCAGATGTCAATCTTCTCTTCAGCTCTTGGAAACTCTGCTCACACTTGTCATCCCAAATGAAAGCTTGACCCTTCCTAGTCAACTGCGTCAACGGCAACGCCAACTTTGAAAATCCTTCAATGAACCTCCGATAGTAACCGGCCAAACCAAGAAAACTTCGGATTTCAGTAACAGACTCCGGCGTTCCCCAATCTTGCACGGCTTCTACCTTAGCAGGATCCACTGCTATACCACCACTTGAAATGACGTGACCCAAAAAGCTAACTTCATGCAACCAAAATTCACACTTAGAAAATTTTGCATAAAGCCTCTTCTCGCGCAACACCTCCAACACAATCCTCAAATGCTCGGCATGTTCTTCTTCCGTCTTTGAGTATACCAAAATATCGTCTATGAAGACCACCACGAATCGATCCAAGAAGGAATGAAATATACGATTCATATATTCCATAAACACTCCAGGTGCATTCGTAACTCCAAAAGGCATAACAGCGTACTCGTAGTGACCATACCTTGTCCTGAAAGCAGTCTTCGGTATATCCTCCGCCTTAACTCTTATCTGGTGATATCCCGATCTCAAATCAATCTTGCTGAACACACAGGCTCCCACTAACTGATCCATCAAATCATCTATCCTCGGAAGTGGATACTTATTCTTGATAGTTGCTTTATTCAACTGACGATAATCGATGCACAGACGCATACTACCATCTTTCTTCTTTACCAACAGAACCGGCGCACCCCACGGCGATACACTCGGTCTTACAAACTTCTTCTCTAACAATTCTTCCAATTGTTCCTTCAACTTTTCAAGCTCAGCAGCTGACATACGATACGGCGCCATCGAAATTGGACTAGTACCAGGTACTATGTCAATTGCGAATTCAACCTCTCTCTCGGGTGGTAAATCCAAAATGTCATCTGGAAAAACATCTGGGAAATCACGCACCACCGGCAACGCATCAACCTCCATCTTCTCTTCCACTCTCAACAAAGCAAACATAGCAAACACATCCTCTTGAGCCTTCACTGATCTTACCACTTCTCGACAACACATGAGCTTCGAACACAACTCTGGCTCCGGTCTTGGAAATGTAACCGTCCTCTCACCGCAGTTGATATGAACTCGATTAAATTCTAACCAGTTCATACCAAAGATAACATCTATTCCGCTCAACGGAATGCAGACTAAATCCATACCAAAGAGTCGATCATACATAATGACTGAACAATCAACACAAACTAGAGTAGTCGATACTGAACCACTCGCAGGCGTTTCAATAACCATGCGTCCCATCATATTTTCTACTTTAAGACCCAACCTCTCAACACAATCCATAGAAATAAACGAATGGGTAGCACCCGTATCAATAATAGCAGACAAAGGAGTATTATTGATAAAGCATGTACCTCTGATCAAGTTGTCCGCCTTCGCATCACCACCATCTAAAGCAAACACCTTTCCTCCAGCCGCTCTAGGCTTCTTACACACGTTGCTCTTATGACCCTCTTCTTTGCAATTGAAGCACACAACACCCTTCTTGCACTGATCCGCTTTGTGGTTAGGATCACCACACTTGAAACATCTCCCATCATTCTTCGGGCACTCAAACATACGATGTCCCGGTTGTCCACACTTAAAGCAATTCCTATTACCTCCAAACTTGTTACCACTACTTCCACCTTCATCAGGTTTCTTTCCACCCCTACCATATGGTTTACCTCTAGCCATGTCCTTTCCCCTCTTCTCATTTGCGGCTTTGTAGTAATTAGCCTTAGCTTTACCATCCTTATCACATATTCGGCTCTTATTCACCAACATCGGAAAATTTCTGATCTCACTAAACCCAATCAACTGCTTGATATCCGGCCTCAGCCCATTTTCAAACTTCACACACTTGTCTTCCTCAGCTTCCACCGTGTTGTAATGAGGAGCAAAACGACACAAATCTTCAAACTTGGCCGCATATTCAGAAACAGATAAACTTCCTTGCTTGAGCTCCATGAACTCAATCACCTTACGGTTCCTCTCATCTGCCGGAAAATACTTGGTCAAAAACTCTCTCCGGAAACGAGCCCAAGTAACTAAAGCTCCACCAGCTCCCAACCTCTGACTAGCATTTCCCCACCAATGATCAGCTTCATCATGGAGAACATACGCTCCTAGCAATACCTTATGCGCATCCAGACAACGCATAGCTCCAAAAATTCTTTCAATCCCTTCCAACCAAGTCTGCGCTCCATCTGGATCGTATCCTCCCTTGAAGATAGGCGGTTTGTTGTTCATAAACCTCTCGAGCCTCAACTCATCTTCTCCGCCTCTTCTAGCTTGTTGTGCGGCTCTATCCGCAGTCCTACTAGCAGCATCCTGAGCCATGGCATCAGCCATCCGCTCCATCGCGTCCGCAAGTGCTCGTTGCGCCATATCCACACACTACCAAACATCACATAACACAAGTGAGCACACAGTGTTTAAGAAAACACAGGTTACACAAAGGGTATACTAAACTTAATTGATCCAATGGATCGACCTGCTCTGATACCAACTATTGTAACACCCTAACCCTTAACCGCCGATTATTAACTTTAATAAAAGAAAACGTTAAGGCCATAGGAAGTTACAACATTAAGAAACTCATTTTCATAAAACATCACCTGAAATCAAAAACATATTTGATTCACAAACACAGCAGCGGAAAACAACAAAACAAATGCTTAAAAATAAGCTTGCATATATTACACAAAAATATATACATAATATTTTCAAAAGAGGCAATTCTACAACAAGCCATTGCCAAATCATACATACGAGTTCAGATACCCCCAAGATAGTGTTACAAATATCAGAGCACTAGACTCTAACTAGGATACAACACCTAGTACCAAAAATGTAAGGATAGCTAAGCTATGCCCTTACCACTACAAAAGCTCCTAACAGAAAAGGGCTATTCCTCAACGATAGCCTCGCCAACCTGATAATCTGGATCCCCAATGATCCAGCACATAACACAAAACAGAGAGTGTTAGTATCACAAAACAATAAACATGTATTAATAACGCATTATTATACATATCAAACACAAAGCACAAAGGCTCATCAATAACTAAAATACAACAATGTAATTGTCAATACACAAACTCATCAATAGCAATTACCACATAACAACCATTATGCACACATAATGTCACAAAAGATGCATGCCTCAAAATGCATTCACTAATGCATGTGGTACCAAATCATTTTGGATAAACTTATATCCTTATCAAGCACTCTTGATAATATCAAGCACTCTTGATAACCAAGCACTCTTGGGTTTCTTATCCGCACTCGGATATCATACAATCATGAAATGCATGATGATTCAACAAACACGAACACTAGATTATCAGCACTCTGATAAACACAACGAATTATCAGCACTCTGATAAACACAACTAAATTATCAGCACTCTGATAATTATCACAACAACAACAACAAAACACAACACTAGGCACTCATGGCCATATCATAAGACATAACATGTATTACTCAACCATGTTTAACGATCTCAAATAAACCAATCAAATCACATCAAGGTCTCACACAATAAGGTTTCAAAGGGAAACTCACACACTTTGATAACCCACACACACATTAGGGTTTTACTCCAAAACTTTCTTGAAACAAATAATCTTTAGAAAAACATTAGGAATGGATTAAAATGGTGGGCGAGGTTTCCAAAAATGTATTATAAAAATACAGTAACAAAAGACATCTCCGCGCGCACCAGGACCTCCAGAACAACTCAACAAAGTTGGCCTGTCCAGGGTTAGTCGCTACAAGCGAACCTTCGGTCGCTACAAGCGAGCATAGGCAGGGAATCATCCTGCTTGGTCGCTACAAGCGAACCTACGGTCGCTACAAGCGAGCCTGGTCGCTACAAGCGCCAGTGTGGTCGCTACAAGCGCAGATAGGCAGGGAATAATCCTGTCTGGTCGCTACAAGCGAGGTTCCGTCGCTACAAGCGACCGTATCAGTACACAGTCATAAAAAAGTGATTTTTCCACCATTTTAGCCCATCTATGGTTACCCAAGGTTCCAGAACTTGTTAAAAACAACATTCCATCATAAAACATCATTTATAAACCATCACCAACAAAGATTGCATCAAGCATAGAAATTAGGGTTCAAAACAATAACTTTTCAAAAACTTTTCTTATGAACTCCAACACAATAACTCAAATAAATCATGCTAACAACATCACTTAGCATTCAATCAAGCAAAACATAATCATTTACAACTTTAAACCATAAAACTCTCTAACCAAAACCTAGACAAAGTGAGGAGAAGTTTGGGATGGAGAAATAGACATTCTCCCCTTCTCAATCACTTGTAATAATGTAATACTAACTCTCTTACCTTCTCAAATCTCTAGCAAATCAAGCTTCAAAGCACAAGCCCTAGCTCTCCTCTTGTTCTCCTCCTCTTCTTCTTCTCTCACGTTTTTCTTCTTTTCCAAAGGCAATGAATAGTAAATCAAAAGTTCTAGTGTTATCTCTTATATTCCAATCCAATCAATCTTGGCCATCCATTCTTACTAACTCACAAGGACTCATCCTAGCCATACAATCTAATCCAAGCTCACTACATTCATCCACATAGGATTACTACTACTACTCATAAACCAAAGCCCAATACTATTCACCCTCTTGGCCCAAAACCTTAAAAACTCGGTTACGAACTTATCTTCGCGCTAAATAATTATCCCTCGATTACTAGAAAATATTTTTAAATGCAAATCCATAAAATAAAATATATAAAAATATAATATACGAAAATAGGGTCGTTACACCAAACATGAACATACGCCGAATACGTTCGCTTTTCGCAAAATGAGCCGAACTTGTGCGTTTTCTAACAAGTTGCTAAAATCTTTCCATTTTGGGTTTTCAAACCAAATGTTTTGATATACCTTGGGATTTCTAAAAGAATTCTACCCAAAAACTTGAGTGAAAAAGGGATGGTGTGACGTATGTCTCTCCATTGCCCCGATTGGACGAATGCGTGACGTATGTAACGCCCCAATATTTTATATACCTTATATTAGCCTTCCCTGTTATTTTTAAAAAATTTATTTTATAAGTAATAATTTATTTTATATGTACATTTAAACAAATTTATTTTAGTTGAATTAGAAATAATACATATAATAAATTGGTTTAGTTGGGTTAGTGAGTGTTTGGGTCTAGTGAGACTAATCCATAAGTGTTAGTAGTAAGAACTTTATGATTAGCCTTAAGACGTGCCTAGACTAGAGTACTAGAGTATAATCGAGTTAAAAAAAAAGTAATTAGTGTCATTAAGACTATTGATCACCATTTAACTATTTGTCAATCATTTCAATCAAAACAAAATTACTAACCTTCCCTCTATGCCACACGAAATAATCTCTCTTCTACTATCTCTTAAATTTCAAATAGTGAGTCATTGAATGTCTCTTGATAAAGAACTAAAATAATGGTCAACTACCTTATTCACATATATCTTGATCATTCAAATTGTCTTTGGTCATTCATCAATAACACCATCCATTTCCTTATTAATATTATTCACCCACTCATTTCAAAGTTGACCAAGACCTGAATGACCCCAAACGTTCTTTTTTATTGGCAATCATACATTTGGCTCTCCTTAATGTCTATATTATACCACTATGGTGGAGAATTACTACTACTCTCTTGTCTAGTATTAAAATTGTGGCAAAGTACATTCTCAATCTCACTCTCACTCAAAAGTCAAAACTATATCCTATCTAATTTTTTCCACTCTCTCCCTTTAATTCCCTCATTCTAATTTATGAGTACTTTGACCAAAATAATTCCCCATCAATACTAGTTGAATTTCCATTAATTTCCCTTAATTCTCTCTGATTGTAACGTATCTTTTCTTCATACCAATTCAGCCTCTTAGTATTATAAATCTATCTCACATTCACAAAAACTACACATCCAAACAATTAGAACCTATCATCTACTAAATATTTTCCATGCCTAACCATTAGCAGCAACAATTGATTCAACTACTTAATCTTAGTGCAAAGCCTTAATCACCTTAAAGACTTGCTCGTGCGTTTGGTGTGGAATCAATCTTAGGGACGTTTTGTGTCGAAGGAAAAGCACCAAAGGTAAGGGCGGTATTCCGTACAATCATGTAGTTATAAACTCATAGGCTAAGTTGGTAGTAGAACTCTTTTCCTAATAAGAGGTGGAAACTTTAATATAAATAAAGAGATAGAGAATAATTTTTATGGCATATCATGCGTAGTGTGAAAGAGTCTCATTCTTTGTGGCATAGCATGACATTATGTTGTAATTTTGCTTGTTGTTTTGAGAAAGGAGGTTTGATGAAAATTTTGGAAGAAAATTGGAATTTTATTTTATTTGGTAAAAGTAGTGATGATTTTAAAGAGTGCATAACATGCATAGCATGACATGTAGTTGTGTCATAGGTTGCCAAATGGGGCGATTTATTCTTGTGCCAAATGGGGCGATTTATTCTTGTGCCAAATAGGGCGATTTATTCTTGTGCCAAATGGGGCGATTTATTATTGTGCCAAATGGGGCGATTTATTCTTGTGCCAATTGGGGCGATATCCGGATCATGGTCTAGTTGCATCTCATGCATCATTTGCATAAAGTTCATATTTTAATTTCCTTTATTTCTATTGAGCTTTTGACTTTTATGTGGTGAGTGTTTTACTATTTTCTTATCTTGTGTTTTTATGTCTATATGATTGTATTTTTGTGGTTTAGGAATACTGACCCCTTACAACCAACATTTTAGGTATTGATGAGTTTGAAGATTTGAAGCAAAAATGGTGTTTAGCTTGCACGCGCACGGGGAATATATTTGGGTTTTCTTAAAATGTAATTTAAAATAACTTTTGAAATTCATCATTTTTAATGTAATTTATTTAGTCTAATTGAGTAATTCAATCTTCTCCTAAAAAAAAAATTGTAGTTTTTTCTAAAATAAAGCCATCTAGACGTAATGTCTTGGATTAAAAATCCAGGGCGTTACATTATGGTATCAGAGCAATAATCCTCGGACAAATGTTTTTGGGGTGGGACGACCTTGTATGACGTATGCTTGTGTGATGTATGTATTTAATTTATTTGTAATTTAAAATTTTTCAAATGGTTTTTACTTTAGAAAAAAATAAATGTTTTAAATAATAGTAAAACTTTTTTTTTTGGAAAGGATTCAACTTAATTATTTATTTGGGAAAAGATACATTTATTTTTCTTGAATGTTTTTAATGTTGTCATAATTTCACTAGTAAAATGGATGTTTTAACTGTTAATTTGAATTTGTGAATTACTTGTTTGACTTTATATGAGTAATAATGATGGTATATATTGATTAATTGATTTTAATAGTGTGATTTGTCTCAACAATAATTCCTTACGTTAATAGTAATAAATTGCCATGAACTATAGAAACCGATGTTGATATAAAAAAAATTAATTATTATCAATGCTTCATTTCCATGAACTATAGACTATGCTTTTCCTTGAATGACGCATGCATCTATGATGGGTGAAAATAATTTGTTTTACTATATGGTTTAAAATTTTACTTATTGTGTTGAATGGTAGAACAAATTTTGTCCCTAGAAATTTTTAGGAACCCCTATAATTACTCTAGGTACCCCCAGGACATAAGTAAGGTGTAGTATCGTAAAGAGGTCGTGTGGGAGGGATTCTGGCAAGGAAAGCCTTGGTATTTAAGCGGTCCAAGTGACCCACCTCTCTTTCCTGGGAACCCCTTTCCGTGTACCATTTACTTTACGAACTGAGCTTATTGTTTTTGAAATTCCTGGCAACCTGACTGAAATATGCTGTGCACAATGTTGGCACAACTGTCCGAGCGCGTGTCTACTCAGAACTACAATTAAAATAGCACAACGTAACAAAGCACAAATTAAAAGGAACACAGCGGAAATAAAAAGTACACAGTGAGTTTGTTAACCTAGTTCGGAGCAACTCTCCTACTCTGGGGGATACCAATCCAGGAATGATTCCACTATTATAGTTCTAGTGAAAAGACCAACGCAGACACACTACTTGACTTTGCACCTAGACCCTACCAGTGGCAACTCTATCTAGGAACTCCTAGATATGAGACCCCGTCTCAATTCCTACGAACAACACACACAGTATTGTTATCAGACACACAAAACATAAAACACAACCAAGAGAAACACACGCTAATAACACATACTCACTCCGTACTTAAAAGCTTAGGAGTAGCTTACAAATTACAACTCAAAACAAACTCAGTCCTTAGCTTGAATCAGGGAGATACAAGCAAGGCTCACAATTAACAAACAAAACCCTAAAAACCTTAAAACACACGCTTTGCTAACACACACGGTTTTTAGTTACCCAACTAGGGTTTGTCTTCACAAATATATAATACTGAAATACCACGGGTCTGGGCTTCGAAATAGAGCATGGACATTGACCGGTCCAGCTGAAACAATCTTCTAGAAAATAATAAAAAGCTTCCAAATATAGAATGATATCTTGTGGAACAAATAGCAAGGCAAATAAAACTTCAACCAAATCTTCAGTCAGATACACGCGCCTTGATCAGCAAGCTAGAGGAAAATAAATCTTCAGGCAAATCTTTGGAAGATTGCGTACACAAATATAAAGCGCTAGCTGGCGCGAAAACACAAGTTACGTAAAGCTGTTCCATATGATACCGCATCTGTCCCAGCGTCTGGCTAGTAGATGTTTTTGCAAAATGTAGCCAATCTACAAAAACCCTACAATCTCCCCCTTTGGCAAATTTTGGCTAAAACACTCTAGAGCCAGTACTTTGGGAAACACACAGATAAGATTCCTTCACGTCAACACAGGCACACAACAAAGAAAAAAAACGTAGCATAGAATAAGATTACTTCCAAGGGAGAAATAGTCAAAGATAGCTTGCAAGTAGAATCAGAGGCATGCACCAGATAACACAACCATCAGCCTCATAGGAACAACTAGAGAGAAATAAACTCTCAAAAAGTGGAATCACATAGATAAGGGAAAAAATAAATTTCCACACACCAAGAATACTCTCAAAACATGCATGTACCAGTACTCCCCCTCAACATACTACACTCCCCCTCAACATGTAACCATACATAATATAAGCTTCAAATCATGCACACAACCAACAGATAATATAAGCTTCAAATCATGCACACAACCAACAGATAATAAAGCAAATTCTATTCTACTCCCCCTTTTTAGCCAAAAATTCTGACAACCAACAGATAGGGCATACTCATAGAAAGTGCATAGAGCCATAAAGAGTGCATAGAAACCACAGAGAGTGCATATTACAGACCAGAAGCACTCAAGGTGCATAAGAAATCCAGGATCTTGGCCAACCAACCAAAACAAACACAAAGAATACAGCAACTGAGAACAGGGAAAACATCAGAATCAGAATTCATCAGAGTCAGCGGAGAACTCCTCAGTATCACCAGCAGAAGCATTATTATTCCCTCCTTCTTCTTCATCCTGCTCACCCTCAGCTTCAGATTCAGCCTTCAAGGCTGCAATTATCCTGTCAATTTTCATCTTCCTAGCTCCAAGAGCCACACTAGTCTCAGTTAGATCTGCAATTATTTGTTTTCTAGTGAGCACACCAGACGTCCGGACATAAGTACCAGCTAAGTCAGCAGCATGTTTCTCAGACAGCAAAACACAATCCAAGGCCATAGGGCCAGACCTCTTACAGGGCTCATCAGTACTGATCAAAATATCTGGGTGTTGCTGAAGCACAATACCACACAGGAGAGTGGGAGAAGCTATAGAAAACTTGATAGCAAAGGACTTAGCATGCTCCAAAACCTGATAATAAATGTAGGCCCAATAATCAAAAGGTGACTTGGTACCAACAGCATAAATCAATTTGGCCAAACCAGAAGCAACTGAGAAGTTAAGAAAAGAATAATGATGGTAGCGTGTGGGAGGTTTGAATAAGGAAGGTTGGAGATAGCTTCCTTGAATTGCGTGCATCAAGCGGTTGAGGAGGGAGAAAATAACTGCTGCACGCCTCCCATAAATTAACTGCTACAATTCCTCAAATAAACAGATCCCTAACTTCCGTCTTAATTTTTCAAATTGATTAGCATCAAGAGCTTTTGTAAAAATATCTGCTAATTGCTCTTCAGTTGAAACATGTTCAAGAGTAACAATTTTGTCTTCAACAAGATCCCTTATAAAATGATGTCTAATGTCAATGTGTTTGGTCCTGCTATGTTGAATAGGATTTTTGGAGATATTAATTGCACTCAGATTGTCACAATATAATGTCATAGCATCTGTCTTGACATTGTACTCACTCAGCATCTGTCTCATCCACAACAATTGAGAACAACTACTACCAGCTGCTATGTACTCAGCTTCAGCTGTAGACAAAGAAATGCAATTTTGCTTCTTACTGAACCAGGATATAAGGTTGTTGCCTAGGAAGAAGCATCCACCAGAGGTACTCTTTCTATCATCTGCACTTCCAGCCCAGTCAGCATCACAATATTCAAACAACACAGTGCTTTCCCCATGAGAATACAACATACCATAATCACTAGTACCATTCACATACTTCAGAATTCTCTTTACCTGAGTCAGATGACTTATTTTTGGTTCAGCTTGATACCTGGCACACACTCCAACAGCAAATGTGATATCTGGCCTACTTGTTGTAAGATATAGAAGACTTCCTATCATACTCCTATACATGCTTTGGTCAACATCCACACCTTTCTCATCCTTTGATAATTTCACATGTGTGGGAGCAGGGGTTCTTTTATGAGCAGCATTTTCCATCCCAAATTTCTTGACTATATTTTTAGCATACTTACTTTGAGAGATAAATATAGTATCTTCCATTTGTTTCACTTGAAGACCAAGAAAGAACTTTAGCTCACCTACAAGACTCATCTCAAATTCAGATTGCATTTGCTGAACAAAATGCTCTATCATCTGGTCAGACATTCCTCCAAAGACTATGTCATCTACATATATTTGAGCAATCATCAGCTGTCCATTTTCATCTTTCACAAACAGGGTCTTGTCATTTCCTCCCTTCCTATAGCCATGGTTGATTAGAAACTCAGCAAGTCTCTCATACCAAGCTCTAGGAGCTTGCTTCAGGCCATAGAGAGCTTTCTTCAATTTGTACACATGGTTTGGAAAACTAGGATCAATGAAGCCTTTAGGCTGTTCCACATAAATCTCTTCATTTAAGTACCCATTGAGAAAGGCACTCTTGACATCCATCTGATACAACTTGAATTTTAGTATGCATGCAATCCCAAGTAACAATCTAATAGATTCCAACCTAGCTACAGGAGCAAAAGTCTCATCAAAGTCTACACCTTCAATTTGAGAATATCCTTGTGCAACCAGTCTAGCTTTGTTTCTAGTGATAGTACCATTTTCATCAGACTTGTTTTTATAAACCCACTTGGTACCTATGACATTCACATTATCTGGTCTAGGAACTAGGTCCCACACATTACTTCTCTTGAACTGAGTTAATTCTTCTTGCATAGCATTTATCCAGAACTCATCAGTTAGAGCTTCCTTAACATTCTTTGGTTCAAGTTTAGATATAAAGCAAGAATTTGATACCTCATCATGGTTCCTTCTAGTTGTGATCCCTTGGTTAGGATCCCCAATGACTTGATCTATGGGATGATTTTTCTGAACTCTGATAGATGGTCCTTTGTTGGGAACAGTCTTCTCTGGGCCAGTTACTTCAGAATCTTGTTTATCACTTGCTTCATCTACTTTCTTCGCTTCCTGTAGGTCAGATGCTGCGTCAAATGTAGCATCATCTGGCATCGCATTATTTCCTTCATCATCTACAACAACATTTATGGATTCCATCACTGTCTTGGTTCTGGAGTTGTATACTCTATAGGCTCTGCTGTTTGTAGAATAGCCTAGAAAGATTCCCTCTTCACTTTTAGCATCCATCTTTCTTCTTGGTTCCCTGTCAGCTAGAATATAACACTTACTACCAAACACATGAAAGTGCTTCACTGTTGGCTTCCTGTCCTTCCATAGCTCGTACAAAGTTGTAGATGTACCTTTTCTCAAAGTCACTCTATTATGAATATAGCAGGCTGTGTTCATGGCTTCAGCCCAAAAGAAAAATGGCAGCTTCTTTGCATGTAGCATAACCCTAGCAGATTCTTGCAAAGTCCTGTTCTTTCTTTCAACTATCCCATTTTGTTGAGGAGTAATGGGTGCGGAGAACTCATGAAATATTCCTTCAGAAATACAGAAATCAGAGAACTTACCATTCTCAAACTCCTTCCCATGGTCACTTCTGATTCTAACAATTCCACAATCCTTTTCTCTCTGAAGTTGTAAGCAAAGATCCTTGAATTTTTCAAACGTGTCTGATTTCTCCTTAATGAAATTTATCCAAGTATATCTAGAAAAATCATCAACAACAACAAAAGCATACTTCTTACCACCTAAGCTTTCGACTTGCATGGGTCCCATTAAGTCCATGTGCAATAGCTCAAGAACTCTGGATGTGGACAGATGTTGCAGCTTCTGGTGAGGCATCTTGGTCTGTTTTCCTATCTGGCATTCTCCACATATACTTCCTTCCTGAGTTTGGAGCTTTGGTAAACCTCTGATGGCTCCTTCAGCAATAGCTTTCTTCATGCTTCTGAGATTCAGATGTCCAAGCTTTTGGTGCCATAGCTTAACTTCATCTTCTTTGGTTATTAGACAAGTAGATAACTTTGCTTTATCTTGAGAGACCCACAAGTAGCAATTGTCCTTTGATCTAACACCTTTCATCAGGATGTCCCCTTCACTGTTAGCAACTAAGCATTCACTCTTAGTAAAGTTGACCTTCATTCCTTGATCGCACAGTTGACTAATACTTATTAAGTTGGCAGTTAATCCTTTCACAAGAAGCACCTTATCAAGTTTGGGTAGACCCTCTTCCACAAGATTTCCTACACCCTTTATTTCTCCTTTGGCTCCATCCCCAAAAGTCACAAAACTTGTAGCATAAGGCTTAACATCAGTCAAATAATTTTTATCACCAGTCATATGTCTGGAACATCCACTGTCAAAGTACCAATCATTTCTGGATGACACTCTCAGAGATGTATGAGCAATTTGAGCAATCTCATCAGCTTCTGGTTCTATTTTTCTAAGATCCATAGTGTTGCTTGTGAAGTTATCATTTTTCTGCTTCCACTGCTTTTTGGTGATCTTTACTGTGGGATCAGGTCTTGGTGAATAGGTCCTGTCTGGGTAACCATGTAATTTAAAACAGAAAGGTCTGATATGTCCTTTTCTTCCACAGTAATGACATACCCAAGCATAATTCCTTCCTTTTGATCTGGTCCTATATCCTGATGCCTGTTGTCTCACCTGATGCTGGGGCATCTGTCTTGGCATAGTATGATCATGAGTACTAACAGGTGCCACAAACTGTCTCACTGGTAATAGTTTCTGCTGAGGCATAGAACTGTAGTCAAACCCAATACCTTTAGAATCTCCAGGTTTCTGTCCTATTTCCAGAATTTCGTCTAAAGCATCAGTACCTTTGTTCATCATCCGCAGTTGCTTGTTCATATTGCCAATCTTGGAAGTAAGTAAGATAACCTCATCATTGAGGTCTGAGTTTATTTTCAGAAGTTTGTCTTTCTCAGCTTGCAGGAGAGCGATGGTCCCTTTTTGTTTTTCTAAAGTTTTGCAAACTTCCTCACTTTTGAGGTATAGCTCCTTGTAAGAATCAGCCAGTTCATCATATGTTAGCTCTTCATCACTAGATTCATTGTCAGATGTGCACACTCCAGTCAAGGCATTCACATGTTTTGCAGTTTCAGGTTCTTCTTCTGACTCATCTTCATCAAACCAAGAACCAGTCATCACCTTCCTTTGTTTCTTCAGATACGTTGCACACTCAGTTCTGATGTGACCATATCCTTCGCATTCATGGCATTGCACCCCTTTGCTTTGATTGGTTTTGTCATCAGTTCTAGGTTTCCTCTGATTGTTGACATTTTTATAGATGCTGCGACTGTTGTCCGGAGCATGTGTCCTAGGGCGTCTGTCCATCCCCTTCAGAACTTCATTAAATTGTTTACCCAACAACACAATAGCTTCAGAGATGCTCTCATCAGTATCTAAATTACTCTCCACATCATCTTCATCAGTGTTGGAGATGAAGGCAATGTTCTTGTCCTTCTTTTCAGATCTTTCATTAGCCTTTAATTCAAAAACTTGAAGAGATCCAATCAACTCATCAACTTTCATATCTCCAATATCTTGGGCCTCCTCGATAGCACATACTTTCATATCAAATTTCTTAGGCAGGGATCTGAGAATTTTGCTTACCAGTTTTTCATCGGATATCTTTTCCCCCAAGGATTCAAAAGTGTTAGCATATTCTAGCACATTCATGTGAAAGTCATGAACACTCTCTCCTTCTTTCATTCTCAAATTCTCAAACTGTGTTGTTAGCAGTTGTAGCCTTGACTTCTTGACCTTTTGAGTACCTTCATGAGCTGTTCTTAGGATATCCCAAGCTTCCTTGGCAATAGTACATTGTTTAATCAACCTGAACATGTTCTTGTCAACACCATTAAACAAAGCATTCAGGGCTTTAGAGTTTCCAATAGCTGCAGTGTCTTCTTCTGTAGACCACTCCTCTTCTGGTTTTAACTCATCAGTATCAACATTATTCGCACCTTTTATTTTAGGAGGGACCCATGCCTTGATTACAGCCTTCCAAGCTCTGCTGTCTAGAGATTTCAAGAATGCTGTCATGCGTGATTTCCAAATGTCATAGTTCGACCCATCCAACAAGGGTGGTCTGTTCACCAGTCCTCCTTCTTTATCCATTGAGCCAGAAACTTCTTTCCCTGGAGCTCACCCACACAGAACAGGGTGCCTGCTCTGATGCCAATTGAAATTCCTGGCAACCTGACTGAAATATGCTGTGCACAATGTTGGCACAACTGTCCGAGCGCGTGTCTACTCAGAACTACAATTAAAATAGCACAACGTAACAAAGCACAAATTAAAAGGAACACAGCGGAAATAAAAAGTACACAGTGAGTTTGTTAACCCAGTTCGGAGCAACTCTCCTACTCTGGGGGATACCAATCCAGGAATGATTCCACTATTATAGTTCTAGTGAAAAGACCAACGCAGACACACTACTT
This sequence comes from Medicago ruthenica, assembly GCA_018208015.1. NCBI lineage: Eukaryota > Viridiplantae > Streptophyta > Magnoliopsida > Fabales > Fabaceae > Medicago > Medicago ruthenica. The sequence goes on along the minus strand of CM031378.1, from coordinate 89,367,171 downwards.
GACTTTGCACCTAGACCCTACCAGTGGCAACTCTATCTAGGAACTCCTAGATATGAGACCCCGTCTCAATTCCTACGAACAACACACACAGTATTGTTATCAGACACACAAAACATAAAACACAACCAAGAGAAACACACGCTAATAACACATACTCACTCCGTACTTAAAAGCTTAGGAGTAGCTTACAAATTACAACTCAAAACAAACTCAGTCCTTAGCTTGAATCAGGGAGATACAAGCAAGGCTCACAATTAACAAACAAAACCCTAAAAACCTTAAAACACACGCTTTGCTAACACACACGGTTTTTAGTTACCCAACTAGGGTTTGTCTTCACAAATATATAATACTGAAATACCACGGGTCTGGGCTTCGAAATAGAGCATGGACATTGACCGGTCCAGCTGAAACAATCTTCTAGAAAATAATAAAAAGCTTCCAAATATAGAATGATATCTTGTGGAACAAATAGCAAGGCAAATAAAACTTCAACCAAATCTTCAGTCAGATACACGCGCCTTGATCAGCAAGCTAAAGGAAAATAAATCTTCAGGCAAATCTTTGGAAGATTGCGTACACAAATATAAAGCGCTAGCTGGCGCGAAAACACAAGTTACGTAAAGCTGTTCCATATGATACCGCATCTGTCCCAGCGTCTGGCTAGTAGATGTTTTTGCAAAATGTAGCCAATCTACAAAAACCCTACAGTTTTGTAATAACAAGAGTAACTATGTGAATATCCCAAGTGTTGAGATCATAACTTAGAGTCTTTCTAACTTAGACTAAATTGTAGTAATTTTATTTTTATTTTATTTTGTATATATTTGATTTTAAAAGTAATGGTAGGACCTTCATTTTGTCAAAAATGAAACTATATGAAAAATAATGTTTAACTCTGGAAAATAAAGTTTAGGACAAGGGAGTTGATAGAAAATAATATTAATGTGTGGGGGTTTTAAACAAGAAAAGTTTTATAAATAAATAAGTAAATATAATCATTAGAATGAAGATAGTTGACTTAAGTAATTATTAGCAGTTTAAAAGGGGGAAAAAATTGTGAAGATATATGGTGTTAGACGATTTTTATGTATTTTCCTTATTAAAATTATTGTGTTGGTTTTGGTCTCTGTTTTTGTTAGAAAAAAATGTTATTGATAAGAATGTTGTCGTTGTTGTTTTCCCTATAGTAGTGTGCCACCTTTTCTCTATTGCAATATGGTTGTGTGTGTATAAATTAATTTATTTTTACTCTAATCATTTTAATAGATGCAATTGTTATTTAAAAAAAAATGTTTTTGAAATTATTGTTTGTCACTAGTGACATATTAAATGGTTTTAATATTTTAATGATAAGTGATGTATAAATTGACTTTTGTGTTCTTTTGAATTTTTTTTCTACGATGTGTTGTTTTGACTTAAAAAAAAATGCTGATGTATATTTTAAAAAAAATGTTTTCATTATTATTCTCTTTCTTTTCCGATAGTAGTGTTGCTGCATTTTTCCTCTCGAATATTTATTTTCAGTTTACTATTCATTTTTGAAACTCTCTATTCTTAATGATATTTGTTCTGGATTTTATAGATTGTAAAAGTTAATGAAATAAATTTTAAGAAGTTAAGGTAATTTTCTTTAATTAAGTTGAATTTAATATGTATTAAGAGGAAATGGATTTTATGAATTAGCGTAAATGAATGGTGTTAGTTGATTTTAGATATGGTTAAAGAAAAGTATTGAACAAAAGATCTAGTACAATTTGTGCGATGAAATGTTGTTGCTGAAAGTGTGAAAGTTGTGATGGTTGATTTTCGATTATATTAAAAATTATATATCATGCGTGCCAACCATGTTTGTGATTGTGAGTTGTTGAAATCTAAAAAGTTGTATAGCTGTGTCTTATGTGTGCATGCCTCTTGTCATTGGGTTGATTATCTTTCAGCTTTAATGTTTTTTTTTAAGATGATGAAACATGTTGACGAATTTAAGATGATTAAAAGAAACGTAGTCCTTGTTAAGTTAAATTTTTGCATGGATAGATCGAGAGAAAATAAAAGGGTTTGTTGTTTGGTATGAATGGATATTGTGAGTCTGTGCCATTCGGATATGTCTTGTATGTATGTGTATTTTGTTTGCTGCGTAGTTGATGATTCTATTCTATTGACTTTGTTATCTAATCTCGTTGTGATATGATGCTAATTCAATTATATAGTGCTTGGAACCCTAGAGTTAATTATAGACTATAGAAACATTTTTTTGTCTCGGTTAAAATATAGAAATAAGATAACTCATCATTTTTCTAAATAGATTGTGTGCCTCAACACCTCTTGAATCTTGTCTAAATGATTTCCTTAGTTGATGAGTGTGTGATTTAGGCTCTAGTCATGAAGTCTTGATCTTTGATGTCATAAACCGCATTATTTTTACGAGGAGTGTGAGGAAATAGTCTTGATGACTAATGAGAATTTAGTGAACTCTAATTGCACGTAACAAATGGTATGACAGTTGTCGTAGGATGGTCTGTAACATTATTATGATTCATGTCTTACTATTGACAACTTGAGGGACTGGCCCACCTCAATCTCTTGCTAATAGTTGACGAATCATAGTGATTGAATTGATCAGTCTCAACAACTGTCAAAGTGGGTGAAATTAATATAACATCTTATGTGAAAACGATAGGCGACCAATAATTGGATTTAAATATTTACCATAATATGGAATTTTCAAAGTTTAAGCTCTCCTCACTTATTAATTCCTCGAGTTTATGCTATGACTTGAATCTAGATACAAAGTGTTTTAAACTATTTTGACCTGATCTTCTTGAAGCAATTTTTTTATAACCTTTTATTTTATTTGTAACACCCATACTAACTTTAACTAGTATATTAGCATGTGCGTTAAACTGATACTGGATACATTTAAAAATTTCAATAATAAAACTCATACATCACAAATGGAAGAATACATATTACTCGTTGTACAAATAATCCAATATTTATACAATGCTTATACAAATGTCCACTAAGCTTCGGAGCTGGTACACAACGAGCAATTGCACTCCATCCAGTACCTCTATGAAGATCTTCGTCACGAACCTCTGACTAACCTGTAAACCTGCACCAGAAGGAATGGGATGAGACATAATGTCTCAGTGAGCTCTACCCAACCTACTGTTGGCAACCACAGGGAACCTAGGGTCGCCATGCCTACCTTGGCAATCTCGGGGATTTCCTATGATCGCCAAGTCTTTAAATGACTATGACTATAAGTTCTTCTGTAACCATAACTTAAACTGCCTATAACCTTTGTTGTAACTGTCTATAACCATTGCCATAACGGCCTATGACTGTAACTATAATTGCCTAAAAACCATATCTGTGATCATATCTGTATCTATGACTTAGTGATCGAGGGAAGGACCTAGGATCACTTTCTGATAACAGTCTATAACTATAACTATAACTATAACTGTATGTTTCCTGTGACTATAACTGTAACTGTAACTTTAACTATAACTATAAAACATAAAACCTATAAACAGTTCGATAGCAGTTTTATGTTAGCTGTTAGCGTTGAACAAACAATTATCTGAGTTCATTTTACGGAGGGCACCCCGGGTGGAGCAACCCCGAGATACGTCTCCCTATGAACCGGTGAAATTCCTATCATATCAGGCTAACACCGGACTCCCTATGAAATTGCATGTGGATAACCCTCTCGGAGAGATCCCATCCGGCGTATCCCGGAGTCTGCTGAACATGCCTATGACTGTGAAACGTGCAAGCACGCCAATAACTTTGATCTTTAATTCTTTAATTCTTTAACTTTAACGTATGAACGTATAATCTGTTACTTTAATTCTATAATCATCCTGTAATCTATAACCTGTAACCTATAATCTTGGCTTATCGTTCTCATAAGCCATCTATATTTGTTGGTGAACCAACACTATGAACATATCTGTGACTATAATTGCTTAATCATTCCTATGCCTATGTATTCCAAAGGAACACTTCTATAACTTTGTTCACCTCATTAGGCTCTCAAATACCAAGCTACAAGCCTTCCCTAAAGATCTATTCATGCTCTAAGGGATAGGTCCTTTAACACTATAAAGAGATACATAGCCATTACACAACGCTTAAAGAGTTTGGGATAATGTTGGATGGCTGGAATGGTGCAAGTAAAAGTAGAAAAATTTCATGTTCTGCCTCCTTCAAAATCGTGACACGATTTTGGAATCGTGTCACGATTCCATGCCCAGAATTCGTGTTTGTTCCTGCCTGTAAAATCGTGACACGGTTGCAGAATCGTGACACGATTTTACCTGCAGTTGGGCAACATAGGGCAGTTTCAAAGCATAATTTTCACCATTCTTGGCACAATCAAACACACCCAAACATCATACAGCTTATGGCACACTTCTAAGTCCTATAAACAGCTTATAACATGCTAGAACAAGGAATTACTATAAAGAGGAAGATTAGGGTTCTATAAATCACAAACTTGACTATAAACTATAAACTTCAAAATTTAAACAAGGAGGGTTCTAAAACCCACTAGGAGCTCACCTTATACATGATTCCAACCTTTGCCAAGCTTTAACTCCAAACCCTAGCTCATCTCTTGCTTTGCTTCTTCAACTTCTTCTTGATTCCAAGTTTTCCCCAAGACTAGGCTTACTAGCAAGGACTTCCACAAATGCTAGATAGAAGCTTGAATCACAAGACTTAAGGAAGAAAGATGGATTAAGAATGAGTGAGTGAGTGGGGCGAAAATAGGAGAGAAAAGGGAGAGAAAATTCTGATTTTGGAGTGTGAGAGAAATGAGTAGAAAACTCAACAATTTCATATTTATCCAAAAGCCAATATCTCCAAATTTACAACTTTGCCACTCCTCTTAATTACAACCTTGCCATTGCTTGCTCATGAAGTTTCTAACACGTTTAACTGATGCTTTTGAGCGGGATATTACATTATTTTATTTTAAAAAAAAATGGAGGGAAAAATTATATTTGCCCAAGGTATTATTTTCCTTAAGTTTCTATCGATTATTTTATCTAAAACCTACATTCTTAGGAACTATTTAATTGTTGGTGTTAACCTAAATATTTTAGTTATTTTTTTTTCGAAAAATTCACTGAAGTTTGTCATATTTATTTGACATCAGAGTGCGCAGCGGAAAAGTAGAGTTTTATTTTCCTAAGATATTTATTTTTAGTATTCAAATATTCTAATCTTGTTAACCATTCAAAGGAGTAATTAACATAAAATCTCCATCTTTTGAAAATTATTTAAAAAAGGTTTTAAATGTGGATTTTATTCTTTTAAAAAAAAACAATTTTGAATGATTTTTTTTGCTAGATGTTTTCGTAAACTATGTCTTAATAGTTTTGCTATTGTCTAGTTTCGTGGACGAAACTATTTTTTTTGGTGGGTAGAATGTAAGACCCTTAAATTTTCAATTTAATGTATAGATAAATGTTTTATCTTATTTATGTGTAAAAATATTTTAACTTCGTCTTTTATGAAGTCATTTTTACCAATCTTACTCTACGAAGATTTTATTTAATGACGGAACCTGAACTTAATATTTTATCATTCTAGTTTCGAGGACGAAACTATTTTAACGGGGTAATAATGTAACGCCCCAATATTTTATATACCTTATATTAGCCTTCCCTGTTATTTTTAAAAAATTTATTTTATAAGTAATAATTTATTTTATATGTACATTTAAACAAATTTATTTTAGTTGAATTAGAAATAATACATATAATAAATTGGTTTAGTTGGGTTAGTGAGTGTTTGGGTCTAGTGAGACTAATCCATAAGTGTTAGTAGTAAGAACTTTATGATTAGCCTTAAGACGTGCCTAGACTAGAGTACTAGAGTATAATCGAGTTAAAAAAAAAAAGTAATTAGTGTCATTAAGACTATTGATCACCATTTAACTATTTGTCAATCATTTCAATCAAAACAAAATTACTAACCTTCCCTCTATGCCACACGAAATAATCTCTCTTCTACTATCTCTTAAATTTCAAATAGTGAGTCATTGAATGTCTCTTGATAAAGAACTAAAATAATGGTCAACTACCTTATTCACATATATCTTGATCATTCAAATTGTCTTTGGTCATTCATCAATAACACCATCCATTTCCTTATTAATATTATTCACCCACTCATTTCAAAGTTGACCAAGACCTGAATGACCCCATACGTTCTTTTTTATTGGCAATCATACATTTGGCTCTCCTTAATGTCTATATTATACCACTATGGTGGAGAATTACTACTACTCTCTTGTCTAGTATTAAAATTGTGGCAAAGTACATTCTCAATCTCACTCTCACTCAAAAGTCAAAACTATATCCTATCTAATTTTTTCCACTCTCTCCCTTTAATTCCCTCATTCTAATTTATGAGTACTTTGACCAAAATAATTCCCCATCAATACTAGTTGAATTTCCATTAATTTCCCTTAATTCTCTCTGATTGTAACGTATCTTTTCTTCATACCAATTCAGCCTCTTAGTATTATAAATCTATCTCACATTCACAAAAACTACACATCCAAACAATTAGAACCTATCATCTACTAATATTTTCCATGCCTAACCATTAGCAGCAACAATTGATTCAACTACTTAATCTTAGTGCAAAGCCTTAATCACCTTAAAGACTTGCTCGTGCGTTTGGTGTGGAATCAATCTTAGGGACGTTTTGTGTCGAAGGAAAAGCACCAAAGGTAAGGGCGGTATTCCGTACAATCATGTAGTTATAAACTCATAGGCTAAGTTGGTAGTAGAACTCTTTTCCTAATAAGAGGTGGAAACTTTAATATAAATAAAGAGATAGAGAATAATTTTTATGGCATATCATGCGTAGTGTGAAAGAGTCTCATTCTTTGTGGCATAGCATGACATTATGTTGTAATTTTGCTTGTTGTTTTGAGAAAGGAGGTTTGATGAAAATTTTGGAAGAAAATTGGAATTTTATTTTATTTGGTAAAAGTAGTGATGATTTTAAAGAGTGCATAACATGCATAGCATGACATGTAGTTGTGTCATAGGTTGCCAAATGGGGCGATTTATTCTTGTGCCAAATGGGGCGATTTATTCTTGTGCCAAATAGGGCGATTTATTCTTGTGCCAAATGGGGCGATTTATTATTGTGCCAAATGGGGCGATTTATTCTTGTGCCAATTGGGGCGATATCCGGATCATGGTCTAGTTGCATCTCATGCATCATTTGCATAAAGTTCATATTTTAATTTCCTTTATTTCTATTGAGCTTTTGACTTTTATGTGGTGAGTGTTTTACTATTTTCTTATCTTGTGTTTTTATGTCTATATGATTGTATTTTTGTGGTTTAGGAATACTGACCCCTTACAACCAACATTTTAGGTATTGATGAGTTTGAAGATTTGAAGCAAAAATGGTGTTTAGCTTGCACGCGCACGGGGAATATATTTGGGTTTTCTTAAAATGTAATTTAAAATAACTTTTGAAATTCATCATTTTTAATGTAATTTATTTAGTCTAATTGAGTAATTCAATCTTCTCCTAAAAAAAAAATTGTAGTTTTTTCTAAAATAAAGCCATCTAGACGTAATGTCTTGGATTAAAAATCCAGGGCGTTACAACGTATGTCTCGTCGTTCGGACAATCGTCATTCCTTTTTAACGTATCCAACCATAACCAAACCAAATCTTGGCCCCTTGTGGTCAATCCGAACCTTTTGGTCCCCCGTGGCCACTAGATTCAATCCCTCGACTCGTTTGAGTCACTCGGTCAATGTTCGACTCGTCCGAGTCCATTGTACCTGTTCTTGATCCCAGTGGATCAATCGAACAATCCCTCGACTCGTTTGAGTCACTCGGTCGATGTTCGACTCGTTCGAGTCCATTGTACCTGTTCTTGATCCCAGTGGATCAATCAAACAATCCCTCGACTCGTTGGAGTCCCCTCGGTCAATGATTGACTCGTTTGAGTCCATTGCGCCTAGTTTGGTCCCATAGCGACCAATTCGAACCCTTTTACCCTAACGGACGTACCTTTTAACAATTCTAGTGCGATTCGTGAACAAACGCTTAATAAGTCTCCCAAGCACGAGCATACAAGCTATACGCTTAATAAGTCTCCCGAGCGCGAGCATACAAGCTACGTTTTAATCGCAAGAATTCGGTTAAAACATCGTCCATTTAAAATTAACCAACATATGTACGTTTTTTCTACCAAAGAACTACGTACGCTTTGAATTCTCCGACTACCGGGAGATACGTAGGAGCAAGATCGACATCTTGTCAAGCGCAATAATAAAAACTTTTTTTTTCCTTTCGTTTGTTTTTATCTCATTCCCCCCTTTTAGTATATTTTCTTTTGACATAGATAAGCATGCGCGCAAAACATTTAAAAACAATTTAAGCTTTAGCCAAATAGAAGGTTCCCGTTGAGTACAACGGACGTGAGGGGTGCTAATACCTTCCCCTTGCGTAATCGACTCCCGAACCCGACAATGGTTGCGATGACCATCCTTTCCTCATCGTCAAAGGGTTTTATTATCGTTTCCCTTTCAAAATAAAAACTTAAGGGTTTATCAACGTTCCCTTTACACAAAAACTTTGGTGGCGACTTCACAAGGCCCTCCGAGCGTTTACGAACGACCTCGGAGGATTTGCGCGTTTTTTAAACGAGGTGCGCACAGCTGGCGACTTCACTGGGGACCCTTTTCCCACTAGCGAGTCAAGCCTAACCTATTTGGCTTTTAAGCCAATTGTTTTTATTTTCTTTGCGCATCATGCTTATTATTTTATTCATACATGTCATATTTATGCTTTATGTTTATATTTGCTTTATTTGCTTTATATTCATATCATATATATCAAATGCGGGGGTTACTTGAGTGATGTTACTCCACATTGTTCGGGTTAATGCCGGACGTGTGAGGCTCTCTACCCGAGCTTGAGAAAAAAACTAAGTTAGAAGGAGGTTGTGTGCGGAAGCCCGCGTCGACGTATGTCCGTGAGGTAGGATGCCCAACCCCGCTTAGAGGAGATGTTCACGTGGAATTAATTCAAGTCATGTCGACGTATGTCCATAGACAACCCTAATTCCATGTGAGGTCTATGATTCTAAGGACCTCTTCTTAGGAAATTTCACCTTTTAGGGCCTACATGTGAGGATGGGGGAAATTCCGAACCTCCACATTTTATCCATTCGCATTCGCTCATGTTTGTTACATTATGTTTTAGCAGGAGCAATCAACACTTATTTGTTTATTACTTGCTTTATGCATAAATCATAGTTGGGGATATGAATGGCCAATGTGTTGAGGGGTAGCAAAATTTTCCAAAAAAATTCAAGTACTTCGCAGTGCGAAGTACGCGAATTTTGTCAGCCCAGCTGACCCTTCATTTATTCCCTCTCAACCACCCATTTCCACTATCTTTTTATTCCAACTGTTTATCTCCTTTTCTTTAACTCTTAAAACAAAAAAAAAAACACATTATTTTTTTGCCATAACTTCAACAAAAAAGGAGCTCTAAAATTTGAGAAAAAAAGGGGCATACTCTTTTTTGTTAATCTTCCCTTTTCTGCATTAAAGCTTTGCGTTATTCTCTTCAGAACCAGCAACCAGGTACGATTTTCTTTTCTTCCTCCTTTGTCTATCGCTAATTCGCATTACAACTATTTGGGTTTTAGGGTTTCTAATTTTGAAATTCCCCTTTTGAGTTTAAGTTTATAATAAGCTGCATTTAGGCCCTAGTTTGCTATATTAAGTTGGGATTTAGCAAGCATGCATCATGGGTATCTGCAACAGGCCTGTTTCTTTCAAATTCCAAGTTGTTTTTGTTGAAACCCCATTTACGAAAATTGAAAGAAGGAGAGCTGTTAAAGAGTTCCTTTTGATACCCAGTCATTGATTCTGAGGTCGCTTAGTTGCATGCATTGAATGTTAGAAGCTTAAACCAAGAGGTGTAGGTTCAGATTTCTGGGTCTTTGCTGTCATGGTCGCAGAGCAAAGTTCAACTTCGCACTGCGACCTTTTTCTGAGCAACCCAGAAATTTTCGAGCACCTTCGCACTGCGAACATGCCTTCGCAGTGCGAAATAAGCAGAAACAGAACCCTTGTTTTTCACTGCCTCTTTTCCAATTCCATTGATTCCACCCCATATCACCTACAATCATGAACCTTGTATACTGACTTTGTCATTTTTTTTGCAGATGGCACCGAAACCAGCAGGAAAACGCTCGAGGAGTGAGGCATCGGGATCTAGACCCCAAGGGGGTTTCGACGCCTCTCGCTTCCTAAGTCTTCGGAACCAAGAGAGATACGAAGAGCTTCTTGGCAGGACCTTCTGGCGTGAGAGGCAGTTTATTATAAGTGACAGGGGCACTTGGAGGGAGTTGGCCCGGTTAATAAACCAACGCCGGTGGGGAGTTTTGGTAAACCCTCCCCTAAACCTCAACTATGACATAATCCAGGAATTTTACACAAATGCCATTCCCGTAGATCCGGAGGGGGAGTTTACATATCAGACCATGGTGCGTGGTCGGATCATTAGATTCAATCGCGACGCCATCAACACCTATCTCCAAAACCCCTTCCAATTGGAAAATGATGAGCTTTGTGCTTTCCATAAGCACCAAAACCGTGGTAATTGGAACCACGATCTCTACGCTCAGACCATTTTCCAATCCGGAAAAGGCTATGAGCTTAATGCGGCGGGGCAGCCCACAAAGGCCCTCAAGGGCAACCTCACCACCTACGCCCAAGTCATTTTCCATCTTATCGTCCACAACATAAAACCCAAAAGCCATACCTCCGCCACCACCTTGGACGTGACCCCCCTAATCTACTATATCCTCACCGGTAAGCAAGTAGATGTGGCCAGGGCAATTTGCCAAGAGATCAAGATAGTGGTCGAGAGTGGCATCAAGCCACCGGCCAAGAAGATGTGCCCGCTTGCTTTCCCGGGTCTTATCATGGGACTCTGCCGGGAAGCCCGAGTAGCCATCCCCCCTCACGTGTCCGAAACCATTAAGAACCCCATTACGGACGAGTATATCTCCAGACACTGCACAGGGAGGAGAGCGGCAAGGGTACAGCAGCCACGGCCTAGACCTCCACCAGCATCAGGGGATCATCATACTTGCACTTTCATATTGGAGCAGAATGCCTCCACTCATCGATACATGACCATGATGCATGATTCCATGTATCGCCTTCAGAGGCAGCTGGGCAGGCCGACAGATCCCGATGATCAGATACCGACACCCCAGATGTTCGCAGCTCATGGTCGTTGGCCCGGGGATAGGCCAGAGTATGCAGAGGCTGGAGGCAGTGGTACAGCGGCCGGAGGCCAGGGAGGGGATGGTGAGGATGATGAGGACGAGGATGATGAGGATGAGGAGACTGAGGATGATGAGACTTTCACTCCTTGAGTGACCCCTTTTTATTTATTTATGCTTTCTCATATTTTGTTGTTTATGTTTATGTCATTTTTCTCGTACACTCTTTAGAGACTTCTTTTGTTTGGTACTTTATAGCTACATTTGTACTCTTGTTTTATTATTCGAGTACTTTTTGCTTTTATTGCCTAGCCTTTGCATCATCATCATGCCTACTTATTTTTAATATGTGTGAATATTGAAATTTTTTGTTATCTATCATTGGTAATTTGACAAGTCTTTCCGCAACAGAATAAGCCAAAGGTTTTAGCCATAGACGAATGGTAGTGATAAATGTGATTAATTTTCGCAAAGCTAAAATGCATGTTTCCTATTCTTTCCATGATTAAAACTTGAAAGGAGAATGTATATTCCATACCAAATTATACCATACAATTCACGTTATTTAATATGTTTGTTCTATGAACCATTTAGAACCAGCCAGATGTGAGGAATCCTCAAGGTTATCATAATACATATGCAGGAGACCGACATTTTTGTTTAGCTCGATCTTTTTATGTTAAATCTGAATTTTCTTTTTTTTAATTGCATAAAAGTATTGACATGATCAAGGCATTTGTTTGAAAACGAGAGAAAACAATCGACCACAAACAGCCCACCCTGTGAGAAGTGAGTACTTGTTAAACCCCTTCGAGCCTAACAAATCAGAATTTTTAACTATGAACTGCCAATTTTCATAAGCTCAACTGCTTAATGAGATTGCCGGAGTTTGTAAAAAAAATACATTCAGTTCATAGTTAATACATTCAATTAGGGTATCATACTGAAACAAGTTGAAAAAAAGGGGAGGTTGTGAAAGTCAAGCAACGTTGAATTTCTTAATTGATCTTGACGACCAAAGAAAAGAAAAAGAGAAAGAAAAGCAAACCAAGAAAAAAAAAAGAAAAAAAAAAAAGGAAGATCGGTAAAATCCAAGAGTTGTCGAGATCAAAGAGAAAAGCATTTGTGAAATCACCAAAGTTGTGATTTGGACAAGAAAAGGTATAAGTTAGGAAGAATGTTCCTCCTTGCTTGGCCATTTGAATTCAATTTCCCCACATATGACATTTCTTTTGTAACCTAGCCAAATTACAACCCTCAAAGACCTTTTGATCAATGCTTTCATGTTTTTAAGAAACAATAATTGGATGGACACATAATTCGATCGGAATGTTAGCAAACTTGCCGGATGAGTGTTCATTACCCCTCACATTAATATTCAATTTGTTCATTTACTTAAATGAGTGATAGGTTGGTTCATTGATAAACATGTTATTAATTTGAACTGTACGATATAATTTTTTGTGGTATTTATTTCGAATTTTTCAGTACAATCTCGGAATAATAGGGGCATTAAAATTGCATGCGAAAAGTTTCATATGAACCAAAATCAAAAAGCCCGACCTCGCTCGGCCACCAAAAGCAAAAAGCCCGACCTCGCTCGGCATCCAAACAATGAAGCCCCAATATTCATTGGCACCCAACAATAAAACCCAATATTCATTGGTATCCCCAGCAATAAAGCCCAATGGCACCCACAATCTTAAACCAAAAACCCGATTGTACCCAGTGCACAAATTATTCAAGGCCCAACCATGCTTGGTACTCTCCCTACAATTTACAAAAGGCCCAATTGGCATCAGCAATCCCAAACACGATTAAAGGAACTACACCTTTGGGGCAGGACACCTCCCCATTAACAATTTCACCAAGCAAAGTCTTTTACTCTTGTCAAAAAAAATTCCATTTATGATAATATATGTTCCAAAAAAATTTTTACGTGGAATCTTTTATGTTTTTGAATAAATAATAACAAGCACATTTTCTCTGAATTGTGAGTACTTAAAAGCATGCCTCAATATCTATCCATAGAGTAGATAAATCTCGCAGGTCAAGCACGGCTAATTGCTAAAGGGATTTTTGGTCATCGGTGAATCAAAAAGGAATATCCCCGTCGAATCAAAAGCCTGAAGGAACGATTCAAGCGAGACTGACCAACCAGAGCACAAGCATCCCCAGCGGAACCACCAGTTATGCTCCTCAGCGGTTTAGCACGATTTACACAGCGGATTAATAATCCCCACGAGGTATTTATCCTTTATCAATTATCGCGGCCTTACCCCGTCCATATTCGAATATATCCCCTAAGACGTCATCCCCGCAAGGATTACCGATTGTTTATACCGGTCCACTTTTTACCTTGCCGGTCTAATCTCGTCCCCACGAGCTTATCAGTCGTACAAGAGGAACAAATTCCCCAGTAAGCACCCTAAGCATCCAAACATCAACCAAGGCTGGATATCGATCATGCTTCCAAAATGATCCTTATATCCCCACGAAGCCAAACCTTATTGACATTCCCCAAGGAGTCTCAACCCAGAACAAAGAGTCCAATCATCATTGGCAGACCATCACAAATCCCCAGGACAAGCCCGAACTACATCGGTTTTGATCCCATTCGGGTATGTAGGCAAAGGACCTTGTCCTTCCAAACCAAACAAACAAAAGTCCAACCATCATTGGCACAACCACAACCAAGACCGACCTTGCTCGGCACCCAATCAGCATCCCACATATCATGCATAACATAATTCATGCATCATGTCAATTTCATTCATGCATGCATATACAAATCATTCATACACATGCATTTCATAAATCATGGCATGCATCCTCAAGAGAGATTCTCCAGTGAATATCACATATTCACCAGCCTCCATCAACAGTTAAGTAAGTGTTCCCCAGTGAACCTCCTTCACAAACTGTCCCCAATTCCCCAGCAGAAATCTTTGATTGAGTCTATCTCATATCATATTGCATTGCATTTCATACTGCATAACATGCATCATACAATCATGTTTTCCGGTGCAACCAGGGGCACCTATTTAGGGTAAGACCATTTCCTTAGGTATCGACCTCTAGTGTAAGCGGCTAGATAAGATCACCTCCCTCAGTGTTCGACCTTCAGTGTTAGCGGCTGAATAAGATCACTCCCCTGTTTAGGAATCGACCTTCAGTGTTAGCGGCTGAATAAGATTACCTATCCTTAGGTATCGACCTCTAGTGTAAGCGGCTAGATAAGATCACCTCCCTCAGTGTTTGACCTTCAGTGTAAGCGGCTGAATAAGATCACCCTCCCCTGTTTAGGAATCGACCTTCAGTGTTAGCGGCTGAATAAGATTACCTATCCTTAGGTATCGACCTCTAGTGTAAGCGGCTAGGTAAGATCACCTCCCTCAGTGTTCGACCTTCAGTGTTAGCGGCTGAATAAGATCACTTCCCCTTAGGTATCGACCTCTAGTGTAAGCGGCTAGATAAGATCACCTTTGCCTTTAGGAATCTACCTCCAGTGTAAGCGGCTGGATACGATTACCTTCATCCCCAGTGGATCTACCTCCAGTGTTAGCGGCTGGATACACCCTTTCAAATCATTGCATTTGCATATTTTACTTTCATTGCAATATTTTCATTCCGCGAAGGACAAAATTCGGGTCCTTCTTTTACCTAATTGATCTTCGCAAAGAGTTCATGAGATGCCCTCGGCACTCACACACTCTATGCAAAGACACAATTAAGTAGGGGCAGCTGTAGTACCCCAATTTTGTTCTAAACATTTTAAAACAAAAAAATCAAAAAAAATCAAAGAGGGAGAAAAAGTCAAAGTCAACAAAAGTCAACAGAAAAGTCAACATTTCAAAAATGATGACTTCGCACTGCGAAGCTCCCTTCGCACTGCGAAGTCTGCGATTTTTCTGCAGATTTTTGGTTTCTTAGATTTAATTCCAGATTTTGTTGCATATCATTTTCATATTTATTTTAATCAGCATTCATGGCTATTTGGGCCAAGCAAAACCAGAAATGAGAGACTTGCCATTAATGCCAAGGTTGGAAGCTTTTTCTTCCAACCTAGCATGTGACAAGCAAGTGGGCTTGCCCTTGGGCAGCTTTTGTCCCTCCCATGTGACCTGTTAACCACCCCAAGGTTGCCAACCACCTGCTTGATGACTTTCCTCCTGCTTGCTCCCCTAAAACCAGTCAAACTAGCTAGATTTTTCACTTGAAAAAGCCATGAGTGCCTACCCTGTTTTGCAACAGCTTTTCACCCTCTCACACCAGCCAATTATAGCCTTTTGCATCCCCCAATCTCTGCACATCACAGTGCACGTTTTTATTGATCAACCATTGAGATTGCAAGGATTGATCCCCAAGCTTGGCCAATTGCAATTCAGCCCTATTTCATCATCATTACTATCCTAAAACCTTTGAATTTGTGGCTGAAATCAGGCTGAGTCTTGCCCCTTGGCACAAGGCAAGGTTGCCTCTATCCATTAGCATTTAATGCAAAGGGATTCAGCCTGATCCTAGCCCACAAATCAGCTGGATTTTGGGGATTTCTAATGATGAAATTGATTTGGTTTTGGCCTATAAATAGAAGGCAATGCCCCACAAAAAAACACAACTCATAACAGCAATTCAAGAGCATTATACACACAAAGAAACACTACTCATTCCAGCTTACAAACACTTACAAACAACCAGAAAAAAACCAATCCAAACACAAAGCATTACAAAGTTCAAAACCATTACCAACATTCAAAACCTTTTGCAAGAACCTTCAATCAATTCAAATCCATTGCAGCTGGAGCTTTGCTAAGGATCTCTGTAAGTATTCTAAGTACTGATCTTGCATATTCATTTGTGTTTGCATAGCAATTTTGGTTCAAAACCTTTTGGTTCTAAAAAACCCCTTTTGAATTTCAAAGAAATCCCAAGGTTTTCAAAACATCAAAACTGGTTTGTCCAGCCTTTTTCATCCCAAAAACTCAAAGCTTTTCACTCACCTAAAAGGTCCTGAGTGGGTTCAGAAGTTGTTTCTGAACAAAAGTTCAGAAACAGCTTCTGAACTCAAAAATTCGCATACTTCGCAGTGCGAAGTCATGGTCGCAGAGCGACCATGACAGAACTCAGAATCTGAGTTTAGGTGCCCAAATGGCCAATTTTTGAGGTTCTAGCCCAAGAGCTCAGAACCTAGGAGTTTTAAAACTCATGTTTTTCAAACCATAACAAGGATTTTGCACAATATTGACAAATTCACAAGTTCGTGTGACATTTTGTGGATAACTTGCAAAACAAGTTATGTTCCTAAACTTTCAAAACAGCATGAACAAACAAGCTATGTTCATCCTTTCAAATTAAAAACTTGAACAATAAACATTGTTCATGATTTTCAAAACCCAAACATGAACATACGCCGAATACGTTCGCTTTTCGCAAAATGAGCCGAACTTGTGCGTTTTCTAACAAGTTGCTAAAATCTTTCCATTTTGGGTTTTCAAACCAAATGTTTTGATATACCTTGGGATTTCTAAAAGAATTCTACCCAAAAACTTGAATGAAAAAGGGATGGTGTGACGTATGTCTCTCCACTGCCCCGATTGTACGAATGCGTGACGTATGTCTCGTCGTTCGGACAATCGTCATTCCTTTTTAACGTATCCAACCATAACTAAACCAAATCTTGGCCCCTTGTGGTCAATCCGAACCTTTTGGTCCCCCGTGGCCACTAGATTCAATCCCTCTACTCGTTTGAGTCACTCGGTCAATGTTCGACTCGTCCGAGTCCATTGTACCTGTTCTTGATCCCAGTGGATCAATCGAACAATCCCTCGACTCGTTTGAGTCACTCGGTCAATGTTCGACTCGTCCGAGTCCATTGTACCTGTTCTTGATCCCAGTGGATCAATCGAACAATCCCTCGACTCGTTGGAGTCCCCTCGGTCAATGATTGACTCGTTTGAGTCCATTGCGCCTAGTTTGGTCCCATAGCGACCAATTCGAACCCTTTTACCCTAACGGACGTACCTTTTAACAATTCTAGTGCGATTCGTGAACAAACGCTTAATAAGTCTCCCAAGCACGAGCATACAAGCTATACGCTTAATAAGTCTCCCGAGCGCGAGCATACAAGCTACGTTTTAATCGCAAGAATTCGGTTAAAACATCGTCCATTTAAAATTAACCAACATATGTACGTTTTTTCTACCAAAGAACTACGTACGCTTTGAATTCTCCGACTACCGGGAGATACGTAGGAGCAAGATCGACATCTTGTCAAGCGCAATAATAAAAACTTTTTTTTCCTTTCGTTTGTTTTTATCTCTTTTCCCCCCTTTTAGTATATTTTCTTTTTACATAGATAAGCATGCGCGCAAAACATTTAAAAACAATTTAAGCTTTAGCCAAATAGAAGGTTCCCGTTGAGTACAACGGACGTGAGGGGTGCTAATACCTTCCCCTTGCGTAATCGACTCCCGAACCCGACAATGGTTGTGATGAGCATCCTTTCCTCATCGTCAAAGGGTTTTATTATCGTTTCCCTTTCAAAATAAAAACTTAAGGGTTTATCAACGTTCCCTTTACACAAAAACTTTGGTGGCGACTTCACAAGGCCCTCCGAGCGTTTACGAACGACCTCGGAGGATTTGCGCGTTTTTTAAACGAGGTGCGCACAGCCAGGTCTTCAAAGTTTGTTACTGACCTGGCCGGCAACCCCGCAACCCACTTATGCGCTACACCTTTCAGGGTCCCAGCAAAAATTTTGCAGCTCAACGCATCATCAGCTCCACTTATGAACATTTGCGTTTGGAAAGTTGAGACGTGACTATGTGGGTCACCCGTCCCATCATATGAGTCAATAGTGGGTTCCCTGAAATGACGAGGGATCTCCACAGCTTGTATCTCCGCTGAGAATGGCTGAAACACCTTGGGCATCAATCTGGTAGTTTCAGCACCGGTGACATTGTTTCTTAAGAGCTCGAGCTGCTCCCTTAACTCCCTCTCCCTGGCCTCCATCTGATGTCTGAGCTCAAGCTCTCGATCTTCCAGTTGTTGTTTCAGCTCGGCCTCCCGTGCTCGTGCTTCAGCTTGCAGACGTTGATGTTCATCATTTTGTCTTTGTTGCTCGACATTCTGCTCTTGAAGCTCACGCACTGCCTCAAGCAGCTGAGCTAGCTGGGGGTTGGCGTCGTCTTCCAGCTCGGATCCAGATGAGGCTCGGGTTGGTCTACGTCCTACCATGGAGGCAGGTTTGTTGAGATGAGGTAAGTTTGTTGGAATGGAGCTAGGCCGTTGGAGAATTTTACCGTAGCCCCACGGTGGGCGCCAATGTTCACGTATGTAAACACAATTTAATTACAACAGGTGAGCTGCTCAGTGAAGTGTCCAAGGTGGAACTTCAAGAGCACTCTGAACAAGACTTAAAATACTAAAACACTAACAAGACTTAAATGCTAAAACATTGTTCACGTTTTTTCATCTGTCCCCTCAAACCTTTCAAGTGACCCCTTTTATAGTCTTCAGGGTGTTGGCTTAATGGGCCTTCCTCTGATCATTCAAGGCCCATTAAGTTGTGATCCAGAGCCTCCCATTGGTCGTCTGTCCTGAGTACGGCCGCGCATGGGCTAGGATGCAACTCATCTGTACTGAGCGCGTGGAACTAAAACGTGTTTTCAGAGACGTTGATCAGTCAAACCAGTGAAGGCAAAGACGAGCTGAGCTGGCCTGACTTGAACAGTCAACCAGCGAAGACGAAGACGAGCTGAGCTGGCCTGACTTGAACAGTCAACCAGTAGAGACAAAGACGAGCTGAGCTGGCCTGACTTGAACAATCAACCAGTAGAGACAAAGACGAGCTGAGCTGGCCCGACTTGAACAGTCACCAGTGAAGACGAAGACGAGCTGAGCTGGCCTGACTTGAACAGTCAACCAGTATTGGGTGAGATCTTGCTAATTAGTCAAGTGAAGTATTACATGTCACACGGTATGGTTCATCCATGCCAGTCCACAGTCCACCAAGCGTCAAGCATATTAAGGCGTAGACGTTTGTTCTTTATCCGGTCGACCTATATCAGTCCAGATTTATATGTGTTTTTATGAGAGATAAATGACCTGAACGGAAAAAATAAAGATAAAGGAGCAAAGTGTTACAAATAAATAAGATAAATGACCCTTATGTAATTTTGCCAATTTTAATTTAAACAACATGTATGAGTTGTATGAACAAATTCTCTTTTATATTAACTGTAGTAGTTGTTTATTTCAACAAAAAAAAAACTTTGATAAATGGATGAATAAAGTCCAAATGACCGATGTTATTGATAAATCATCAACAATGCATCATGATGATGACAAGT
Organism: Medicago ruthenica; assembly: GCA_018208015.1. Taxonomy (NCBI): domain Eukaryota; kingdom Viridiplantae; phylum Streptophyta; class Magnoliopsida; order Fabales; family Fabaceae; genus Medicago; species Medicago ruthenica. Next base: position 89,347,519 of record CM031378.1, on the reverse strand, counting down.
TAGATGATTTGTAAAGGCCGAGGTAGATGTTTATGGCTTTTCTAATATGTTAGCATGAATTTGAATGTTTTCTTTTTTTGTGCAGATTTATTTCATTCATTGCTTTCCAAAAACATTATTAACTTTGAATTATTTAGAACTAGTCGGGTGAGGTGGCTTTCCACCGTTTACCAAATATTCGAGTGCTAACAATTTGTGTTTTAGCTTGATCGCTTAATGTTGAATCTTGCGATTTGTTTGATATACAGATATGATCAAGACAATTTTTCATTTTGAACATAAACACTTGGCCATGTAATGTCTACCCTTTGAGTAGTGATAATTTGATAACCCCTTTGGTCCTTCAATACAGATTCGATCAGGATTGAATGATGGATACAAGAAATAATCAAGGAAGTACAATCAAAACTTAAGTTAGAGAATTAGAGAGGGGCCGCATTCACGTTCCTTATTCCTATACTATTCTTTAGCCGATGAAGCATGAAGTGTAAAGAACGGTATAGTGAGGCCAGGAGCAGGGAATCTCAAGATATATCTTGGTCATCGTGAAAGAATGCATGCAACTTACGATTTCAATTCTTGACCGAGTTCAATGGAGCCAGTACAAATGAAGTAGTAGCTGAACCAATAAAGCAAAAACACATAATGTTCTATTTACACCTAAAAATAATTAGCTTGTTAGCTGAAATCGACAGATAGACGATTAGAGGATTTGGCAAGTGTCTTCCCAGCCGACGGAAGATTAGGCAAAGGCTAAGGCATCCGATTTGGGGAGATCCGATTCTATCTCAAGTCTATTGACTAAGAACTTGGGTCTTGAAAATCTCAGATTGAGTCAAAGCTCAGTAAAACGGGACAAAGAGGCTAAAAACCCATGCTCCATGTTTATAGCGCCACTAACCACGAGGAGCGATGAGCAAGAAAACATGCTCGTGGGAAGACTGCACACTAAGGACCTTGTCAACGGATCATGCCGTGAAGTGGGAAGTTGACAGCCAAACGTGGAAAGCATGTATCAAATAAAATGAATAAACCATTTTTTGGGGGCTGATTTGTCATGACTATCCTATAAACCACTGTCGTTTTAGATTAAATGGCTTTGTAGAGAGATACAACAGTAATAATTTTCCCAAAGTTGGTCATATTGAGCATCAAATGAAGAATGCCTTATGGAATTAGTGTTGATTGAGTACATGGAGAGCCTTTATATGAAGAATACTGTCTCAGCTTTTCAAACTTTTTGCAGGAAATTAGAAGAAACATGGAAGAAAATCTCAGTTATGAAACTAGTCGCCAAGTAACCTGCTGGTTTACAATCATTGAGCCAATTAACCTTTTGTTTTGTCTTCTAAATGGGATGCCTATGTTGTGCACATAATTCGCAATTCACATTGGTACGCAATATGGATACGGGTTCACGGCATGCGACATGTGAAGAATTAGGTACATTATAGTCTTATAGTATAGAGCTTTGGTACGCGTGGGTTTGTAGTACGAGTACAAACTAATTAAGTATAGTAAGCTATCAATAAATTTTTAAGAAAAAGATCTTTTTAACCTAGGCCAAATTACATTGAAAAAAATAAACATTGACCTCCCTTGAGGTCTGTTAAACTGTCACTGACACCCCCTATATTTTTTAACCTGACACAAATCTCCCCTTCTTAATTTTGAATGTGATAAGCACCTCTCCTTTAGGTTATCATTTGCACTCTGTTAACATACAAATTGTTTGATCCACACACAATAATTTTTTACCAAAGCCTCCTCCAATTTTGAAAAGGCCATTGTTGATTCTTTCCTTTCGTTTCTTCTCACTATGTTCCCTTCCATTCCAGTTCTATTTTCCCTTTATGTTTTTATGTATCTTCACGCATGTTCTGGTATTTTAAACAAGTTGTTGTCATGACAACAAGAATATGATGGGAAAGCTATTGGTTGATGCTCAAAGTATGACCACATATGTTAATGCTATTCATAAGGAAATAGAATAATATTGATCATAATTACGGTCAAATTGTCAAATTACATAAACTAACAGAGAGAAAAAACTTGTCAACAAATTAACCAAAGAGAATGTGTATTGTTGAAAGGCTTTGTTTGTGCCAATTTAAAGACAAAGTACGGTTCGAGGAATAGTAAAAAAGGAAAAAAAAAAGCTGCAACACAGATCTAAAAACTTCCAGAAAAAAAGGCAGAACTGTGTTTTTCCACTAACAGTGCTAACGGTGTTAACATAAAGGGGAGGTAAGTGTTTTTTCTAAACTAGAAGGGGTGTTTGTGTTGTTTAGTGTAACCTCAGGGGAGATCAATGCAATTTGCCCTATCTAGTGTGAGTCTTTCCAACTACTCAACATGGTCTCCACTTCGATACTCAAAATCTTTAAATATTTATTTAGTTAAAATGAATTAATAGTCCAAAAAAGTAGAAGGAACGACAATAAAGTAGTGTCCACTTACCAAAACTTTTTTGATATTCATATCTTTCACTTTTTTTTCTTTTTTTATCGGTGTTATTATGCAAGAGATGTTCTCTTTCTCCAAACTTCAAAGATATTTTCTGCAAAATTTATGTGCACCATCGGAGGTTTTCTTTTATCTTTTAACTAAACTTCACAATATGTAATGTAATTTATAAGTTCTGTCTCTGTTTCGTTACGTATTAATATCACTATATGATGTATTTGGAAATCATTTACCAAAATCTATAGTATATATACCTGCTGCTAAAACACAACATGAGTTAACATGATTACTACATCAGTTTTTGGCTTGCTGCCTTATTTCATTGATCTCAATACGACTTAGATTAGATACAACCTGAACAAATTAGAAAGAAAAACAATAATAAGTAACACGATGCTTGTTAAAAAAAAAAAAGTAACAAGACAAAAACAAATGAACTGAAAACCACATGAGGAACTGCTGCTACATTTCACTCATGCAAAATTCGAATTTGGACAAGGTGGAATTGCTATATCGGTAATCCCTTCTAACATCAACACCACACCCTTCATTGTTGGCCTCAGAAAAGGGTCATCTTGGATACACCAAAGTGCCACCTTAACCATATTTTCCATGACATTTTTATCAATGGCTTCCGAAGGAACAAGTTTGTTTACGTCTCCTGCAACAAAGCACTTATAAGTCCAACCAGCGAGAAGAATCTCCTCAGGTTCCAACACATTAACATCTAGGTTTCTTCTGCAACATAAGATTTCCAACAGCACTATTCCATAGCTATAAACATCTGTTTTCACTGATATTGCCACGTTCTTGTTCCATTCTGGGGCCATGTACCCTCTTGTCCCTCTGATCATCGTGAATGTTCTGGTTTGGTCTGGCATTAAAAGTTTTGCAAGCCCAAAATCAGATATCTTGGCGGTCCAAAACTCATCCAACAAAATGTTTTGAGGCTTTAAGTCGCAATGAATGATTGGGGCATCACACTCTTCATGGAGATACAAGATCCCTCTTGCAATATCCAGTGCTATTCTTACTCTCTCATTCCAATCTGGACGTCTTTGATCACCAAAGAGAAGCTTTCCAAGTGATCCGTTGCTCATGTATTCATAAACCAGAAGCCTTTTTGAACCCTCAACACAAAAACCCAGCAATCTAACTAGGTTCCTGTGGTGGGTTTTCCCAATGGATCTCACTTCTGCTTGAAACTCCTTTTCCCCTTCTTCCACCACCTTCTCTAGTCTCTTCACTGCAATCAATCTCTTACCTTTGTTTAAGGCCCCCTTGTAAACTGATCCAAAAGCACCCTTACCCAACTCTTCCTTAAAATGATTTGTTGCTCTTTTCAGCTCGTTATATGAAAACCTTCTCAGAGCCACCTCTTCATTCAACCCTAGGTTCCCAGTGTCCGTTAGCCTTTTGTACCTTAATACCCGAATCTTGTAAACGTAATGGATGGATATTAAAATCGCTGAACACAAAAGCACAGTAAAAATTGATGTAACAACGATAATATGCACCACTGCTTTGTTACTTGTAATTAGAGGTGGCTGTGGATAAAAAAGTGTATCATTCCACTTCCAGTTTTCGATGCTACTATTTCCCACCTTTATGTATGCTGCTGCAGTCGAGTCGTCGGCTTCATGTGTCCTTGTGACATATCTCAAAGGCAACCCTTGTTTCTTGCATCTTGCTTCCTCATACAGTGCAGCCCAACAGTTGCAATCAACCAAACAAGCAAATGAGCATTCTTCTTCCGATGATATATCCGTAGTATCAAAATAAGGATGGTCTTTCCATACAATATTGTTCATTGGGACCATATTATAAAAGGCCAAACCATCTTTCTCACCTCTACACTCTACTTTCGAATAGTTCCTTTCGCAGCCGAGAGTCTTTTCATTTGCATCTATAAATTTATAACCAGTGAGACAGTTGCATAATGGTTTGTCGTCCTTGAATGTGCAGTAACTGTTTAAGCTACAAAACCCCTTTACTTCACAGGGGTTATTCCCCGGCCAACTTGCGATAATTTTGTCACTGCCATTGTTAACGTGATGAGCATGCAGCCGAAAAACCCCATCAAAATCAAGGGTTGCACGAAAAATAGTCTGTTTTCCTCCAGTCTCTTGCTGGTCCTCGTCGGCATTATTCAAAGTTCGAATAAGTCTAGAATCACTGTTGTCATTCCAGATCTGCAGTAAACCTGTACTGTTGAGGTAAAGATGATATTTGATATTGTCACCATTATCGACTTTAGTATCAGAGGCCCAATAAGCATCCCATCCTGTTTTTGTTGTGTATGCTGGATACAGAACAAGATTTCCATCAACCTGCATGTTGAGTTGAAACCTTCCAGTTGAGCTGTTGGTTTCTGATAAACTAGAGGACAGTTGGCCTCCACAAGGTAGAGATTGACTCTCCAACAAAGTATCAGTCGGGTGATCGAAACTCTGCCATATGATGCTGGAAATATTATTGTTGTCATATAGTACAAAGTTCCCAGAATCAAGCATGGAGGCAGAGGAAGCTCTTGCATTAGCATTAACAATAAGCTTCTCTTGTCCTTGTTGATCTGTTAGTATTATTGTACCATTCATGGTGAGTTGTAGCTTTGCAGTTGAGGTTACTGGAGGGTCATCACGGTTTGCAGTCCATACTATTGTGTTGTTCCTCTTATTCTTGCCAACCAACCAAATTCCAATAGCAAAGCCATTGTTGCCTTGTGAATAAAAGCCAAAAGCGAATAGGCCAGAAGGAGAAAGCCACATAGATTTGTAATCACTGCTACCGGGGGAAAGTGAGGAACCCGGTGCTATCCGCTCTAGTAGTTGTAGTTGTGATTGTGTTTGAGCTCCAGTATTTGATAATGGTAAGGACATGAACACAAGGAAGGTGAAAGTTGCAGTATAGGAGGCATCCATGACCATAACTATTGGGTTTTTTATTATCTCAGAGAGAAGAAAAGCAAAGTTTTTTTTTTTGAGAAAGATGGAAAGTTGTTCTTCCTAATGTCACTGCCTTGCATAGTGTGATTGATCCAAAGACTTTTCTTAGTCAATGCCTCACAATAAACAGTCGTAGAAAATTAGCATAGCAAGAGTGCAAGACCTTGACCAGCAAGTCTTCCCTTGAGCCAACCAATATCCTTCAGGAAACAAGTATCTTTCAATGAAGACAAAAGAGGAAGAAAAAAAAAGGAAAAAAAGACAGTATGGCTCCATTTGGTAAAAAGAGTTGGGATCATCTTTATTTCTCATAATAAATGAAGAGTTCCATTTAGAGGGAGATAAATATAAAAAATTGTTAATGATTGTATATTTGTCTCTCCAGATAAAAGAAATAGAGAGAATTTTAAATAGAGAGGATCCTAATCCGGTAAAAAATAGTGAATAGTTGATAAATTAGTTTATAGCAGCTAGTTGATAAGTTAGCTGATAGGTGGTAGCAGATAAGCTAACAAATTGAAATTGTGGTGTTTGGTAAAATTAGAGATTGAACTAGCTTATAAGTATGAAATGATATAGTTAGTTAACATTTTTTTTTTCAATTAAGATTATAAGGGTAAAATTGAAATAAATAATGATAAGTTATAAATTACTTGAATTAGCTTATCAAGAAATCGTTTAGTAAAAATAAGCTATAGGCTCACGAGAAAGCGACAGTTAGCAATCATATATTTTTTAGTCAAATGAGCTTATAAAAATAAGTTATAAGCTATAAGCTGAAAAATGGATCTTTCAAAACATATATGACATGTGAAAAACGCAATATATCTCAACTTATGAATTTTGTACAAGGAAAATTCTATTTTTATTTTGTGATACAAAGGGGTAGAATGCTAAAAGAAAATAAAAACTACATAGCTATTAGGTGAGATAAGGAGACACCTCGAAAATCATAAGCTATAAAACTTAAGACACCTTCATAGATGTCGATTGAAAAGGAAATAATGAAGTTAAAGATGCAGGGTTTGAATCCTAGCATGAGAGAAAATACTAATATAACAATTAAAATACTAACATTGGTCATTCTAGATAGTCCACATCTACCACACAACCATGAGAGAAAAAATATGGTGTGCTAGAAATAAGAAATGTTTTGAGGGGACTAATGTTGATGTGGTTGCCACTGTTCAAAAGGTACAAGGATCTTTTGTGAATTTTAAGAGCGCTAGTACGGTGTTGTTGAAGACACTAAGTGGAGGTCCAATTTTACCAATATCTGATGTTCATTGGACACCTTTGTTTAGTGGTTTCTATAAGCCTAATGTTGATGCAGCAGGTCCGATAGAGGGGTGTCGCGGTGATTTTTGGATATCAAGCTATTAATTAGCGTTGACTCACAATTTTAAGCTCACCACCGATCTTTTATTTTTCCGAGGAAAAAGGGAGAAAGTTCGAAAACCCTATTTTAAAAGAGATCAAAGGTCCGGGGGTTGGTTACGCAAAGGGAAGGTGTTAGCACCCTAAACGTCTATAGTACTCTATAGGAACCTCTTGCTTATTTTTATCTTTATGCTAAATTATTATTTGTTTGTAAAATAAAAGCTTAAGTATGAAAGGATTAAAGTGAGAAAATTAAAAGAAAGAAAATGTTTTGGTTATTTTTATTGATTTGGAAAGACAAAGTCTTTTGCCTACGTACCCGAGCGGGATCAAAATCTCGTAGTTCGGGGTAAAAAGCTGAGTGATTGGTTTTGATTGATTTTAAAGTTTGAAAAAGGTTTTAAGAAAGATGAGAGGCCGTAAAGGCATAGAAGGATAAAAGAAAGTGAGTTTGATTGATTTTAAATTGAAGAAAAATGTTTTGATTGATTAAAGTTGATTAAAAATTTGATTAAGAAAAGAAAGATAAGATTGACTTTTTTTGAAAATTTTTGATTATAAAATGTTTTTGGATTTTGACTTTTTTGACTTTTTATGAAAATTTTGATTAAGTCCTAGGGTCCTGAGACTAAGTTATGCTGAGATATCTAAACGCCCCGGATCCCTCGAAATGACGTTGGATCAAGTGAGGGTCCTTTTCCTCGGATACGGTCCAAATTACAATATCGTCCTCGACATAAAGCATAAGAAAAATAAATGTGGTGTCGGTGCATATTCTCATTTATATTTTTATTTACATTGGACCTAGATACATTCTAATGGCAAGAAAATAAATGACAAAAATAAAATAAAATAAAATTGCAACTGCGTTAAAGTAAATATGCTAAAAAGAAATAAAAAATGCATAAAATGTAAAACAATAAATAAATATGGTGCTTAAAGTAAATAAAAAAATAAAAATGCGAGGCATAAAATAAATATGATGCTGAAAATAAAATAAAAATGCGAGACAATAAAATAAACATGATGCTAAAAGAAAAATAAAAATGCAAGACAATGAAATAAATATGATGCGTAAAATAAAAGAAAATAAAAATGCAAGGCAAAAAATAAATATGGAGCTGGAAAATAAAATGCAAGACTGAATATTAAATATGGTACTGGAAAATAAATAAAGAAAATAAAAAATGCAAGGCATAAAATTAAATATGATGCATAAAATAAAAGAAAATGGAAAATGCAAGACAAAAAAATAAATATGATGCAATAAAATAAAAAAATAAAAAATGCATAGTACTGGAAATTAAAAGCAATAAATAAAGTGCTAAAAATAAAAGAAATAAAAAAAAAAAAGTGCAAGAAAGAAATAAAGAAAATAAAAGAATAGAGAGGAAGAAAAGGGGTGCAGAAGTAATAAGGGGAGTGCAGAAAGTAAAAGAGTAGAAATCAGAAAAAGAAATGGAAAGAGGAGAATGGGCCAAGTCCAAAAAGCTGAGTCCAGGGAGAACCGGTCTGGTTCGGTCCGAAAGAACCAGACCGGTTCAGCAGTCTATAAAAATCTGAAACTGATTTTTTTAATTCATTTTTATTTTACTTTCTCTTTCTTTCTCTTATCTTCTCACCTACTCTCTCAAATTTTCCTCTTGTTTTCTCTCTGTAAACCTCACGTCCACTAATCCTCTCAAATCCTCTCACATTCTCACCACTCCTCACGTCCTCTCTTCCTTTTTCTCACATCCTCTCCATTTTCTTTCACATCCTCACACGTCCTCCCTTCCTCTTTGATCTCTTTACATGAATCCGAAAAAAAACTCAAAGAAAAACTAGATCTAGGTTCGAAAATCGTACCCTTTTGTGTCTGGATGCGAGGCTTTGGTTCGGTTTCTGTGATAGTTTTTGATGTGCTTGGATCTGTAAATTTGCGGATTTGCTTCTGCTTGAGATGTTGCGATTTGGCTTGGTGTTTGTAAAATGGGTTCGGTTCTGGTGATTGTTGTTTGTGATGATTCGGTTAAGTTATGGTTATGGCTAGTGTTTGTGATTTGTTTGCGGTTATGGATTCGTTTTTTGGATTTGGTTTGTGTACAGTTTTGATGATTTGTGGTTTTTGTTGATTTTGGGTGGTGGTTTGTTGGTGGCTTGTGGTGGTTCAAGGGTTGAGGGAGTGGTGGCTCTGATTGGTACTGTTGATTGTACTGTGACTGATCTGTACTTTTTCGTGAACAGTGCTATTTATAGTAAAATAATGGGTAAAAACGGAAAAAGACTGAAATGCCCCTCTGGGCCTTGGACAAAATGGACTGAAAATGGACTTAAAAAGAATAAAATCAAAATAATAAAACACAATAATTAAAAAAACGAAAATACACAATAAAAATAAAAACTAATAAAAAGAAAGAAAATAAAAGAAAAGAAATAAACAATAATAATGAAAAATAAAAATAATAGTAAAACAATAGAAAATAAAAAATAAAAAAATAATAAAACGGTTGCCTTCGGAACAAAAATGAGGTATTTTAAAATACCTCCCTGCCGAAATTTCGTCTGAAACGACGAAAATTTCCGGCCTAAAAGACGAGAGAAATGAAATAAAAACGGGTCAAAAATGGGGTATGACAGATGCCCCTATTTAAGTTTCTTCGTTACGGAGATTTAAAAGTGAAATTTTTAAATCGACGGGTCGAAGAGACTTAAATACAGAGTACACCATTTTTGACCGAATGCAACTGCAAAATGCTATGAATGCAATGCTATGCATGTAATGTTGTGCATGCAATGTTGTGAATGCTCGCGATGCAAGTATGAATGCAAGACGGCGAGGATGACTCGACTGGGGATAAAACAAGAGGATACCCGAGTCTGTTAAAGAACGGGATCCGACTCCACTGGGGATAACATGGTTTCACTGGGGATAAATGTAAGTTGTCTACTATCGCACTAATTCAGAACGATAGCCTAACAAAGACAAAGACCGATGTTACCTACTATCATGTAAATGATAGCTTAAAAAAGGTAATAGAAAGAGACATTGTCTACTATCAACAAAGATGATAGCTTAAAGAAGACAGATGACATCACAGGGGAATATGACATGTATTACCTACTATCGCGTACTGATAGCTTAAAAAAAGGTAATATAAAAGGAGACATCGTCTACTATCGTTGTATGGATAGCTTAAAGAAGACAGATGACATGTATTACCTACTATCGTGAACTGATAGCTTGAAAAAGGTAATATAAAAGGAGACATCGTCTACTATCGTTGTATGGATAGCTTAAAGAAGACAGATGACATGTATTACCTACTATCGTGAACTGATAGCTTGAAAAAGGTAATATGAAAGGAGACATTGTCTACTATCGTTGTATGGATAGCTTAAAGAAGACAGATGACATGTATTACCTACTATCGTGAACTGATAGCTTGAAAAAGGTAATATGAAAGGAGACATCGTCTACTATCGTTGTATGGATAGCTTAAAGAAGACAGATGACAAGTATTACCTACTATCGTGAACTGATAGCTTGAAAAAGGTAATATAAAAGGAGACATCGTCTACTATCGTTGTATGGATAGCTTAAAGAAGACAGATGACATGTATTACCTACTATCGTGAACTGATAGCTTGAAAAAGGTAATATAAAAGGAGACATCGTCTACTATCGTTGTATGGATAGCTTAAAGAAGACAGATGACATGTATTACCTACTATCGTGAACTGATAGCTTGAAAAAGGTAATATGAAAGGAGACATGACCTTGCCTACTATCGGTGTGCGGATAGCTTAAAAAAGGCAGGCAAAAAAATTTTACCTACTACTAATGTGAGGGTAGCTTAAAGAAGGTAGAATGTAAATGTCAGCTGTTCGGGATGTTGCCGAACTGCCATTGACGACAAGAAACAAAGATGAATGTCAACTGTCCGGGTTATTGCCGAACTGCCATTGACGACAAGAAACAAAGATGAATGTCAATTGTCCGGGTTGTTGCCGAACTGCCATTGACGACAAGAAATAAAGGTAAAATGTGCACAAACTGTTCAAAAAAGAACTGCCATTTGGCGGAGAGGGAGTGACATCTCGGGACCAGACACACTGGGGATGACACTTGGGGAAAGAGAAGCTACACATTTTTATGATTGATCGATATGGAAAGATATTTGAGGCAAGACTCAGGGTGGTTAATGCAACCATGATGTTGTTTGTATGTTATATCTGCATGAATGTGTATATGCATGAATGTATGAATGCATGAATGACGACACGACTTGTATGACCGTGTGACTGATTAACTTGTGATTATATGGGGAATTGACTTGTATGATTGTATGAAAGACTGACTTGTATGATTGTATGAAAGACTGACTTGTATGATTGTATGAAGGATTGACTTGATGAGACAAGATTGGACGGATAAGATGGAAAGTGACCCGACGTCGCATCACAAACACCCGGTAATCTTCAATGGGGATGATGCCACTGGGGACATATCAAAACAAGGACGGGGTAAAGCCCGGCATGTGCAACAACTGATGGGGAGTAAACACTTCCTGGGGAGAGCGTGCTAATCCAAAAACCTGGTAGAAGAACTGGTGCTTCTGTGGTCATGCTTATTTTGTTTTGTTTTCTTGTTGTTTTGTTTTTTTTTTTTGAGTCCCTAATTTTTGCCTGGACCGCCCTTTCGGGTTTTCAGCCCACCGGGAATATATTCTTTTGTATGCCCCTAATTTTTGCCTGGACCGCCCTTTCGGGTTTTCGATCCACCGGGAAGCTCATTTTTGCCTAAGCCGCCCTTTCGGGTTTTCGACTTACCGAGCTCTTTTCTTTTCTCTTTTTTCTTTTTTCTCTTTTTTCATATATTTCTTTTTGTATTCTTTTTTTTTTAAGCAATTGACCATGTTCAGCCTGCAAAGTTTATCCGTTCTCAGGATAGCTGTTGATGCACCCTTCACTTATTCATGAGTTCAAAGAAAATGTGTTTTGTTGTTTATGCTTTTCAAAAAGACATGAAAAATATTTATGATTTTGAAGAAAATTTTGTTTCAAGCACTACCATCAAAAATAGAAGAAGTTTTTTTTTATAAACTGAATAAATAGGAATTCCAAATGAAAGGCAATAGGCTCAAATTTATTTAAAAGAGTGGTGGCCCGCCAATGGCATGGCTCCACGGATCTTACAAAGTTTGGAAAATGGTAAATATAAGGGGAAGGTACATTGAACACAATAACCGCTATTCTCCCTGACAACTTTGAATTTCACTGTTTGGATGCTTCAGATTCAGAGCTTCTTTGACATTTGATTGTGCCCCAAGTGAGTAGAGATTAGCTCAATGCAGTTACTTTGTCTTTTGATCCTTAACTTTTGCATAGATCGCCCTTTCGGGTTTTCGACCTATCAGGATGATTATTTTTCTGTTTGATGTCTCTAATTTTTGCCTGGATCGCCCTTTCGGGTTTTCGATCCACCGAGACGCTCCTTTTTGCCTAAGCCGCCCTTTCGGGTTTTCGACTTACCGAGCTGTTCTTTTATTTTTTAGACAAAGTATTTCTTGACTGCATCGGCGTTCAGGACGAGGGAGCTCATCACCATCCATTGTCGTAAGAGTTAATGCGCCACCGGAGAAAGCTCTCTTGACGACATATGGATCTTCATAATTAGGCGTCTGTTTGCCCCTGGAATCAGGTTGGAAAGATAAAACCTTCTTGAGCACAAGATCTCCTTCTTGGAGCACACGAGGACTGCCCGTGACACAAAGCATTCATGCGTTTCTCTTCAATCAAGTTTGAACTGATCATATTTGTTTTGACATCATTCAGCCTCTGATAATTTGGCTTCCATTAGAACTTTCATACCGTATTCCAAAGAGAAAAGGGGTTGCCCCTGTTGAGGTACACACTGAAATACGATATCCGTGTAAAAGCATTTTGTAACATCCCATGCCCATCCTTGTAGATGGTTACCATCTTCTGCACTATCTTTTTGATGTATTTTTGCTTTTCTTTTTGTTTTCTTTTTCTTTTGATTTTTTGTTTGATTTTTTCTTTTGATTTTTTTTTTGCTTTTGATTTTTGCTTTTGCTATTCTTTTTTGTTTATTTTTTTTTTTTTATGCAGCCTAGATGGCACCATTCATCTGGGATTTGATCAGGAATACTGTAGTGTCCAAGTTAATCACTTCCAGTGCTTCTTTCAGGAGGCTGAATGATGTTCTTTTCATATTCTAGTAACAGAGAGATCTTTTCGAGAATCCCTTCATCTTCCTCCTCTTCAGCTTCGTAAACAGGGAACTCAAAGTCGGGAGAGAGCATAGGGTTACAGTGTTCAACGGGTTTATTGATACTTAGTCTGTATATGATTGATGATTGATTTTAGAAGATGAGTGAACAATGCAGACTTTTTGAAATTGATTGAAAACAGAAAATAAAAATAAAATATTTTTGGGTTTTTTGTGTTACCATTTTCCAGAAAAAGCTAAGAATAATAAAAACATAGTCAGGAACAAAACGACTTCTTATTTGATGATGGGAATGCATGAAACAAAAGCCCTAAACAAGTTCACTTTCGTCTCGGGCGGAACGAAAGGATTTTTTTGAAAAGACAAGACAACAAAACATATTACTTGGACCTATGAGTAACTTGAGGGAATGTCAACAGCGACCTAGTTGCGGTAAACTATGCCATGTGTTACAAAATTAACTGTCACCTTCTTCAACAGGGTGAGCTTCTGAACAATCTTGCATCCAATTAACAGATGGAGTCCCATGGCCAGGTAGTAGATTAGCTTGCACACTGGAGTTCGACTCTTTGAAGGACAAGATGTTAGCCTGGATCAACTTCTGGACTTCAGCTTTCAAGGCATAACAATGCTCAACGTCATGACCGGGTGCCCCTTGATGGAAGGCACAAGAAAGATGAGATTTATACCCCCTTGGCAATTTTTCAGGTACCTTAGGAGGTGCCTTAGTTTGAACAAGATTTTTATCAAGCAAAGCGGGGAGCAACTCTGCATATGCCATGGGGATTGGATCAAAATGCGATATCCGCTGAACCCGATTCTGTTGTCGAGGCTGTTGTTAATGCTGTTGCTGAGGCTCCTTATGGGCCACCATACTTACCTTTTGCTCTTTCTTTCCTGAAAAGCCATTCCCAAGCCCCTTTGTACTGCTGGCAGCAAAAGCACTTTCCATGACTAAACGTCCTTCTCGGACTCCTTCTTCCAGACGCATTCCCATATTAACCATCTCGGTGAAATCTGTCGGCGCACTGGCAACCATCTTCTCATAATAGAATTGACCAAGGGTCTTCAAGAAGATTTTGGTCATCTCCTTTTCTTCTAAAGGCGAGACAACCTGAGCTGCCACTTCCCTCCAGCGTTGGGCATACTCCTTGAATGTTTCCTTGTCCTTCTGAGTCATAGCACGAAGTTGGTCACGATCTGGGGCCATGTCCAGATTATACTTATATTGGCGAATGAAAGCCTCACCAAGATCATTGAAAGTGCGGATGCTAGCACTGTCCAGGTTCATGTACCCTTTCAAAGCAGCACCAGTCAGACTGTCCTGAAAGAAGTGGATAAGAAGCTTGTGATTATCAGTGTGCATAGACATCTTCCTCACGTACATCACCAGATGGCTACGTGGACACGAATTCCCCTTGTATTTTTCAAAGTCAGGGACCTTGAACTTGGGCGGTATTACAACGTCAGGAACCAAACAGAGTTCTCGAGCATCTTTACCAAACAAGTCTTTTCCCCGGAGAGCTTCAACTTCCCGTTGCATTCCGTCAAATTTCTCCTGAAGTTCAACCATCCTGTCAAAATTTCCAACACTTTCAGCATGAAAGATAGGCACGGCCTCTTGTTGGATGGAGTGGATAAGAGGTGTTGAATTTGTTGCAGCCACTTGAGTGAATGACAGACCGGGTGGAGGAGTAAGCACGGTAGAGGTTGGCAAAGCAATCGAGATTGGTTGCTCAAGAGCAGTGACAACAGGCTGAGGAACTGACGTTTGGGCTTGGGAAGCTAACAAAGCATTCATCATGGGGGTCAACTTCTCCATCCCCTCCCTGAGACTAGCTAACTCTTCCCGGAGGTTCTGGTTTTCTTGCTCTAACAGATCCATTCTTTTTCTCTGATGTGCTCGAGTGTTGTGAATGTGAGTAGACTTGCAATGAATATGTCGGGTCACTTCCTTTGACGGCGGCAGATTAACCTTTTATTGGTGAACAAAATGTGTGAGACTCGATTTAGAAACTATGAATGCAGTATGATGCATGATTATGCTTAAAGAAAGTTTTGTAATCGAAGGTCTTGTCGAAGTAATTGTAAACATCGTAGTTTAAACGTTTCATTTAAAATGTTACAAACAATCCCCTTTTTGGAACAAAGCCAAGGGATATGCTCAGAAGTTCAACAGTGGAAATCTTGAAAAGGTCCCGATATTTCAAACTTGAGGATGCCGAATGATCTCCCATAACGAGTTTGAAAAATTCTCCGGACTAGTCACTAAAGATCCTAGCTTCCTTAAGTTTGTCACATCCAAGCTTTTGAAATTGTACTTCTGAGTGTTTCTCTTTGTGAAGTTCATTCCTACGATGTTTACAACTAAACTTGTCTAAGTCCTTTGATACTTAATGAAAAATGTTTATGAATGAGTGCATGTATGCATGATTATGCTAAAGAGCGGAGAAAACATGGTGAGGTTAAGTCCATAATGTTGGAGTCAAGGGTAAACACGCCGTTTGGTAAGGACTATGGTTTCATATGTACCTGTATCACGGGTTCTACCAAGTTCCCAAAGTCATTGACCACTTCCGAATATTGTCGGATTACGGGACTGACTCCCGGTCCAACAACGTTCGTAGGAAAGTCTCATTTGAGTGTAGTATCGCGTATCAACCAATTCAAGACTACTCTTGATTAGCCACCGCACTACGTCCTAAAAGGCCAAGATGGGTTAAAGGTAACTAAAGGTCCTCAACTTCATAGGTCACTTGAAAATATCAATGCCAAACACGACTACTCATGCCAACATAATAATACTTCCAAGATTCCTCCATTGAGCGGGGTTATCACATGTGCCACATCCGAAACTCACTCTCGGAAAGCCACTATGATTATACCACCATCCTATCTTATGTTTCCCTCAAGTCCGGGTATAGGACTTATCTCACCACTCACGTAAAAAGATAAACATTTAAGCACGTATTTACAATTACATAATAATAAAGCGTAAAGATAAAAAGAAGCAAGATAGGTTTAACCCACTTAGGATTTTGTTATCCCCAGTGAAGTCGCCATTTTTCTGTCGCGGTGATTTTTGGATATCAAGCTATTAATTAGCGTTGACTCACAATTTTAAGCTCACCACCGATCTTTTATTTTTCCGAGGAAAAAGGGAGAAAGTTCGAAAACCCTATTTTAAAAGAGATCAAAGGTCCGGGGGTTGGTTACGCAAAGGGAAGGTGTTAGCACCCTAAACGTCTATAGTACTCTATAGGAACCTCTTGCTTATTTTTATCTTTATGCTAAATTATTATTTGTTTGTAAAATAAAAGCTTAAGTATGAAAGGATTAAAGTGAGAAAATTAAAAGAAAGAAAATGTTTTGGTTATTTTTATTGATTTGGAAAGACAAAGTCTTTTGCCTACGTACCCGAGCGGGATCAAAATCTCGTAGTTCGGGGTAAAAAGCTGAGTGATTGGTTTTGATTGATTTTAAAGTTTGAAAAAGGTTTTAAGAAAGATGAGAGGCCGTAAAGGCATAGAAGGATAAAAGAAAGTGAGTTTGATTGATTTTAAATTGAAGAAAATGTTTTGATTGATTAAAGTTGATTAAAAATTTGATTAAGAAAAGAAAGATAAGATTGACTTTTTTTGAAAATTTTTGATTATAAAATGTTTTTGGATTTTGACTTTTTTGACTTTTTATGAAAATTTTGATTAAGTCCTAGGGTCCTGAGACTAAGTTATGCTGAGATATCTAAACGCCCCGGATCCCTCGAAATGACGTTGGATCAAGTGAGGGTCCTTTTCCTCGGATACGGTCCAAATTACAATATCGTCCTCGACATAAAGCATAAGAAAAATAAATGTGGTGTCGGTGCATATTCTCATTTATATTTTTATTTACATTGGACCTAGATACATTCTAATGGCAAGAAAATAAATGACAAAAATAAAATAAAATAAAATTGCAACTGCGTTAAAGTAAATATGCTAAAAAGAAATAAAAAATGCATAAAATGTAAAACAATAAATAAATATGGTGCTTAAAGTAAATAAAAAAAATAAAAATGCGAGGCATAAAATAAATATGATGCTGAAAATAAAATAAAAATGCGAGACAATAAAATAAACATGATGCTAAAAGAAAAATAAAAATGCAAGACAATGAAATAAATATGATGCGTAAAATAAAAGAAAATAAAAATGCAAGGCAAAAAATAAATATGGAGCTGGAAAATAAAATGCAAGACTGAATATTAAATATGGTACTGGAAAATAAATAAAGAAAATAAAAAATGCAAGGCATAAAATTAAATATGATGCATAAAATAAAAGAAAATGGAAAATGCAAGACAAAAAAATAAATATGATGCAATAAAATAAAAAAATAAAAAATGCATAGTACTGGAAATTAAAAGCAATAAATAAAGTGCTAAAAATAAAAGAAATAAAAAAAAAAGTGCAAGAAAGAAATAAAGAAAATAAAAGAATAGAGAGGAAGAAAAGGGGTGCAGAAGTAATAAGGGGAGTGCAGAAAGTAAAAGAGTAGAAATCAGAAAAAGAAATGGAAAGAGGAGAATGGGCCAAGTCCAAAAAGCTGAGTCCAGGGAGAACCGGTCTGGTTCGGTCCGAAAGAACCAGACCGGTTCAGCAGTCTATAAAAATCTGAAACTGATTTTTTTAATTCATTTTTATCTTACTTTCTCTTTCTTAATTCATTTTTATCTTACTTTCTCTTTCTTTCTCTTATCTTCTCACCTACTCTCTCAAATTTTCCTCTTGTTTTCTCTCTGTAAACCTCACGTCCACTAATCCTCTCAAATCCTCTCACATTCTCACCACTCCTCACGTCCTCTCTTCCTTTTTCTCACATCCTCTCCATTTTCTTTCACATCCTCACACGTCCTCCCTTCCTCTTTGATCTCTTTACATGAATCCGAAAAAAAACTCAAAGAAAAACTAGATCTAGGTTCGAAAATCGTACCCTTTTGTGTCTGGATGCGAGGCTTTGGTTCGGTTTCTGTGATAGTTTTTGATGTGCTTGGATCTGTAAATTTGCGGATTTGCTTCTGCTTGAGATGTTGCTGTAACACCCATACTAACTTTAACTAGTATATTAGCATGTGCGTTAAACTGATACTGGATACATTTAAAAATTTCAATAATAACAATAATACATCACAAAGAAAGATTACAAGTGTACTCGTTGTACAAATAACCCATAACTATTACAAATACTCATACAATGTCCGTCAAGCTTCTGAGCTGGTACACAACGAGCAACTTGCACTCCATCCAGTACGTCTATGAAGATCTTCGTCACGAACCTCTGACTAACCTGTAAACCTGCACCAGAAGGAATGGGATGAGACATAATGTCTCAGTGAGCTCTACCCAACCTACTGTTGGCAACCACAGGGAACCTAGGGTCGCCATGCCTACCTTGGCAATCTCGGGGATTTCCTAGGATCGCCAAGTCTTTATCTGCCTATGACTGTAAATCCTCCTGTAACTATAACTTAATCTACCTATAACCTTTGATGTAGCTGTCTATAACCATTGCCATAACGGCCTATGACTATAACTATAATTGCCTCAATCCATAACTGTGATCATGTCTGTATCTATGACTTAGTGATCGAGGGGAATACCTAGGATCACTTTCTGATAACTGTCTATAACTATAACTGTATGTTTCCTGTGACTATAACTGTAACTGTAACTTTAACTATAACTATAAAACATAAAACTTAACAAAGTTCGATAGCAGTTTTATGTTAGCTGTTAGCGTTGAACAAACAATTATCTGAGTTCATTTTACGGAGGGCACCCCGGGTGGAGCAACCCCGAGATACGTCTCCCTATAAACCGGTGAAACTCCTATCATATCAGGCTAACACCGGACTCCCTATAAAACGTGTGGACAACCCTCTCGGAGAAGTCCCATCCGGCGAATCCCGGAGTCTGATGAACACGCCACTGTAAAACGTGCAAGCACGCCACTATAAAACGTGTAAACACGCCAATATCTTTAATCTTTAATTCTTTAATTCTATAACTTTAACGTATGA
The DNA here is from genome assembly GCA_018208015.1 of Medicago ruthenica. Classification (NCBI taxonomy): domain Eukaryota; kingdom Viridiplantae; phylum Streptophyta; class Magnoliopsida; order Fabales; family Fabaceae; genus Medicago; species Medicago ruthenica. The sequence continues at coordinate 89,328,432 of CM031378.1, read as the reverse complement.
ACATATAATCAGTCTCTTTAATTCTATAATCATCATGTAATCTATAATCTGTAATCTTTAAATCCTTGGTTCATCGTTTTCATGAACCACCTATGATCGTTGGAAAACCAACACTATAAACGTATCTATAATCATGATTGCCGAAGCATTCCCAGTGCCTATGTATTCCAAAGGAATACTTCTATAGCTATATTCATATGTGTTATCCTATAAAAGGTTCTAACTTAACCATTGAAATATTCTTGGCTTGCTCATATATGTAGTGTGTACATGGAGTGGCTTAGTAAGGGATAATCCCATTACTAGCTCCTATTCTCCTCTACATAACTTATATCTTGAGTAAACATCTCCCTATGCCATACCTATTACCCATCCTATCTTATATGCATTCCTATACTCAAGAACATGAAATTGGGTGGCTGGAAAATCGGGGGCCGATTTGCTAAAATCGGGGGCCGAATTATGCCGTAACAAAAATCTGAATCTTGAGCATCCAAATCGGCGGCCGATCTCACAATTTCGGGGCCCGATTTTCATCATCCAACAGCATAGAACATGAACAAAACGTGATTTCCACCCCTTTGGGTTGAACCACTCATACCCAGGCATCACAACATCTCAAGGGACGAATTTCTAAGGCATATAAGCAACTTATAACATATGATTCCATATAATCATAAGCCAAAAGAATTCAAGGCATATATTTAGCAATTAATCTCTTAATACTATAACCTTAAACTTAAGCAAAGTGGGTTTCCAAAACCCTCTAGGATCTCACCTTATACTTGATTCCGATCTTTGCCAAGCTTTAGCTCAAAACCCTAGCTCATCACTCTTTCCTTTCTTCTTGTTTTCTTTAATTTTCCTCTTGACCTTTACTTGCTTCCTCTTTGTCCCCTTTGAACCAAAATCACAAACTTGCTTACTAGCATGTGGATTGGGTGTTTAAAAATGAAGTTGATGATTATGGAGGGAGGGAGGAGGATGGCGTGAGGTAGGAAGAAGAGAGAAGGGAGATAAGTTGAATTTTAGAGAGAGAAGGAGAATGAGAAATGAGAGAAATTATATGGTTTTCCCCTTTTTATAGAAATCTAAACACGTCAATTACCAATTTGCCCTTCCCAAAATATCTTTGATATGTCGTCTCGACACTGATAAATACTTGAGTCGTAAGCGGGATATTACACTCTACCCCCCTTAAAAGAAATTTCGTCCTCGAAATTTAGAAAATCCTTCTGAGATCCTGAAAAATAAATCCTTTCTACCTCTTTCTCTACTATGAAGATTTCCAATTCTATTAGCTTATTGGAATTTCATGGCAACTCCAGGGTCTGACATATAGATTAATCACGCACCCCGGTTAAATCATACTGGTTAAAACTTGCTCTTTAGCCATGATTCCCATATCCGTAAATCAAAACGTATGACAAACTCTTTCCTGCCGAAAGATCTGATGCATAATACATAATTACTAACTGTTAGGACGTTTGGTTATCTGAACCAACATTTCCATCTTATCTGACTATGATCTCTGTTCGACATATTCTTTACAAATCCAATTTAAAATTATTAAATCTTGGATTTCACTTACCGAATTCTATCAGTTCTTCTTTAATTGACCGTTTAATCTTAACCTGAAGACGTCGAGTCGATCCGATTTTCCTCAATTATGCCTACTTTCCGAGGAATCTACTACATTACTTTTAGTTCAAAGAACTCTTGTCTTTAACTCTCGCCTCGTAAGACGACCTTTTACTGTTACACTCGGAACATTCTTCATATAAATTTATTCTCACACTGGAAGGTATCTGATATGGAATCTTCTCAAACGGAATTGAAATCTATTACAACTATCTTCACAATTCAAATTCAAAGTAATGGCTGAACTTCTGGTTTACGCCCCTTTCTTTCTGTAGTCCTGGTGTAGCTATTATCACAACCATGAGCATTGCTCACATTCCCACTGCGGGAATCCTTAAAGCTCGAGAAATCTTATGAGCCATTCGTGCTCCGATTAGAAGAATCAAAATAACATGTAGCCAAAGATCTTAGGAACTTTCTTCTTTACCAATACTTTCAAACTTATGAAAATCCCATATAAGTGACATGTGGCATAAGCCGTCTAACATATCATCATATAATGTAGTCCATAGCACAAAGCTTCCATACACGCTCGAATACGTGTACACTACTATCGGATACACGGTACGTCGCTTCATCATTGTCCAACTAATAGAACGTCACACTTAATCAAAATATACTTGAGACAAACCACGTTAACCAAGGTCACTCTCTTAACTTTTAATTCATCCTTGTATTCTTTGAACATTCACAATTCCATAACATAAATTATGGTTATATTCCGTTGGCGTTATAATTTATTTTGTCCAAGGACATTCTCCGTTTCGAAAAGAAACTCTATTCTGTTCGCTATTCCAAATAGCACTCTTAAACTCTAAATCCTTTAATTCATGACTTGAATTCATGTAGCCTTTTACTATAAACTATGAGTACTCTTCTGATCGGTGTAAAACATTTCCTTCCTTTAACTGTTAACATTAAGTTCAGAATTTCTGAACTTCTCAACTGAGACTTCCCTGCTAAAACATTACCGACTGCGTACCACGATTACTAACACATGTCTCATGACTATAAATATGTTACACTACTGTCTAAGTAGCATAAACTCTGCCTGATCAGTATACATAATACTAATTATAACCTGTTACATGCCTGTTACATGCGACATGCTAGCATAACGTAGGTACGATGCGGAAAACTATATGCCACAGCATTCTTCCTCTTTGGTTAAACTTACTATTCAAAATAACTTTAAGTTACCGAGCTAAACAGCTAGATCACCGTATGAAATGTGGCCTCCTTTGCGTGCCATAAATACATCCTTTAATTTTTCAAACCGCTTCGATTCTCTTATCTCATGAGTTTCGAGGTTTGAAACATTCCTCGATTTATCTATTAAAATCTTCTGTTGGAACTGATGATAAGTTCAAGTCATCACTACTTATAATCATTTTGTGACTTGAAAATTAATCTCTGAATACCTTTCATGTAATTCATCTGGCAAGGACTTCACAAACATCCTTTTCTCTAAACTTCAGCTTGATTTGTCTGTTAACTCATAATTGGATTACTTCTCCGCTGCGCAACTCTGATTTAAACAATTAACCTTGGGATATAAATAATACACCACTATTACCGTATAAACTCTCCTTGGCCAATCCTTTGACTCTATAACTTCGTAATTATCATATATGACCATCTTCCATTAAAATTTCTCTTGTGGTTTAATTCACCTGTTAACCTTATTGATTGCTCGACGCTTGACTTAGCGTTTCCTTTCGAACATAAACAAAATTCTTACTTTCACGAAATACACCAAAACCTGTAACAGTCTTCTACAATAAATACGAGCCCAACGATGCTCCTGTTAAAACAACTTAAGTTCATACATTTTTCACTTGTGGTAACTTCTAGAAACATTCTATGACTTCCGGAAATTCTCGCCTTCCGTATACTTGATCGATTAATGAATCGAGTCTCATCCTATAATTATCCGTAGGGATTTCACTTCCACAACCTTTTTCCAAGACACTTAGGTCCACATAACTCTAACATAACTCTTGGTCACTTCTCGGATTGCTCCGGGAATAATCCGTCTGGATAAAAACTCAACTTTTACCGGCTCTCCTGTAAATTCAAACACATGATACACCTCTTCGAGTACCCGATTAATAAATCTGTAAGCTTCAATACTTAACATTTTCCATTGGATCCTTCCTATAACTTATTACTGTATTCACAATTTCATTCTAATCTTGTTATCTGAATAATAGTCCATATGTCATCTCGACCGTTGCCCTCTTCATGGTTTCGAACAATCCAAAGGTATGTATTTTCTACCATTTTAAACACATACCCACGAAAGGTGATCTTTGTCGGCTTACCCGATTACTTGTGCAAGGAGCCCATCAAAAGAAAACGTAGAACTCCTTAACATTACCCATAGCTTTTACCATGACTCGTACGTTAGTGACGATCTTCCTGCTTAATCCTCGAAACCGGTCTACTATAATCCGTCAACATAAAATTCAATCTTTACTTTACACCCTTACAGGGGGTTTCCTTTACTTACCGCTAAGCTCGCGTTCCTCGTACCAAGTATCTTGATGACCCACAATAAAGGAAGGTAACCTGTCCCATCCGTTCACACTATATCCTTACTGGAAGTCCAGAGCTTCCCATAATTAACTTTCACCCCTTTTGTCCAAGTCGTTGGGTTTTGGTATCACAACCCTTTGCATCTGCAGCCGGAATTAAAACTCTAATTTTACAATCCACTTTAACTTTCCAAATCACTTCTTAGTGCATTCCATAATTCTTTTCTCTACACATCTCCTCGGAGAAAGCATCGCTCAATGATGCGTCCAACTAGTCAAGGTACTCGGCCTTACTCTTAAATACCTCTTATAATTATGAGACTTTGCCATTAACTGGCTCAACTACTTCACTGATAGAGAATCATCCTTTGGCATTAAATATCTTGCCAATTCCGTCTTAAAATTCTGACGCTGTAAACCTTCGCCCTTCATACACTTCTTTCCTCCTTGGTCACATTCAGCTCTCGGACATTTGTCCTAACTGTCATATACTAGACTGAGTTGATCAGGCTCAACTAGACATGACATTTAGAACAACATCTGGAACCCAATGATTCCACTACTTTTATTGAATCTTAAATGACCCATGGCACGGTCTGAATCGACCTGCTCTGATACCAATTGTAACACCCATACTAACTTTAACTAGTATATTAGCATGTGCGTTAAACTGATACTGGATACATTTAAAAATTTCAATAATAACAATAATACATCACAAAGAAAGATTACAAGTGTACTCGTTGTACAAATAACCCATAACTATTACAAATACTCATACAATGTCCGTCAAGCTTCTGAGCTGGTACACAACGAGCAACTTGCACTCCATCCAGTACGTCTATGAAGATCTTCGTCACGAACCTCTGACTAACCTGTAAACCTGCACCAGAAGGAATGGGATGAGACATAATGTCTCAGTGAGCTCTACCCAACCTACTGTTGGCAACCACAGGGAACCTAGGGTCGCCATGCCTACCTTGGCAATCTCGGGGATTTCCTAGGATCGCCAAGTCTTTATCTGCCTATGACTGTAAATCCTCCTGTAACTATAACTTAATCTACCTATAACCTTTGATGTAGCTGTCTATAACCATTGCCATAACGGCCTATGACTATAACTATAATTGCCTCAATCCATAACTGTGATCATGTCTGTATCTATGACTTAGTGATCGAGGGGAATACCTAGGATCACTTTCTGATAACTGTCTATAACTATAACTGTATGTTTCCTGTGACTATAACTGTAACTGTAACTTTAACTATAACTATAAAACATAAAACTTAACACAGTTCGATAGCAGTTTTATGTTAGCTGTTAGCGTTGAACAAACAATTATCTGAGTTCATTTTACGGAGGGCACCCCGGGTGGAGCAACCCCGAGATACGTCTCCCTATAAACCGGTGAAACTCCTATCATATCAGGCTAACACCGGACTCCCTATAAAACGTGTGGACAACCTTCTCGGAGAAGTCCCATCCGGCGAATCCCGGAGTCTGATGAACACGCCACTGTAAAACGTGCAAGCACGCCACTATAAAACGTGTAAACACGCCAATATCTTTAATCTTTAATTCTTTAATTCTATAACTTTAACGTATGAACATATAATCAGTCTCTTTAATTCTATAATCATCATGTAATCTATAATCTGTAATCTTTAAATCCTTGGTTCATCGTTTTCATGAACCACCTATGATCGTTGGAAAACCAACACTATAAACGTATCTATAATCATGATTGCCGAAGCATTCCCAGTGCCTATGTATTCCAAAGGAATACTTCTATAGCTATATTCATATGTGTTATCCTATAAAAGGTTCTAACTTAACCATTGAAATATTCTTGGCTTGCTCATATATGTAGTGTGTACATGGAGTGGCTTAGTAAGGGATAATCCCATTACTAGCTCCTATTCTCCTCTACATAACTTATATCTTGAGTAAACATCTCCCTATGCCATACCTATTACCCATCCTATCTTATATGCATTCCTATACTCAAGAACATGAAATTGGGTGGCTGGAAAATCGGGGGCCGATTTGCTAAAATCGGGGGCCGAATTATGCCGTAACAAAAATCTGAATCTTGAGCATCCAAATCGGCGGCCGATCTCACAATTTCGGGGCCCGATTTTCATCATCCAACAGCATAGAACATGAACAAAACGTGATTTCCACCCCTTTGGGTTGAACCACTCATACCCAGGCATCACAACATCTCAAGGGACGAATTTCTAAGGCATATAAGCAACTTATAACATATGATTCCATATAATCATAAGCCAAAAGAATTCAAGGCATATATTTAGCAATTAATCTCTTAATACTATAACCTTAAACTTAAGCAAAGTGGGTTTCCAAAACCCTCTAGGAGCTCACCTTATACTTGATTCCGATCTTTGCCAAGCTTTAGCTCAAAACCCTAGCTCATCACTCTTTCCTTTCTTCTTGTTTTCTTTAATTTTCCTCTTGATCTTTACTTGCTTCCTCTTTGTCCCCTTTGAACCAAAATCACAAACTTGCTTACTAGCATGTGGATTGGGTGTTTAAAAATGAAGTTGATGATTATGGAGGGAGGGAGGAGGATGGCGTGAGGTAGGAAGAAGAGAGAAGGGAGATAAGTTGAATTTTAGAGAGAGAAGGAGAATGAGAAATGAGAGAAATTATATGGTTTTCCCCTTTTTATAGAAATCTAAACACGGCAATTACCAATTTGCCCTTCCCAAAATATCTTTGATATGTCGTCTCGACACTGATAAATACTTGAGTCGTAAGCGGGATATTACAGTTGCGATTTGGCTTGGTGTTTGTAAAATGGGTTCGGTTCTGGTGATTGTTGTTTGTGATGATTCGGTTAAGTTATGGTTATGGCTAGTGTTTGTGATTTGTTTGCGGTTATGGATTCGTTTTTTGGATTTGGTTTCTGTGTACAGTTTTGATGATTTGTGGTTTTTGTTGATTTTGGGTGGTGGTTTGTTGGTGGCTTGTGGTGGTTCAAGGGTTGAGGGAGTGGTGGCTCTGATTGGTACTGTTGATTGTACTGTGACTGATCTGTACTTTTTCGTGAACAGTGCTATTTATAGTAAAATAATGGGTAAAAACGGAAAAAGACTGAAATGCCCCTCTGGGCCTTGGACAAAATGGACTGAAAATGGACTTAAAAAGAATAAAATCAAAATAATAAAACACAATAATTAAAAAAACGAAAATACACAATAAAAATAAAAACTAATAAAAAGAAAGAAAATAAAAGAAAAGAAATAAACAATAATAATGAAAAATAAAAATAATAGTAAAACAATAGAAAATAAAAAATAAAAAAATAATAAAACGGTTGCCTTCGGAACAAAAATGAGGTATTTTAAAATACCTCCCTGCCGAAATTTCGTCTGAAACGACGAAAATTTCCGGCCTAAAAGACGAGAGAAATGAAATAAAAACGGGTCAAAAATGGGGTATGACAAGGGGGATAAGTGGGGTATTGGTGTTGTGGTGAGAGATAATGAAGGTGTTGTCGTTGCTGCTAGTTGCTGGCAAGTCTTTTTATTACCAGATTCAGAGGTTGCAGAAGCTTTAGCTATGCGGAAAGGTTTGGAATTTACGAAAGACATGTCTTTTCTAAATCTTATAGCAGAATCAGATTCTTCTAATGTCGCCTTGGGGTTGAATGCTCATCAACAATCTCCCACCTATGTCGGCTCTATTATTAGAGATTGTATTAGTTCTAATGTTTGTTTTAGTAGTTTAAATATTTTGCATGTTAGGTATGAAGCCAACCAAGCTGCTCATTATTTAGCCAAATATGCTCTTCATAATTTAGATTGCATATCGAAGAGACTCCGTCTTGTATTTCTGCCGTCTTAACATTTGATTATTGTCAGACTTTTGTTAATGAAATTGTCTTTAACATATAAAAAAAAAAAAAAAGAACACATCAACACATCTATTTGCTTCCTTGAAAATATGCTAAATCTAACATTTCAACTTAGAGAAAGCAAATGTTCTTCCGCATCATGCCTCATCCCACAGAACTCTCAATTTTGTCATTGTTGATACTATCATTCCTAGCTTGAATAATATTCTTTCAAAATTATTGATGTCCAATCAACCCCTTAAGTAGAAGATCTGCAAGGTTGCCTTGAAAAGAAATATATATCAAGTGAAAATTATGCCACTATCTAATTTTTCTTTGATGAAGTGTCTGTCAACTTCAATATATTTCGTTTTATCATGGTGCAAGTCTATGTCTATTTGAAGAGCAAATAAATTACATGGGAAGTTTTGCAAGGCAATCCTTATTCTAACACCTATAATCCTGGATAGAAGGATCATTCCAACTTTTCTTGGAAGGGAAATCAAGGTCCGACACTGCTCCAAAGTACTCCTCAACATCAGCAAGGAAAGCAGAGCCTAGAATAAACTCTTGTTCAGTTCATTCGTCGACAATGACACTTATCATTTCTACATTGACTAATATTAAACTTCTTTCAAATTTGTGTTGTGATATCATGATTATGTGTCGAGTTAGGCTTTAAAATTTTTGTCATTAATTAACAATATAACATACATGTGTGTGTGGATTTTCAACACAACAATGACACTAACACTCATTATTTCCATACATCAATTCAACACATTATTTTCTTTCTCACTCTTTCCATGACATCACCAATTTATCATATTTATCACACCGCAGTCTCTATTTCTCTCTCTCTCAAGATGCCAATGGGGTCGATGGATGTCTATGAAACATTATTCTTCTTTTCTACAACAGTGTAAGGAACCATTAGATCTAGAAATTTTCGCTCACTAGATTTAACGATCACCATAGCTGCATTGTGCTACACGGGATGGAACCAAGATAAAATTTATAGACAACATCAATGGTTGTATTTATAAACAAAATTTCTAGTTTAATATGGTCTTAATTATATATACAAAAAAAGTTATAATTACTGAAGTATCCTTTACTGCAACAATCACCATACTGAAGTTTCATTGAGACTATGCACTCGTCTTGAAAAATAAGAGAATTGACAAAGTGTATTTTTCAAATCTCAACTAAAAATGTAGGAATTTAACAATACTCGTTTAATTGTAATTTGAAGGTAGCTTTTGATATAGTACAAAACCTGAATAATAAATTGAAGATAAAATGAAACTGCAGAAGCACAAATATATAAGAAAATCACAAAAGCAACACATATATAATGTCCCTACAAGACTATTCAAGCAAGCGAGTTGGTGAGGGAGGAACTGGAATATCTTCCAAACCTTCCAACATTAAAATTATATTCTTCATTGTAGGACGGAGATATTGTTGGTCTTGAACACACCACAACCCGACTTTCACCATTCTTTCCAATAACTTCCAATCCACATCTTTCTCATCATGTCTGATAAGCTTGTTTAACTGTCCTGCTTCAAAACATTGATATGCCCAACTGGAAAGAAGAATTTCATCGGGCGAGGCAATATTATTCATCTCTATACTTCTTCTGCGGCAAATAATTTCCAATAATACCACACCAAAACTGTAAATGTCAGCTTTTACCGATACTGATGCATCCTCCTTCTGCCATTCAGGTGCCAAATACCTGCTTGTGCCATCATCCTCTATTTTAGTTCTTGAATGACCCCTCTTTGAAAGTCTTGCCAATCCAAAATCAGATATTTTTGCAGTCCATGCTTCATCCATAAGTATATTTCGAGGATTTATATTACAATGGATGATTCGGACTTCACACTCTTCGTGTAGATACAATATTCCTTTAGCCACGTCCAATGCAAGTTTCATTCTCTCTTTCCAAGATAGTCTAACTTCCCCTTCAAAGAGAAGATTTGCAAGAGACCCTTTGCTGACAAATTCATAAACAAGGAGCTTATTGGATCCTTCTATACAAAAACCAATAAGCTTAACCAAATTCCTATGATGAGTTCGAGCAATGGCAGTAACTTCCGTTCGGAATTCCCTATCCCCTGCATCAACAATTCTCTCCTCCAGTCTTTTCACAGCAATGCTTCTAATATTGTCACCTATTGTACCTTTATAAACAACACCAAATGATCCTCTCCCTATCTCGTCTGAAAAGCCCCCGGTTGATTCTGAAAGTTCGTCAAAAGAAAATGAGGTCAAGGAGCATTCTTCAGTAAATCCCAGTTTTTCACTTTCTGACAACATTGCATACCTATTTACTCATCAGACAAACTCTGACCTCCTAATATGGTGTCAGTTGGGTAATCAAAGCTTTGCCATATAACTTTAGAATTCTCGTCATAAAGCACAAAGTTGCCGGAATCATGCATAGATGCCTTAGAGACCAAATTTGAATCTGAATATGAACCATCTCTCGAGTCTATATTCATAGCTGAATCTCCGTTTCCATTTTGAAGAAGCAGACCTTGCTCTGTCAAATTCAACATAGATTTAGAGGAGACTGCTGGAGCATCACGGTTAGCAGTCCAAACAACAGTGGTTGTGTTTTCAGACGGACTAATCAACCATATCCCAACAGCAAAGCCACTACCTTGTGGGTAAAACCCAAAAACAAAATGGCCAGAACTTGATTGCCATGAAGTATTTTCGCCTTTAGGAGAGAGGGAAGACCCCAATGGAATGATACTGGGTTTAGTTTTTTCAGTTGTATTGTGTGTGGCTTCTATTAATGTAAGCAGCATGAAGAAGAAGAACAGTATTGATAACAAAAAAAGGGAGGAAGCCATAGTAGGATTGGGAAACTAATGTAATTATGATTCTTATTTCTTAATAATCAACTCACTCACCGGAACGGATTGCACTTGTGTGACATAATGTCACGTGACATTGTTTAATTCGATTGTGACACGTGGCAATACAATTTTTTTAAACATAAAAATATGAGAGAAAATAGTTGAATTAAATTATGTGTCACAATTAGATTGGTCAATGTCACACATTGTGACATTATATCACACAAGTGGTGTCCCACTAGAACATACTCCCTCCATAACAAAATATAAGCAAAATTCAACCATTTCAGTTGTAACTAATTATAAGCAAAATTGACTATTTTTGTCATATTTAAGGATAATATACCTGAAATACCCATACTTTAATTTTTTAAATGCACACACGTTTAACAACAACACCTTGAAAATATACTACTGTACACCACAATTAATGAGGGCAAAATAGGTTATTTAACTTAAATTAAATAACACAAACCACATTCCTTAAAAAATGTGAATTGGTTAAATTTGCTTATAAAAAGTTATGGAGGGAGTAACATACTTCAATGAATGCTCCCTCATTTACTATTCCCATCCTCCCAAACTAACGTAAATGTCTTCCCTCTTTGTATTTTTTTAATCAAGGTTTTCTAAAAATATATTTCTAACCGAATTAATTAAATCAAGTTAAAAAGAAATATATCTATATAATACTAACTGCTAAGTAAAAATAAAAATTTGGTGCTTCTAAAAAATGATGTTTGTTTTATGTAAAAAGATACAAAGTTTTAGTATAATATTTTTCTTCTAATTTTACCCTTTGCTTATACTTTTTCTATTACCATTGTTTGCTTCTTTACCAACTTAATTTTTTAAATAATAGGTTTACAACTTATGTAATCTTTATCAAAACTGCACCCTTCTCTCTTCCCCCTTTCTCTTGTAAGCCGTCACTAAAATCTCAGTTTCTTCTCCTTCATCCAACAAAGAGGGATGATTTAGGGTTAATTTCTCTAATTCGTTTTTATCTTTCCATTTTATTGAAATAAGTGATTTTCACATCTATTTCGTTTTTTCTTTTGTGATTTCGTCGTCTTAGTGCGACGTTGTTTTGTCTGTCGTCTTTGTGCGCGTTGTTTGTCTTTCTTGTTTCGTTCATGTATTTGTTCAGCTTCAATCCAGTGCAGATCCAATCAATGACTTTGACGTCGCCAATGTTGAAGATCCGGAGACATGGGTATTCGGAGAATTGAAAATAGTCATATGTGTAGGCTATTGTACTTTATCGTTTTATGTTATTAACATGAATTTTGTGAGTTTGTTCGCAGATTCATCCTTTTTATTTTTAGTAAATTTACACTATATCGGTGTACTCTATCAATTTGAATAAATAAATATCATTTATTTTTAATTAAAAAAATTGTAATCTTTATCGATGAAAATGGAAAAGCATACATGTTAGTGCCCCTTTGACGTTAGTGAAAATAATAATTCTATGGTCTCTAAGAAAAAGAGGATGACTTTTACTGATCGACACTCACTGGGTCAAACCAGAAGTGTCTAGGAAGGATCAAAGTTGATTATGGTATAAAGGAACTAAGTTAATAATTCTCCTTTGGAAAAGTCTCAAGTCAACCTCCTGGAATCTGGATTCCAATTTCTTTCATAAAAACAAGTGGTTCACAATCACATTCCGTGCTCACCGGGAAATCAAGAATAAGTAAAGCTTCTTCTGCATAAACCGTGTGGGGCAGGGGAAAACAGAAATTTTGTTTGCACTAACCTTCAGTGCTATCTATGCTAGCAAATTGACTATTACTTTCTAAAACAATACTTCTTTCGTTTTAAATTAGATTCTATTTTGAGTTTTATGCCATTATTAAAAAAATTATTAGTAATATTTTTTTATTTCAATAGTAAAATGTGTTTCATTTATTAAGAACTCTTATTGATTATAATTAGTGGAGTAGTTAGATGATTGAAATACAATAAATAATAATATTTATATTAACAGTAATATTATAAAAGGGACAATTAATTAATAAAAAAATTGGAAAGAGGACCTTTAAATGAGACGGAGGGAGTAACATGATAAATAATTGATTTTTGGTCTTGAAGTGAGAATGTTTGTTCCAACCAGGGTGTGGGCAGGAGTTCAGATCATATAGACTTTACAGGAAATACCAAATATAGAGTCTCCAGCAGACTAATTTGTTGCTGTAAACAAAACCAAACTGGTTTGTTCAATGTTTTATAACCAAGTGGCTTTTATTATTGTTATTGTTTTATAATAACCAATTGACCTTTGTTTTCTGAACTACTGCTACACTTCAAGTGTTTTATTACTTAGGTAGTCATTATCTGAATGTAATTCAACTATTACCTTAATTGTGAGGTGTACCGTAGAAGTTCCCTTATTTTGAACATCAAAACATAGACATGTGACGCCCCATGTTTTCATCTCGAAAACTTATTAAAAGTACAAAAAAAAAAAATGCATCATATTTCTTAGTTTCCACTTATATCTCCACTTTATGAATATGTATTTGGCTAATTGGCCAATACCTTATAATCCACCTTCCGAATAAAATAATTAAAAAAAGCTAAATCATTTTTCGTGATATCTACTTTTGCCTAGTGACAAACCATTATATATAAGTGAAAATCAATGATAAAAAATTATCTGCAAGCAAGGGAGTGAGAAACTATCAAAATCAAGAGTGAAGTTGTGTCTGAATTCTTGTTTCAGTTTGCATTGTGTTAATTCAAAATGATGAAAATTGATGTTCCCACATCAAAGGTTGTTATGAAACACCACGAAATTATCAATATAACATCATCAGTAGTTAACTGTCGATGGATTTTGACCGGGGTAGTTAACTACCGATGGAATTTGGGGTTAAATTTGTCATTTCATAGTGTTTCTTAGCATTGAGTGAAGTGTGAAAAGCAATGAAATGATTGTGCAATTGGGCTCCCTAGTGATTTTGGTGATGACTTTGGCGGCTTGTTGGTAGCAACAAAAGTAAGTATTTTTATATCGTCTCCACATGGACTAGTGCGCTATCTCAAGCCGTTCAACAATCGTTATCATTTTGAGTAAGGGGTTTATAACTTTGTTTGCTATAAACTATTGGAATGTAAAAGCGGAAATAAAGACGACAAGCAATATGACGTAAAAGAGTTGGGATCGGAGTTCGTCAATCTAGCCTCGAATATATTCTAATGATCATGCATATAAATTCTAGCTTTTTAGCGAAATTATCACGTATCACTCGACAATATCATTCGTGTCCAAATGACGTCGTGAGATCGATCGTATCGTTTAATCGACGATTTCCCAATCTATTAAACGATCCGAAAGCTTTACGTTCCGACACTTTATGCGATTATCAAAACCCAATTCCATGTCTAGAATTTCTTATTTTGATAGAAGATTATTCTAAACCTAGATTCAAAAGTATTTGTCAATAACAATTAAATCAAGCATAAGAATGAAAATCAAGAATAACTTCAATTCGGCCAAGAATGGTGAAAATCACGTTTTGCACTTGCTCTATGCTGTCTAAATTCGGCCACCGAACTCAAAAATCGGCCACCGAATTTTGCTGCTCAATTCTCCAATTTTGCTTCGTCAAAAATCGGCCACCGAACTCTCAAAATCGGCCACCGAATTTATGCAATCGGCCACCGAATTTTATGTCCTTTAGTGAATGTATAGATTATTATAGTATGAGTGCAAGGATTTAATGGATTGATCCCTTGCTTGTGAGTTGTTAACTCTTAAGGAATGTATACGACTTTAATAAGTCAAGAACATACTTTAGGAAAACAAGGTTATAGATGTATTCGGATTAGAATACAAGAGTAATAGGAATGCTTCGGCATTTGAAGTTTCAGTTAGGCTTATAGTGTTGGTTCGCCAACAATTAATAGGTGGCTTATGAGAACGATAAGCCAATAATCATAAGTTATAGGTTGAATGTTATATGGTTATTATTATATGATTAAAGTTAAAGAATTAAATATCAAAGTTAAAGGCGTGTTCGCACGTTTCACAGTCATAGGGCGTGTTCAGCAGACTCCGGGATTCGCCAGATGGGACTTCGCCGAGAGGGTTGTCCACACGTTTCATAGTGGAGTCCGGTGTTAGCCTGATTGTCAGGAATTTCACCGGGTCATAGGGATGTTGTACTTCGGGGTTACTCCACCCGGATGCACTCCGTAAAATGAATTCAGATAATAATGTTTGTTCAACGCTAACAGCTAACATAAAACACTTTATATGTATTATATTTCACAGTTATAGTCAAAGTTACAGTTACAGTTATAGTCATAGACAGTTAACAGAAAGTGGTCATAGGTTTCCCCCTCGATCACTAAGTTATACTTACAGGTAGATTTACAATTATAGGTTGATTACAGTTATAGTAACAGATAGTTTACAGTTATAGTTACAGGCAGTTAAAGGTATAGTTATAGATGAGAGACTTGGCGATCATAGGAATTCCCCAAAATTGCCAAGGTAGGCATGGCGACCCTAGGTTCCCTGAGGTTGCCAACAGTTGGTTGGGCTGGAGCTCACTAAGACATTATGTCTCATCCCATTCCTTCTGGTGCAGGTTTACAGGTAAGTCAGAGGTTCGTGATGGAGATCTTCATAGCGATACTGGATGGAGTACAGTTGCTCGTTGTGTGCCAGCTCAGGAGCATTTTGGACATTTGTTTAAGTATTGTAATATTATTGGATTATTTGTACAACGAGTAAACTTGTATTCATTCAGATGTGTTGTAATATTTTATTGAAAATTTTTAAATGTATCCAGTATCAGTTTAACGCACATGCTAATATACTAGTTTAAGTTAGTATGGGTGTTACAATTGGTATCAGAGCAGGTCGATTCAGACCGTGCCATGGGTCATTTAAGATTCAATAAAAGCAGTGGGATCATTGGGTTCCGGGTATTGTTCTAAATGTCACGTCTAGTTGAGCCTGATCAACTCAGTCTAGTATATGACCGTTAGGACAAATATCCGAGAGCTGAGTGTGACCAAGGAGGAAAGAACTGTACGAAGGGTGAAGGATAAGGCGTCAAATTTTAAGACGGAAATTGGCAAAGTATTTAATGCCAAAGGATGGTTCTCTAACAGTGAAGTAACTGAGCCTGTTAATTGCAAAGTCTCAGGAATATAAGAGGTATTTAAGAGTATCTAAGAGTAAGGTCAAGTACCTTAACTAGTTGGACGCATCATTGAGCGATGCCTTCTCCGAGGAGATGTGCAGAGGCAAAAGATCACGGTACCAAACTTAGCGACTTGGAATACAGAATGAATAGTTAATTGTTGGAAGCTCTGGACTTCCAGTAAGGATATAGTGTGTAAGGTTGGAAGGACTTGAGCACTTGGACCGGATGAGATTTTAATATCCGACAGGTAAGAGACTTATTATGGATCAAGCAAAATATTGGACAGATGAGACATATTACCTTTCTTTATGATGGGTTATCAAGATGCTTGGTATGAGGAACGCAAGCTTAACGATAAGTGAAGAAAACCCTCGGTAAGGGTATGAAGTAAAGATTGAATCGTATGTTGTCAAGATTATAGCAAACCGGTTTCGAGGATTAAACTGGATTTAGCCTAGAACTATTGTGAGGCTCTAGCAGCAGGAAGATCGTCACTAACGTACAAGTTACAGTTAAAGCTATGGTTAGTGTTAAGGAGTTCTATGATTTCTTTTGATGGGATTCCTTACATAAGTTTTCGGGTAAGCCGACAAAGATCACCTTATGTTGGTATGTGTTAAAGATAGTGGAAATACAGACCTTGGATTGCTCGAAACCATATGAAGAGGGCCATGGATGAAAAGACCTATGGAAAATTACTCAGATAACAAGATTAGATTGGAATTGTGAATACAGTAACAAGTTACCGGAAGGATTCAAATCATAAGTGTTGAAGTTTAAGATTAATTAATAGGGTACCCGAAGGGGCATAACATGTGTTTGGGCTTACAGGAGAACCGGTAAAAGTTGAGTCTTATCCGGACAGATTGTTTCCGGAGAAACTCGAGGGGTAACCAAGAGTTATGATAGAGTTATGTGGACCTAAGTTGTATTGGAAAAAGGTTGTGGATGTGAAATCCTTACGGATAATTATAGGACGGAACTCGAATCAGTATATGAAAGACGAGAATTTCCGGAAATCATTGAATGTTTCTAAAAGTTATCACAAGTAAATGATGTACGAACTTAAGTTGCTTCAAGTATACTTTCAGTAGGATTTCTGCAAAGCTTAAATGAATATACATGTTGAGCCAACCATGAGATGGCTATAGAATTCAGAATATGAAGGTAAAGCTAGAACTAGTGTATAAGTTGTTTTGGCAGGAGCATTGTTGGGCTCGAAATTATTGTTAAAGACTGTTTACAGGTTTCGGCGTACTTTCGTGAAAGTAAGAACATTGTTTATGTCCGAAAGGAAACGCAAAGTCAAGTGTCGATCAATCAGTAAGTTAAACAAGTGGATTAAACCACAATGGGAATTATAATGTAAGATGGTCATGTATGGTAATTACAAAGGTATAAAGTCAAAGGATTGACCAAGGAGATTTTATATGGTAATAGTGGTGTATTACTTCTATCCCAAGGTGAATTGTTTAAATCAGAGTTGCGCAGCGGAGAAGTAATCCAAGAATGAGTTAACGGACAATTCAAAGCTGAAGTTTAGAGAAAAACGATGTTTGTAAAATCCTTGCCGGATGAATTACGGGAAAGGTATTCAGAGATTAATTCTCAAGCTACAGAATATGCGTAAGTAGTGATAACTTGAACTTATTATCAGTTCTAACAGGAAATTTTAAGAGATAAGTCGAGGAATGCTTCAGACCTCGAAATTTATGAGAAAAGAGAATTGAAGCAGTTTGAGAAATTTAAAGGATGTGTTTATAGCACAATAAGAACATAGCAAAGAAAGCTACATCTAATATGTTAATTCAGCTATTTTAGCTCGGTAATTTCAAGTTGACTTGAATAGTAAGTTTTACCAAGAGAATTAGTTATGAGGTTATTCCACATCGTACCCACGTTATGCTAGCATGTCACATGTAAAAGGCATGTAACAGGTTATGATTAGTATTATGTATACTAATCAGGCAGAGTTTATGCTACTTAGATAGTAGTGTAACATATTTTCACAGTCATGTGACATGTATCGGTAACTGTGGTACGCAGTCAGTAATGTTTTAACAGGAAAGTCTTAAGCAGAACAGGTTTGTTGTTACCGAACAAATATTAGTTGAGGAATTCAGAAATTCTTAAACTTAATGTTCACAGTTAAAGGAAGTAAATGTTTTACACAGATCAGAAGATTCCTCATAGTTTATAGTAAAAGGCTACGTGAATTGAAGTTATGAAATAAAGGATTAAGAGTTTAAGAGTGCTATTTTGATAGCGAACAGAATAGAGTTTTCTTTTCGAAAACGGATAATGTTCTGAACGAAATAAGTTATAACGTCAATGGGACGTAATCATAGTTACCTATGGGATTGTAGATACTCAAAGAGTACAAGCATGAGTTAAGAGCAAGAAGAGTGACCTTAGTTGGCGTGGTTTTGTCTCAAACGGATAATGTTCTCAAGTATATTTCTACTAAGTATGATGTCCCATTAGTTGGACAATGATGATGCGACGTACTGTGTACCCGATAGTAGTGTACACGTACTCGATCGTGTTGGAAGCTATGTGCTATGGACTGTATTATATGATGATAGGTGAGACGGCTTATGCCACACGTCAATTGTACTAAACTTTCATAAGTTGGAAATTATGGGTAAAGAAAGTATTAATCCCATGATTAAGGAATATCTTGATGATGCAAGATTGTCAGAGTCCTAGAAGGAATAAAGCTCCTAATGCCTTTAGCCACACGTTATCGTCAATTAAATTAAATCGGAGCACGAGTGGCTCATATGATTTCTCGAGCCTTAAGGTTTTCCGCAGTGGGAATGTGAACAATGCACATGGTTGAGATAATAGTTACACCAGGATGTCAGAAAGAAAGGAACTTGTACCATAAGTTCAGCCACCACCTTGTATTTGAATCGTGAAGGTAATTGTAATAGACTTCATTTCCGTTTGGGAATATTCAATATCAGATGCCTTTCAGTGTAAGAATAAATCTATATAAAGAATTATATGAATGTAACAGTAAAAGGTCGTCTTACGAGACGAAAGCTAAAGACAAGAATTCTTTTGAATTAAAGGTAATGTAATAGATTCCTCGGAAAGTTGGAATAATTGAGGAAAATCAGATCGGCCCGACGTCTTCAGGTTAAAAATTGAACGGTCAATGGAAGAAGAACTGATAGAATTCAGTAATTGAAATCCAAGGCTTAATAATTCTAAATTGGATTTGCAAGATATATGTCGAACAGGGAATATAGTCAGATAAGATGGAAATGTTGGTTCAGATAACCATACGTCCTAACAAGTGATAGTTATGTAACATGCATCAGATCTTTCGGCAGGAAAGAGATTGTCATATGATTTGACATACAGAGACGGGAATCATGGCTAAAGAATAAGTTTTAACCAGTATGGTTTAATCGAGGTGCGTGACTAATCTACATGTCAGACACTAGAGTTGCCATGGAATCTCAATAAGCAAAAAGAGTTAGAGATTTGCATAGTAGAGAAAGAGGTAGGAAGGAATTATCTTTTCTGGATCTCAGAAGGATTATCTAAATTTCGAGGACGAAATTTCTTTTAAGGGGGGTAGAGTGTAACATCCCGTTTAATACTTGAATATTTATCAGTATTGAGACGATGAATCAGAGGTGTTTTAAGAATGGCATTTTGGTAATTACCACTCATGTGTTTTATATTAATGACAAAAGTCATTATTCTTCTCATTCTACAATCTTCTTTCTCTCTCTAATCACAATTCTCTCCTTCCCCTCATCCTTCTCCCACGCCATCCTCTTCCATCCCTCTTTAATCATCAACCTTCATCTCCAATCCCTCAACTCTCATGTCAAGTAATCAATAATTGTGGGAACTTTGAGACAAGTTTAGCTTGAGGAAACAAGAAGAAAGGAAAGGATTATGAGCTAGGGTTTTGAAGAAGTTGGTAAGTGAGCAATCAAGCTGTAATCAAGTTTAAGGTGAGCTCCTAGGGGTTTTAGAACCCACTTTGAGAACTTTTGAATGTTTATAGTATTATGAGCAAGTTTGAGATTTTAGTGCCCTAATTTCCTTTTGATGGTAATTCCTGGATCATATATGTTGTAATCTATCAATATGCTTTAGAAATTTATCCTTTAAGCTGTTGGGATGTTTGGGTATGCTTGGATAAGCCAAGAATGGTGAAAATCACGTTTTGCACTTGCTCTATGCTGTCTAAATTCGGCCACCAAACTCAAAAATCGGCCACCGAATTTTGCTGCTCAATTCTCCAATTTTGCTTCGTCAAAAATCGGCCACCGAACTCTCAAAATCGGCCACCAAATTTATGCAATCGGCCACCGAATTTTATGTCCTTTAGTGAATGTATAGATTATTATAGTATGAGTGCAAGGATTTAATGGATTGATCCCTTGCTTGTGAGTTGTTAACTCTTAAGGAATGTATACGACTTTAATAAGTCAAGAATGTAACGACCCTATTTTCGTATGTTATATTTTTATATATTTTATTTTATGGATTTGCATTTAAAAATATTTTCTCGTAATCGAGAAATAATTATTTGGCGCGAGGATAAGTTCGTAATCGAGTTTTTAGAGTTTTGGGTGAAATTGGGCCTAGGGCGTGAATAGTAATGGGCTTGGTCATGAATAAGTAGTAATGATCAAGTGGATGAGATTTAGTGAGCTTGGATTGGATTGAAGGGCTAGGATTGGTCCTTGAGAGTTAGTAAGGAATGGATGGCCATGATTGATTTGATTGGGTTATAAGGATTAACACAAAGACTTTGTGAATCACTATTCATTGTCTTTGTGGAGAAGAAGAAAACGTGAAAGAGAAGGGGAAAAACAAGAGGAAGCTAGGGCAAGAGCAAGAGAGCAAGAGAAAGCTTGAGTTTGCTAGGTAAGAGAGGTAGTATGCTTATTCACAAGTGATTTTGAGAAGGGGAGAATGTCTATTTCTCCATCCCAAACTTCTCCTTTCACTTTGTCTATGTTTTGATGGAAAGTTTTTATGATTAAAGTTGTTAATGATCATGTTTTGCTTACTTGAATGCTAAGTGATGTTGCTAGTATGTTTAGTTGATGTTGCTAGTGTTTTGAATTCATAGGAAAGTTATAGAAAGTTAGTGTTTTAACCCTAATTTCTTTGCTAGATATAATCCTTGCTTGTGATTGTTTTTAAATGATGTATTATGAAGGAAAATCGTTTTTAACAAGTCCTGGAGGTTTGGGTAACCTTGAATGGGCTAAAATGGTGGAAAATCACATTTTTACATGATTTTATACTGATACGGTCGCTGTAGCGACGGACCGTCGCTTGTAGCGACCAGGCAGGATAATTCCCTGCCTATCCGCGCTTCAAGCGACCGCACTGGCGCTTGTAGCGACCAAGGGCTCGCTTGTAGCGACCAACCCTGGACAGCCCAACTTCGTTGAGTTGTTCTGGAGGTCCTGGTGCGCGCGGGGATGACTTTTTGCTACTGCATTCTCATATATATATTTTGGAAACCTTGCCCACCATTTTAACTCATTCTTAATGCTTCCTAAAGATTACTTGTTCAAGAAAAGCTTGAGTTAAACCCTAACATGGTGGTTTTTGTTAAGGCCATCATGATGTGTGCGTATGTGTTATATAATGCTTGAAATGGATAAGTTATCAAAGTGTGTGGGCTTTCCTTTGAAACCCTTATGTGTTTGAGATTGTGGTATGATTGCTTGGTTTATTTGAGATTGTTGAACATGGTTGAGTATATACATGTTGTGTTTTATGATTTGGCCATGAGAGCCTAGTGTTTGTGTTTGTTGTTGTTGTGATAATTGTCAGGGTGCTGATAATTAGTTGTGTTAGTAAGTATAGTGATAAGTGTACACTAATATTAGTGAATATGTAGTGTAAGTATCATATATTTGCTAAGTGAATCATCATGCATTTCATGATTGTATGATACCCGGTACGGGTTATTCGATGATATCCGTGTGCGGATATGAAATCCAAGAGTGCTTGGTTATCAAGAGTGCTTGATAAGGATATAAGTTTATCCAAAATGATTTGGTACCACATGCATTAGAGAATGCATTTGAGGCATGCATCCTTTGTGACATTAGTGTTCATTTAGGAATTATGTGTGCATAATGGATGTTAAGTGATAATTGTTATTGATGAGTTTTGTGTTTTGTCGATTACGTGTTGTGTTTTGGTTATGTATAATAATGTGTTATTTATACATGTTTATTGGTTGTGATACTAACACTCTCTGTTTTGTGTTATTTGCTGGATCTTTGGGGATCCAGAATATCAGGGTGACGAGGCTATCGTCGAGGAGTAGCTTTTTGCTGTTTAGAAGCTTGCGTAGTGGTGAGGGCATAGCTTAGCTATCCTTACTTTTTTTTGTACTAGGTGTTGTATCCTAGTTAGAGTTTAGGGCTCTGATAGTTGTAACACTACTTTGGGTATCTGAACGTGTATGTATAAATTTGGCAATGGTCTCTGTTGTAGATTTGCCCCTTTTGAAAATCTTATGTATATATTTTTGTATATTATATGCATGCTTGGTTATAAGCTGTTTGTTATTTTTCCGCTGCTGTATGTGAATCAAATATATTTTGACCTGTTGATGTTTATGAAAATGCGTTTTCATTATTTGTAACTTCCTATGTCCTTAACGTTTTTTTTATTAAAGTTAATAATCGGCGATTAAGGGTTAGGGTGTTACAAAGAACATACTTTAGGAAAACAAGGTTATAGATGTATTCGGATTAGAATACAAGAGTAATAGGAATGCTTCGGCATTTGAAGTTTCAGTTAGGCTTATAGTGTTGGTTCGCCAACAATTAATAGGTGGCTTATGAGAACGATAAGCCAAGAATCATAAGTTATAGGTTGAATGTTATATGGTTATTATTATATGATTAAATTTAAAGAATTAAATATCAAAGTTAAAGGCGTGTTCGCACGTTTCACAGTCATAGGGCGTGTTCAGCAGACTCCGGGATTCGCCGGATGGGACTTCGCCGAGAGGGTTGTCCACACGTTTCATAGTGGAGTCTGGTGTTAGCCTGATTGTCAGGAATTTCACCGGGTCATAGGGATGTTGTACTTCGGGGTTACTCCACCCGAATGCACTCCATAAAATGAACTCAGATAATAATGTTTGTTCAACGCTAACAGCTAACATAAAACACTTTATATGTATTATATTTCACAGTTATAGTCAAAGTTACAGTTATAGTCATAGACAGTTAACAGAAAGTGGTCCTAGGTTTCCCCCTTGATCACTAAGTTATAGTTACAGGTAGATTTACAGATATAGGTTGATTACAGTTATAGTAACAGATAGTTTACAGTTATAGTTACAGGCAGTTAAAGTTAAAGGTATAGTTATAGATGAGAGACTTGGCGATCATAGGAATTCCCCAAAATTGCCAAGGTAGGCATGGCGACCCTATGTTCCCTGAGGTTGGTTGGGCTGGAGCTCACTGAGACATTATGTCTCATCCCATTCCTTCTGGTGCAGGTTTACAGGTAAGTCAGAGGTTCGTGATGGAGATCTTCATAGAGATACTGGATGGAGTACAGTTGCTCGTTGTGTGCCAGCTCAGGAGCATTTTGGACATTTGTTTAAGTATTATAATAGTATTGGATTATTTGTACAACGAGTAAACTTGTATTCATTCAGATGTGTTGTAATATTTTATTGAAAATTTTTAAATGTATCCAGTATCAGTTTAACGCACATGCTAATATACTAGTTTAAGTTAGTATGGGTGTTACAATAACCATAGTAACAAAAAAATGTACTCTAAATATAAAATATGATAAGACAACTCGAAATACATAATACCAAAAATGAAATCTTATACTAAATAAACAAAAAACATCAAACATTCCTAGAACTAGATGATCCTCTTGTTCCTCTTTCCAAGCATGCTACTTGCACATAATGCAACCTTTCTACAATTAGAAAGCAAATATATATCTGAACAGATGCACTCAAAGTACACACTAGCAATACGTCCAAACCTTCCAATATGGGAGGTTTCAGATTTTTCAAATCAACTGCAATAAATGATAAGCTCTTTTAGCTAAAAAATATATAAGATAGAAATTCACAATAAACATGTGCAGACAGTACCTACCAAGTGCATTTTAATATTTGACCAATACAATTACAAAAATTTATTCAAATAAAACAATATAAGAAACACCTAAACACACGTAACTTACCATCACTATTCAGCAGATCATGTGTTATTGGGTGCCCAGATTGTGCCAAAGAAACTAGCTACATTTGAAATGAGTAAGATTCTGGAAATCCATCAGCATTAAACTTCCACAAAGCGTAACATATTTTTACCTGCATAGCAATGATAAACTCTTGGAAACCTAGATATCCTTGTCGCTTTGAATCTGCAATAGCCCACACCTTAATTTGGTAAGGAGCAAAGAAAGAAACAATTTAGTTCATGAGGTATAAAGAAATAAATTAAAAGAGATACTTATCAACAAGTTTAATTTAAATCAAAAACTCAAATACCACATGTCAATACCATTCCAATTGATGGAGAAAAACGTCAAAATAGTATCAAAGTGAAATAAATAAAAAGTGTAGGAGTTGAAAGTCAATCAACTATTAGTCTAGTACCAAACATTATCATGAAATAAAGGTAAAATGTAAAACAATATGGTTCACTGACAACATAAAACTCTTGATACCGACAGCTTTAAATCTAAAAGGCAAAAGGTCAAAACAAAAGGAGGTACAATGAAATATCAGTGTTTGTAATTGCAGATCGTGGAAAACAACAGTTGGTTCAAATTCCACTGTGCAACAGTCTATGGTACTGCTATAGCTGCTATTTCACAATTCTTGTACTAAATAGTGTATTGCGGAACAATAGTGATTTGTTCAAAGCAATAGCGCAATAACCGCTATATAACAACAATGCGGAATAATCTATGATGCATTTCCACAAATAAAAGTTCAAACCCAATTCAAGAGAAACCACTATATTTGATTTGGCAAAGTGAAATTAACGAGGAATTTAATATAGGAAGGGCAGTGGAAGAAGAAGTTCAAATTTGACCAATGCATACTTGACAGCATAGATAGATGGTAGTTATAAAAATGAAAATCAACAACATCATGCTATATATTGTTTGATATGAATAAAAAATGAGATTAATATCTATGCATTGATGGTGTAAAGATTTTTTACACATGTATCCAATCAAATTATGTCAAATAAATATTTTTAGAGATATTTTAGGAACTAACCTAAAAAGGTGGCATCATGAAGTGATTTGATTGGATGCGTGTGTAAAAAAGTTGAAGTTGTACACCGTGGTGTATACAAATTAAATCCATAAAAAATGTTACTATATATGTAATGGTCAAATAGTTTTACACTGATATCCATTTTTCAATGTCACATTGTCGGATTAAAAAATAACCATACAAAAGTGGGGTGACGTGGCAAAGTAGTGAATTCTCATTGGATGTGAGTGTAAAATGGTTTTACACTAAATGCATAATAGTTTGCAAAATAAGTAAATAAATAGTTATAAAAATAGAAAATAAACTTTGGTGCAGGAAGTGACATTGGGGACACCTTGCTCTATAGTTAATTATATAAATAAAAACTAGAAAAACTTAATCAGATTCTTGGAAGGCAGGGAGCACCTTGCTTCTGTTGTAGCATTGAACAAATACTGAAGCACATTCTTTGCTTCTCCCATTGAGCGTAACTGATTCCAACGTCCACGGCTATTTCATGCACGTTCTCTTTCTTCTGCCTCAGTAAGTTGGGAAGTCATGGCTTTCAAAGCAGCTGAAGACATTAGTAGCATGTTCTCAATAGAAGCTATTCTTGTAACTTCTGCATCTGGTGACATGGATAACAGTCTAACAGATGGGAAACAAAATAAAAAACCCAGCTTTCATTATAAACCCAACAAATCAACATAACAAATAAATCAATATAAACCCAACAAATCTACTTATAACAATATCAACTAAACATATTGTTTCAAATCTGGAAAATATGTGTAGCAACTAGCAAGTTATCATTGATCCTTGTCTGTAGGAATAAAATTGAAGAGCTTTTATTTTTTGAACAACCAAAATTTATTTCAAGCAAAACCAGCTTCTTAAGACAAGAAGGATGGTGCTAGTAACCAATACAAAACCCCAGCGTGAAGCAATACAGGGCCAGCCAGCAGAAAAAAAAAAAACAAGACTCCAGCAACTTGAAAAGAAAGAAAAATAACAAACACCCCATCCCACTATTACCCACATGACATACTCCATGCTACAATGCCTTGCTGCTATGGGACATGCTGCCAGCAACAGCGGCCTGCAATCAGCACCCAAAAACCACACCCCAAAACGACACCAAAACCAAAAGTCCTATCTCAATAGACACTCCCTAGGATTCCAGCACCACTCATAAAACAAACAAGATGCTATTTTTAGCTTACTCATACTCCAATACCAAGAGAGTATTTTTATTCTATCCACCAAGTCCTCTACCTCAACCACACCATTGTTGAAAATAATATCATTCCTCCTCCAAATAACCCAAATCGAAGCATTCCAAATCAAACAAAACCCGCGCCTTAATTTCTTCGATTTCGCCTCATTTAACCAACACTCGAAATGAGTAAAAAGATTGTGGGGTATTACAAAAACGAAATTTAGCCACCGCATAAAATTGAAGAGCTTTTAAAATGGACCACACAATAATGTATTCACCACCAAGCCAACAATTATGTCTATTAGGGAAATGCAATTATCTAGAATCTAGAACTAGAATTATATCCTAAGAGTCAGTGGTGTGTCTTGAATAGAATATCTATGATTTATCAGTGATCATTCTAAGATTGATAGGAGAATGTCACCTTCTAAGCTAAGTCTTAGTGTCACTGGTTGCATAAATCTATCTCAAAGCATTTAAAAGTTAAAATAACAAAAATCATCATTATTTTATAAGTTGAAACAGTTTCCAATTGCCCAAAAACAACCTATTACAATCAAACAATCAATGAAAATGAAAAATGAACGAAAAGGAAACTGACCCAAAAATCCATTTCAAACAGAAGCCTCTCTATGATTTCAACCCATCATCAAATCAGCTGTAGCTTCTTGGAACAACTGTTTCTTCTTTCCAACAATCGAAAACATCATCACCTGAGAGTTGAAAGAGCACTAAAATCAACCACAACATAGTTACAGATTTGACAAAAAAAACAAAACATTGAAAAGGAGACGAGATCAGATAAACTCACAAAGAAGGGATCTTTAATGGTGATTTCAGTGTTGGTATTGGCAGTCCCTTACAGTCGAGGTTCTGGTCTTCTATGTCCTACGCACGTTTGTCGGCGACTTCGAAAGAGGACAAAAAGGAAGAAGAGATGGGAGATAGTGAGAGACTAGAGAGGAGGAAGAGAACGAAAATCAAGATTTGTATGTGGATATCAAAAACAGCCACACATCTAACAAATTTTAGGGTTTTCACAAATTTTGGGGATTTCTTTGAGATGAGCGCGTAAAAAGAAAGGCAGTGAAAAAAGAGGGGGCGAGTCAGAAAGAAAGGTGGCGAAGGTGAGAGGGTGAGGCCGTGACGGAGGGCTGCGGAGGATGAGCGGGAGATGTGGTTCTTCCATGGTGGAGCATGATGAGAGCTTGAGAAGGGTTATGATGTTAGAGAGAGAAGTGGTGAGAAAAGGGGGAAAAAATAAAAGACAATGAAATAAAATAAACGAGGGGCATGTGTTGTTTTTAACCCCTGTTTTATTGCATGAAAAAACTAATGTGTGTCAGCTTATTTGAATTTCATTTTCCCGGTCAATTTAAAGTCAGGGCCTTGGATAATTTTGCGAGGGGTTCACCCCTGTCAAATGGTAAGTGGACCCGGTCTTTACCAATGTCATTTTGCCAGGGGTTTCCTTGGTTTAGGTCGTGGGAAATTTGTCAGGGGTTCATGTCCTTGTCAAAAGTCCCTGGCAAATAGGCATATTTTTTGTAGTGTTTTCCTATGATAACTTGCAAAACAAGCTACTTAAGTGCTTAAATTAAATATTCATTTTAACTAATTTCTGGCACTTAACACGGCTAAAGCCCAACTGAAAAGTGGGTTTTATTCAAATTCATGTTCAACAGCAGAGTCCATCTTACGGTTCACAGTTGTATCTTATTTTAACAAAGATCCAACCATTGCTCCTGGCCTGCCCAGGCTTCACTTTCATGATTGTTTTGTCCAAGTAAGCCAAGTGTATGTTTGGATTGGTGGTTGTTGAAGCTAAAAGTATAGTTTTTGTCAAAATCGTGGTAGCTTACAAAGTTCTACTAATCTCACCGTGAATCCAAACATGCACTATAAAACCATGTTATGTATAGTTTTTCTTTTCTTTTTCTTTTTGTTCTATGTATAGTTTTTTCTTTTACAAAGGTTATATAGTTTTTAAAATTTGAATCTCCTGAGGGCTATACCTTTTTTTTTTGAAAGAAAAAAATGTATTAGTTAAAAATATAAAAAAATTAATAATAACATAGGTAAATTATGAAATTATTGAAATCTATTTTGTTGAATTTCCAATTAACTATACGAGTACATCATAATTGGTAAACTTTTTTACTTAAACACTAGTTGGTGACTATACATTACTGTATCAATTTATTTTGATATGCAAATTTAAAGTCATTTGACAATATCTCTCCCACTCCCAAAGGGCTGCGATGGATCCATATTTGATTGCAGGGTCCTCTGCAGAGAGGAATGCATTACCAAACCTTGGTCTAAGAGGTTTTGAAGTGATAGATAATGCAAAATCACAAATAGAGGCCATATGCCCTGGAGTTGTCTCATGTGCGGACATCCTAGCATTGGCAGCCCGCGATGCTGTCGATTTGGTATTAAAGCAATCTTAAAACTTACTCAAACTACCTCTACCGCACACGCACACACGCACACGCACAATACATTGTGTTTTTTAAGGAACAATGATAAAATCAACACTTATGATTTGTGAACATGAATATGACAAATTGATGGACCAAGTTGGCCTGTACCCACAGGAAGAAGAGATGGAAGGATTTCTTTATCATCTCAAACCTCAAGCTTGCCTTCTCCACTTGAACCTGTTTCTGTCCATCAACAAAAATTTGCTGCCAAAGGTCTAAATTGACGCAATATGGAAGCAAGGATTAACAAGCGTTAAGCCTAAAAGATAAACAGACAGGTTGCAAGCGACAAACCTATAAAAACAAGGGTTTCCGGAATCCACCAGAATTTGAGAAAAGTCTCGATAATTTTATTCAACTAGTCTTTGACCCGTGCGATGCACGGGTTGTTTTAGAAAGTCATAATTAAAACACACTGCACATCTAAAAAATGTAACATAGACTACACCTTAACTTCAAAACACCAAGTAAAAATGGCTCCCTCATAACATCCCTACACAAATATTATGTCTTTGATGGTATCTCTTATATCAGTAAATTATGTCTTTGCAGTCCAATATAAAGTTTATCGTCATATTTCCCTAGTCATGGATGTTACCCAATGTGAGCATCTTTCAAAAGTGCACAGTCTACAAAAAGAATGCAGGAAAAATTAATTAAAACAAAGAACAAATTAGCAAAACAAAAAGCAAATACATGGTTCAAAAATAAAATAGAATAGAAAATTGGAAAAGAAGAATTAACATAAATTGCTACTTCGTTGAACTTATGGTTTTATAGTAAATCAGGAAACATAAAAAGAAGAAGAATAATGTACAGGAAACATAATGTCCCCAGGATATCAGAGATGGGGGTGATCCACATTAGTTATGATACATAACACAAAAAATGATATTCCTACGGTAAAATCTCTCTCCAGGTTCTTCTCACTTGTCTCCTTGCTTCTTCTCTCCACAACCCTAGTTTTCCTTTGATCTCTAATCTTTTCTTGTTTGTTGTAACCCTAATTCTCTAATGCTCTCCTCTATTTATAACCTTTTAACTGAGCTAGGTTTCTCTCATAACTATTTAACGGGTTTACTCTTCAATTTTAAAATATATTATTAAGTACAAAAATATATTAGATTTAGTACAAAAATATCTCAAATTGAGTACCAAAATATATCATATATATCATATTCAATATAAAAATAGTATATTAGATTTAATTCAAAAATATCTCAAATTGAGTACCAAAATATATCATATTCAATATAAAAATAGTATATTAGATTTAATTCAAAAATATCTCAAATTGAGTACCAAAATATATCATATTCAGTATAAAAATATATTATTGAGTATTAAAATATATTTCATATCACAAACCAAAATATATTAGATTGTGCATAAAAATATTTTAGCAAAACTTGGGGACTAAGAAATCACTTTCTAACATATTCAATATAAAAATAGTATATTAGATTTAATTCAAAAATATCTCAAATTGAGTACCAAAATATATCATATTCAGTATAAAAATATATTATTGAGTATTAAAATATATTTCATATCACAAACCAAAATATATTAGATTGTGCATAAAAATATTTTAGATTTAATTAAAACACTACTTAATTCCTTCATTCAAACCCCCCTTTTTATAATTGCCGTAGATATATATAAAATAAAAGCAATTATAAGTCACAAAAACCATTAGTGATCCAGTGGTTACAGCTGTGACCTATTAGAAGTTGGTCTGTGGTTCAACTCTCAGCAAGGATTTTTTTTCATAAATTTCTTGGGCCGAAAATATAACAAACTGAAATAAAAACGAAAAATATCAAAATAACAAGATATGCTAAAATATTAAAATCCGGATTTGGGCTTCCAGGCGACTTCGAATGGCTAAATTCACCCCTACGTCATGGCAAAGCGATGAGTCTTCATTTCTTGCGCGCCACTTCTTCTTCGATACGGGCTGCTAATTTGCCTACATCATAAATGATCATGACCCTGTTACCTTAGTTGGTATTCTTTCTTTCACAACTTTTAATCTATAAACGAAATTGGATCAACGACAACAAAAAAATAAAATTAGTCTCTAATTAATTTTCTTATATGTTCCTAGTATTTGCTATACATTTCTTTATGCATCGACCTAAACTCTTGATTTGTGTGAAGGTGCACATACCATAGGCCAAACAGATTGCCTATCGTCTTTGACATGAATCAAATACGTAGTAATACATTATGCAGTCATTTAATCAATATAGTCGACCCCACTTAATGGGATAAGACTTGGTTGTTGTTGTTGAACATGCACCAATGCATGGGAACCACTAGTTATTGAATCATGCGTGGAAATAAAGAATACATGAATGACTTGAAGCAATGCATGAGAGTCGGTCAAGTCTTCAAAAGGAGAATTAATTATTCAATAAAGTTTGGTCCTTCCCTAACCATTCTGTTCTGGATTGGCAAGTGAGTTGATCAGTAGGAATCATAACTTTCTATGAGACGCCTGAAAAGTAGTTTCCAGTCCTATGGCTTCATGCTATTTACAATAGAGGCCACAAACACAACTGAGAAAAATAACTCCAGTATCTTTGGGTTGGGGTCTTCACTCTATCCTAAAGGCAAAAATACGTCATGGCCATCAAGTTCTGGCCATTTTGCTTTCGGGTTTTACCCACAAGGTAGTGGCTTTTCTGTTGGGATAAGGTTGATTAGTCCATCTGAAAACACAACAACCACTGTTGTGTGGACCGCTAACCGTGATACTCCAACACTCTCCTCTAAATCTATGTTGAATTTGATCAAGAAGAGCCTGCTTCGTCAAAATGGAACGGGAGATTCACCTATTAATATAAACTTCGTACATCTATTAATATAAACTTCGTACATTCAGATTCAAAGTCGGTCTCTATGGCATGTTTGCAGGATTCTGGTAACTTTGTGCTATATGATGAGGATTCTTGTGTTATCTGGCAAAGCTTTGATCACCCAACTGACACCATACTGGGTGGTCAGGTTGAGAGTCAGAATTTAGTCTCTAGTATGTCCCAGTCAGACCATTCGAGTGGATGTTTTTATCTCAGCATGCAAGATAGTAGAAACCTTGTCGCTTACTACAATGGATTAAGTTACATTGATACTTATACTGGGCTTCAAACTCTCCAAATCTGATGACATACCACCAGCTCAGCCTTAACATTCAAGGACGTCTTTGCCTAAGTCATGGTGATGGGATATGTTTCAACAATATCAATAAGCATAGAAAGAAGTCACACAAAAACACAACTTCAATTTACCGTGCAACACTTGATTTAGATGGAAACTTTAGATTGTATGAGCGCCAATTTGACTTTGAGAGCAAGAATAGCTCTTGTGTGGTAATGTTGTGGCAAGCACTTAATGATACATGTCAAGTGAAGGGGTTTTGTGGGTTGAACAGTTATTGCTCCTCCAACATGAGCGGTGATGCTGTCTGCAAATGTTATCCTGGTTTCATCCCTTCCAAGACTAAAAGCGTGCCTATGGACTGCGTACAGGCGAATAGCAAAGATGATTGTGAAAGCAGTGAAGACCGAATATCATTGTATAATTTCACTCACTTTAAGAATATGTCTTGGGGTGATATCCCACATTTTATGTCCACGATGAAGAGGGAAACTTGTGAGAAGGCTTGCCAACAAGATTGTGATTGTGGGGGAGCAATATATGTCAACGGCAACTGTTATAGGTACAGGCTTCCACTTATTTATGGCAGAGTTCAAAATGATTCTTCCACTCTGTCTGTAGCTCTTTTAAAGATTCCTTCAACAACCGCCATTATTTCGCCTCCAAACTCAAACAACACGAATGTGCCTAAGCTTGTTGTTGACAACAAGAGAGATTTGATAATGATCCTAGCTTTTACTCTGGGTTTTGTTTCATTGATCTGTTTGGTCTTTGCAGTCTTCATTTTCTTGACTTACAGGCGTCAAGTTAATTTGTATGCAATGCTGTCTGAAAGTGAAAAACTTGGAATTTTCTCAAGAATGTTCCTTGCGTTTGTTTTCTTTTGATGAACTTGCGAAATCAACTGGGGGGTTTTCAGAGGAGATAGGGAGAGGATCATTTGGTGCTGTTTATAGAGGTACAATAGGCGACAATAACAGAAGTGTTGCCGTGAAGAGACTGGAGGAGAGAATTTCTGAGGAAGGGGAGCGGGAAATCCAAGAAGCTTCTTGTTTATGAATTTTTCAGCAAAGGGTCTCTTGCAAATCTCCTCTTTGAAGGGGAAACAGGAATATCTTGGAAAGAGAGAATGAAACTTGCATTGGATGTGGCTAGAGGACTGCTGTAACCACAAAAATATCTGATTTTGATTTCGCAAGGCTATTAAAGAGAGGCCATTCAAGAACTAAAAAAACAGGATGATGGCACAAGCATGTACTTGGCACCTGAATGGCAGAAGGAGGACGCATCAGTATCAGTAAAAGCTGACATTTACAGTTTTGGTGTGGTATTATTGGAGATAATCTGCCGCAGGAGAAGTATAGAGATGAATAATATTTCTTCAGCTGACGAAATCCTTCTTTCCAGTTGGGTATATCAATGTTTTTCAGCAGGGCAGTTAAACAAGCTAATCACACAAAATGAAAAAAATGTGGATTGGAAGATATTGGAAAGAATGGTGAAGGTGGGATTGTGGTGTGTGCAAGACCACCAATCTCTCCGTCCTGCAATGAAGAATGTGATCTTGATGTTGGAAGGTTTGAAAGATATTCCAATTCCTCCCTCTCCCAGCTCGCTTGGTTGAGTAGTATTGTAGGGATTTATGTGTTGCTTGTGTGATTTATTATTTGTGCTATTGCAGTTTCAATTTTATGTTGAATTTACTGTTCAGGTTGTGTTGTGATGAACTATATCAAAAACTAGCATTTGTGCTCATCACTCGTGGAAATCGTTGTGTTATATAAATATTTGTTTAGTTTTTGCTTGTATGATTTGTTTATTACATCTACTTCCGGTGTTTCATTTTTAGTTGAGATTCTTTTTTGTATTTCGGAAAAGAAATACCTCAATAGGAATTTGATTATTAAAAATATGGTTAAGGTGGCACTTTAGTGTATCCAAGATGACCCTTTTCTCAGGCCAACAATGAAGGGTGTGGTGTTGATGTTAAAAGGAGTTTCTGATATAGCAATTCCTCCTTGTCCAGATTCCAATTCTGCATAGAAGAAACTGGTGCAGCTGTTCCTCATGTGGCTTTCAGTTTGTCTTTTGTGTCATGTTATGTATTGTTGTTTTTGTTTCAGTTGCTAAGGTTGTCTCTGTGTTGTATAGAGCTAAAATAAGGTAGCAAGCCAAAATCTAATGTAGTTATTCCTCTTCCTGATGTCAATGTCAATTCTTGTTACAATTTAGCAGCAAATATATAGTACTTTCTCATATTTTAATTTGTCTGAAACATGAACAAAATTAATTGGTTTTGTTATTTCAACAGCAAAAAATAGGGGGAAAATATCATTTTTTAAATCTTATTTTCGCACAACGAAAAAATTTAAAAATATATTCCGATTGTTGAGGTTGTTGTCTCCAAGCTGAGTTCAGATAAAAGAAGGTAGCAAATCAAACTACCTAACCGAATAGCCAAAATAAACTGAACAACTAATCTAACCATTATAACTGTGTAAAACAGAAAAAAGAATACTATTAGTAACACTTAAATAACTCTAATTAATAACTCATGTTAATTTATGTTATGTCTAGCAGCTCATGTTTTAATTGAGTAGTCAAAATTGATTGTTATTCAACTTTATTTATTTATTTTCGGCTTAATTCTTAACGGTTAATGCATTGCTTCAAATCTTCATCTTGGATTCTGAATTTTTCACGCATGATCCAATAATAACAAGTGGTTCACATGCTATGCTCACTGATGAATGCACAACATCAATCAAGGGAAAATCAAGAAAAGGTAAAGTTACTTTTGCATAAAACCGTGTGGGGTAGGGAAAAACAGAAATTTCTTGCACTTACGACTTCAATGTTATGCATTTACTCAAGGTCTCGGGTTCAAATCCCCAAGGAGTCAACAATTCTTGTATTTGGTCAGTCCATATAAAGATCTGAGTTCAATTGAACCACGCTAATAGACGATGGGATTGTCTTCTGGATTAGTTGGTCACCCGATACCGAGTTTAAAAAAAATAATACTCCCTCCGTTCCTTTTTAATTGTCACTTTTGAAGAAAAAATTTGTTTCTTTTTAACTGTCACTTTCAAAGTTCAATGCAACTTTAAATAATGTTTTACCAATTTTATCCTTAGTTATTTATTACGGAGAGAGAAATATATGAGATGATATATTAAATGAATAAGGTTATTATAGTAAAAATATAAATTATTGTATCAAAAGTAGTGACATTTATTAATTATCTTGGTTTGTGTAAAATGTCAAAAAGTGACAATTAAAAAGGAACGGAGGTAGTACTCTTTTTGGTATTGCTGGATTAGCTTCACATACATATATACGATCAAAAAGTCTAAAAAGATATGCTACTAAATAAGCATAAAACAGTAAATTAAATAAAATTGACAATTATTTTGCTAAACAATAGCAAAATAAATAAATAACTCTTTAGATATTTAACCATATTTTTAACAGGTTATATGTGTCATCTGTTATTAACAATTAAGAGTGGAAATTTAGAAGCAATATATGACTTGATTCAACTATTAGTAGTAGTGATCATCTGACTGTTATTCAACTATTATTTTTCTTTTCCTAGTGCTTGATAGTTAATAGAAAAAAAACTTTAACTTGCTGCTCCATTTATAATTTTGTAAGAAAGTCATGGATACCTAATAATTTTCAATTAATTACATGAAGCAACTAGTATGAACGAAACCACAACAAGTAAAGTACTGAAAAGAAAAAAGTTGTGCATCAAGGGCAAGTATAAGAAACAGAAAAAGCAGAAACGCGTTGAGGAATAAAGCAAATGCATCACAGATAAGAAGAGACAAAAGAGTGATGGAAAGACCTCCCTAAGTTCGAATCTTTAATACGAACTTAAGAAAAACAAAAAATATGAAAGCATCTTTTAATTTGTGGTTGTGTTATTTGAACGTCAAAATATGGACACGTGAAACCCTATGTTTTTTCTCGATGACTTCCACACATTTCAAAAGTACACATAAAAAATAAAAGAATGTTTTTTAATATATCTCCACTTTATGAAAATGTATTTGGCTAATTGGCCAATGTCTTATAATCCACTTTCCGAATAAAATAATTGAGAAAAATTCAATCAAATATAGTGATATATGCTTTTTGCTACAGAGAAACCATTATATATAAGTGCAATCAAGGGAGTGAGGGAACCATCAAAAACCAAGTGTGAAGTTGTGTCTGTATACTTGTTTCAGTTTGCATTGTGTTAGTACAAAATGATTGTGAAATTGGGCTTCATGGTGATTTTGGTGATGACTTTGGCAGTTGAAGCCCAACTGAAAAGTGGGTTTTATTCAAATTCATGTCCAACAGCTGAGTCCATCGTACGGTCCACAGTTGTATCTTACTTTAACAAAGATCCAACCATTGCTCCTGGCCTGCTCAGACTTCATTTCCATGATTGTTTTGTCCAAGTAAGCTAAGTGTGTATGTTTGTTTGGATTGGTGTGAGTTCAACAAAATTACGATGACATTGTGATTTTATTGAAGTTAAAAGTATAGTTTTAGTCAAAATTGCAGTAGCTTACTAGTTCTACTAATCTCAGCATGAATCCAAAATGCAGTTCATAATCCCCCTATTTTTCTTTTATATAAAACCATGCTATGTATAGTTTTTATGTTTTTGGTTCTATGTATAGTGTTTTCTTTTACAAAGGTTATATAGTTTTTATAATTTGAATCTCCTGAGGACTATACCTGTTAGTTAAAAATTGTAATAGGTAAATTATGAAATTATTGAAGCTATATTGTTGAATTTCTAATTAACTATACGAGTACATCATAATTATTATACTTTTTTACTTGAACACTAGTTAGTGACTGTACATTACTGTATCATTTATTTTGATGTGCAAATTTAAAGTCATTTGAAATTATCTCTCCCACTCCCACAGGGCTGCGATGGATCCATATTGATTGCAGGTTCTTTTGCAGAGAGGAATGCATTGCCAAACCTTGGTCTAAGAGGTTTTGAAGTGATAGAAAATGCAAAATCACAAATAGAGGCCATATGCCCCGGAGTTGTATCATGTGCTGACATCCTAGCATTGGCAGCTTGTGATGCTGTCGATTTGGTATTGAAGCAATCTTAAAACTGAGTCAAACTCACTCTACTCCACGCGCGCGCACACACATAATACATTTTGTTTTTGAAGGAACCATGATAAAATTAACATGTGTGATTCGTGAATATGACAGAGTGATGGCCCAAGTTGGCCAGTACCCACAGGAAGAAGAGATGGAAGGATTTCTTTATCATCTCAAGCCTCAAACTTGCCTTCTCCACTTGAACCTGTTTCTGTCCATCAACAAAAATTTGCTGCTAAAGGTCTAAATGATCATGACCTTGTTACCTTAGTTGGTATGCTTTCTTTCACAACTTTTAATCTATAAACGAAATTGGATCAACGACAACGAAAAAATAAAATTAGTCTAATTAATTTTCTTATATGTTCCTAGTATTTGCTATACATTTATTTACGCATCGACAGTTTAAACTCTTGATTGTGTGAAGGTGCACATACCATAGGCCAAACAGATTGCAGGTTCTTTAGCTATCGTCTATACAATTTCACAACCACTGGCAATGCTGATCCTACTATAAACCAAGCTTTCTTAGCTCAGCTTCAAGTAATATGTCCAAAAAATGGAGATGGTTTGAGAAGGGTGGCTTTAGACAAGGATAGTCCAGCCAAATTTGATGTAAGTTTCTTCAAAAATGTACGCGATGGTAACGGGATTCTAGAGTCAGACCAGAGGCTGTGGGAAGATTCTGCTACAAGAAGGGTGGTGGAAAATTATGGTGGGAATTTTAGAGGGTTATTGGGGTTAAGATTTGATTTTGAATTTCCAAAGGCTATGGTTAAGTTGAGTAGTGTAGATGTGAAGACTGGTCCTGATGGAGAGATTAGAAAAGTGTGCTCGAGATTTAATTGATCATTTGTGTCTGCTGTGACTAGTTTCTGATTTTACAGGGAAAATCAAGAAAAGGCTAAAAAATATGCTGCTTCATGCATATAACACAATAAATAAGTGCCTAAACAATATCATAATGAAATAATTTATGTTCTTGAAACGAGAACGTTAGTTCCAATTAAGTTTGATATACTGAATGTTTCATAACCAATTGGTCCTTGTTTTTTTAATCAGTACTCTCAAGTGTTTTGTTGCAGATTGAAATCACCGTGGGCTTGTCAAAATCACAGTGCAATTTGATTTTATTCAAGTTAAGCTCTAAATTTGATTTTATTCAAGTTAAGCTCTAAAATGTAGCTTTGTTCCTATTATACCCTCATTTTAATCTACCAATAAATTCTTTTTTTCACACACTTTCCCTTTGCAATAAATTTAATACGTTCTCTTTCTCTCGTAACAAACAATTGTTAGTTGATAGCTCTTTCTCCAACAAATTCCTATTTTTTGCACACTCTGTCTCATAACAAATAATTGTCAATTTTCTAAATATTATGCACATCTCTTTAATTATTTTAAGTCAATTTCCAATGAGTCTTTCACTCTTTCTTCCTTTTGAATATTCATGGAGTCTTTTATTTTTTTTCTCAAATCTGTTCTCTTATTTTGCACTTGAAATTTTTAACAATTACTACTCATCTTATTTATAGAATTTTAACTCTTCATTGAACTATTATTAAAGGTAACAAAATTTTGTTTAAATTTGAAGGTAACAAGAAACAAACTTTGTTTAAAAAAAAACAAACAAACTTTGTTTAAAAGAAACAAACTTTAGTTTTCCTAATATATAACATTAATTAGTTTTATTCAAAAAGATAATGGTAATTGACAAAGGGTATAATTGACAAATCATACCTTTGAAAATACTAAAACGACAGTTAAATAGGAACGATAAATTCGCAGTTAAACGACACTTAAAAAGGAACGGAGGGAGTATATATTTCAACTACCGAAAAGGATAGCAAATTTATAATTTAATCCAATTTACAAAGCCTAATATCTATTCTATATATAAAGAGAATAAGGGATTTTGGACGAATTTTGGGCTGGCTTTTTTGTTATTTCAATTATACCCTTAAACAAATTTTTCCTATAACAATGTTATATTGTTGATGTTATTAAAAAAGATAAGAAATTTTGTTATATTTGTTATATAACTGTTGTCATTGAAAAAGATAAATATGGTTTGTTGAGTTTGTTCCATTTGAAATTGACAAATATCTATACTTATAATTTTAATCTATATCAAAAATTTATATAAAATATCGTTTGTAATTTACACGCAAAATTTCTATAAAATATCGTTGATAATCTATATGTGTTAGCGCAATAAAAAGAGCAGAAAGACAGGCACGTGAGTGCCCGTCTTTCCACTAGTAATAATAATAATCTATAACAATATATAAAGGGAATAAAGGATTTCAAAAAGATAAGTATGATTTGTTATGATTTAAAAGTCACAAACATATATATCTATAATTTTAATCAAATCAAATTTTCATAGAAAACATTGTTGGAACAAAATGTATGAACAACTCTCTTTTGAGTTTTGATGATAACAAAGTGTTAAAAAGAAAATTGGAATTGCTAATGCTAGATTCTAAGTGTGCAGAACCATGTACTTAAAGATTGGTATCTAACATTGGTTATGAAAGAACAAGCTAAGAGCAAGAAGGAAAATATAGAAGCTTGTGTTGCAAGACTGAAGAAAATCAGCATCTGAAGAAGAGCTTCTGAAGACAGCGTCTGAAGAAGAGCTTCTGAAGGGAGCGTCTGAAGGGTGCGTCTGAAGACCAGCTTCTGAAGGGTGCGTCTGATAAACAGTGTGTCTGAAGTCTGCTTCTGAAGAAGTGCGTCTGATGAACAGTATCTGATGACCAGCTTCTGAAGACAGCGTCTGATGAACAGTGCGTCTGAAGGCCAGCTTCTGAAGACTGCGTCTGATGAACAGTGCTTCTGAAGACTGTGTCTGATGAACAGTGCTTCTGAAGACTGCGTCTGATGAACAGTGTCTGAAGCCAGTTCTGAAGAGAAGCTTCTGAAGTCTGAGTTTTAAGGAAAAGCAACTGTCACTGTCAACAGTAAAGCACTATACAGTCAGAACAGCTCAAGTTGCCTCCTTGGAAGAAACACACAGCCAGCTTTTAAGGAAACAATTCAAATTAGGTGTGCTCTGTTTTCTGGTTTGCGCACACAATGACAGGGATGAATTAAATGTTGGATGTAGCTTGTAGTGCAACGGCTCTTTTGCTAAAACTGGCTCCTTCCAACAACTCTTAAATCCTCTATAAAGGATTGAAGATTTGAAGAAGAAAAACTAAGACTCAAGAAACTCAAAGACTGAAACTCTGTGCTCTGTTTTACTGAACACAAAACTGTCAAATTCGAAAGTCACCAAAAACAACTTAGAAATTCTTACAAACTTCTTATCTTAGAATTTCTTAAGTTTAGAGTCTTAAATTTGTGTTGTATTTTGTGAACACCACTGATTGTATATCAAGTGTTCAAACTCAAACTCATTTCTTTGTAAAATCTGTTTGATTCAAAGTCTTAGACTGTGTGTCTAAGCAAAAGAAGTCTCTTACTTTGTGTTTGAGCAATATGAAGTCTTTTACTTAGTGTTTGAGCAAAAGAAGTCTCTTACTTTGTGTTTGAGCAATAGGAATTCTCTTGCTTTGTGCTTGAGCAATTGTAATCGTTTGATTATAGTGGAAAATCTCTTGTTAGTAACAAGGGGACTGGACTACTTCCGGATTGTGGAAGGAACCAGGATAATTTGTTTGTGTCTCTCTTTCCCTCTCTTATTTACTTTATATCCTCTGCATAAAACACTCTGAAAATAGTTCAGATCTGATCAATATCAGAATCTGAACTAACATAAGTTTTTGAGAAAGAAAAGAAATAGCCCACACAATTCAACCCCCCCCTTCTTGTGTGTTTTTCTCACCTTCAGTTGGTATCAGAGCTTCGGTTCTGATATTCAATCACCTAACAGTGAGTCAGTATAAGATCGTGAGAAAAACATGTCATCCAATAGTTCCCCTCCACCCTCTCCTAGAAATCACTCTGCTGTTTTACATGACTATGGTACAAATGAAAAACAATCTCGTTCACACAATAAACCTCCAATGTTTACTGGTGATCCAGAGAAATTTTCATGGTGGAAAAGCAAAATGTACAGCCACATCATTGGAATTGATGATTCCTTATGGGATATCATAGAAGATGGAATTTCTATTCCAGTTGATGAAGAAGGAGTAGCTGTTAACAGAAGAGGCTTGAGTGATGCTGAGAGAAAAATCTACAGAAAACATCACAATGTAAGAGGTATCATTGTGGACTCTTTACCCCACAATGAATATCTTAAGCTAAGTGATAAATCTACAGCTAAAGCCATCTTCAAATCCCTTTGCTCTAACTATGAAGGAAACAAGAAGGTTAGAGAAGTTAAGACAAATCTTCTTGTTCAGCAGTATGAGCTGTTCAGAATGAAGGAGGATGAAAATATTGAGACTATGTTCTCAAGATTTCAGACTCTGGTTTCTGGACTTCAGATTCTGAAGAAAAGCTATACTACTGCTGATCATGTGAACAAAATTCTAAGAAGTCTGCCATCTAAATGGAGACCCAAAGTGACTGCTATTGAGGAAGCTAAAGATCTAAATACTCTAATGGACTGTAGTTCTCACTATCTAAGAATTAAGACCCCAAAGCCAAGGGTGTGAACCCTTAAAATAGGGCTGGACGTCCTCCAAGAGGGCATAGGGCCCACTTGACAATCACACATAACCCTTTGGGGGCGCCCTCAGCAGCTTACGAGGGCGCCCAAGTCATGGTTTTGGCCCTTTACGATTTAGGCCCAAAACCATGACCGGGTAGGCCCAAAAAGGCTACAAATAGTAACCTCGGGACCATTCCCGAGGCAGGACCAAAACACAGCACAGAAACCCTAGTTTCTAGAAGCATTGTACTCACTGCCAGTACAGTTGGCGCCCACCGTGGGGCTACGGTAAAACTGACCTAGCCACCGTCTCCCAGAGAAAAACGATCGATACACGGCCTCCTGAGAGTCATCAGAGCGCCGTTTACCCACCATATCTCCCGAAGCAACCTCAAAGCTTTTGAATCCGCCGTGATTCAACCCTAGACCTACCCCTAACTTCATCAAACGCCCCGTTTCTTGTTCAAAACGTCAGTTAGTCCCTCCGAAATTCGTAGTCCCGACCGAGAGCCTTCAATCGCAGTTTTTTGAACTCTGATAACCGACCCGAAAACGACCACCGTTGCCCTCGTTGTTCATGGACCCGGAGGCGGCGAAAGCAGTACGGCAACAAAGCAAAACGTTGCAAGTTAACGTCATCGACTTGGATCCAAGGGAAGAATTCCAGAACGAACGTCTTGAACCCACGGAGGATCTGAAGGAAGTCACAATAGGCCCGGAGCCACATCAAACCACCAAGGTGGGGACCTCTTTGGATCCCGCCGAAGAGCAAAATCTAGTGGATCTCCTGAGAAGAAACTTAGACCTGTTCGCCTGGCAACCGTCAGACATGCCCGGCATCGATCCTACCATCGTATGCCACCACCTCGCCCTACGCCCAGGAGTGAAGCCAGTGGCTCAGCGCAAAAGGAAATTAGGCGAAGAAAGGAGGAAAGCAGTAGATGAAGAGGTGGCCAAGTTAAGAGACGCCCGTTTCATAAGTGAAATCAAGTATCCTACCTGGCTGGCGAACGTCGTCCTTGTAAAGAAAGCTAACGGAAAATGGCGCATGTGCGTCGACTACACCGATCTGAACACCGCTTGCCCAAAAGACCCATATCCCCTCCCAAACATTGACCACCTCATCGACAACGCGTCAGGGTACCAAACCCTGAGTTTCATGGACGCATACTCCGGTTACAACCAAATAAAGATGGATCCTCTCGACGCCCCAAAAACGGCCTTCATGACTAATCACCACAACTACCACTACGAAGTTATGCCTTTTGGCTTAAAGAACGCTGGCGCCACCTTTCAAAGGTTAATGGACACCGCCTTTGCAGAACAAATCGGAAAGAATTTGGAGGTCTACATCGACGATCTGGTAGTAAAAACAAAACATGACAAAAGCCATGCAAAGGACCTGGAAGAGATCTTCGATCAAGTTCGTGCGTATAACATGCGTCTCAACCCGGCCAAATGCTCTTTTGGGGTTCACGCAGGGAAATTCC
This sequence comes from Medicago ruthenica, assembly GCA_018208015.1. NCBI lineage: Eukaryota > Viridiplantae > Streptophyta > Magnoliopsida > Fabales > Fabaceae > Medicago > Medicago ruthenica. Next base: position 89,285,007 of record CM031378.1, on the reverse strand, counting down.
TAGGCTTCATGCTGACCCGGCGCGGTATCGAGGCAAACCCTGACAAGTGTCAGGCGATAATCAACATGAGAAGCCCCTCTAGCATCAAGGAGGTGCAGCAGTTGACGGGCAGGCTCGCAGCGCTCTCCAGGTTTTTATCATGCGCCGGCGATAAAGCTTTCTCTTTCTTTGCCTCAATAAAGAAGAAGGAACTTTTCCAATGGACGGAAGAGTGCGAAGATGCGTTTGCAAAGATTAAGACGTTCCTTTCTAGCCCGCCCGTTCTGCATCGTCCAGACGCAGGCGCCGTCCTTTTCCTCTACCTATCTATATCGGAAAATGCTATGAGTTCAGTCCTTGTGCAAGATTCTGACGAAGGTGAAAAACCAGTGTATTTTGTGAGCAAGGTATTCAAGGGAGCCGAGCTGAGATACCAGAAAATAGAACGTCTGGCTCTAGCAGTAGTAGCAACAGCGAGGAAGCTGCGACCATATTTTCAAGGACATAGAGTTGTTGTCAAATCCAACTACCCCATCAAGCAAGTGTTGGGAAAACCAGACCTGGCGGGAAGAATGGTATCCTGGGCAGTGGAATTGTCCGAATATGACATTCAATATCTCCCTAGAGGCAGCATAAAGTCACAGGTCCTGGCTGACTTCCTAGTAGAATTCTCATCCCCGGTGGAAGAGGTCGCCCCTTTCGTATGGTTATTATCGGTCGACGGATCATCAAACCTCAAAGGTAGTGGAGCCGGCATAGTGTTGGAGGGTCCAGGGGGCCTAATCATAGAGCAGTCGCTGAGGTTTGAGTTCAAGGCGAGCAACAACCAAGCAGAGTATGAAGCCCTGGTAGCGGGCATGAAGCTGGCACAAGAAATGGGAGCAGAAAATTTGAGGGCAAAGAGCGACTCCCAGTTGGTGACGAGCCAAATCACCGGGGAATACCAAGCGAAGGACAGTCAACTTACCAAATACTTAGCAAAGGTCAACAGTTTAGCCTCCACCTTCAAGTTCTTCGAAGCAATCTACGTTCCAAGAGAGCAGAATTCAAGAGCCGACCTTTTGTCTAAACTGGCCAGCACCAAACGCCCGGGGAACAACAGAACGGTCATCCAGGAGGTGCTGGCGGCCCCCAGCACAGAGATCATGGAAGTAGGCGCCGTGGAGAATGAGGAGGAGGGGTGGATGACGCCTCTCATCAAATACCTCACGGGAGCGTTTAATCCCAAAAGCGAGGAAGAAGAACTGCAGATACGAAAAAAGGCTTCGAAGTATTGCATGGTCGCTGGCAAATTATACAAGAGAGGCAAGGCATCGCCTCTGCTCAGATGCTTAGGTGAAAACGAAACCCACCTCGTCCTCTTAGAAGTGCACGAAGGCGTGTGCGGGAGCCACATCGGCGGACGATCCTTGGCCGCGAAGCTGTTGAGAGCAGGTTATTACTGGCCAACAATGATCCAAGAGAGCGCAGACTTTGTACGAAAGTGTGACAAGTGTCAAAGGTTTTCTGATAAGAAGCACGCCCCTGCCTGCGAACTCACCTCGGTCTTTTCCCCATGGCCTTTCCATAAGTGGGCAGTGGATATTGTAGGCCCATTCCCGTTGGCACCAGGACAACTGAAATTCCTCATAGTCGGAGTGGATTACTTCACGAAGTGGGTCGAGGCCGAAGCGGTCGCCAAAATCACAGCAGACAGAGTAATACGCTTCTACTGGAAGAAAATAATATGCAGGTTTGGGCTTCCCAAAGTTATAGTATCTGACAACGGGACCCAGTTCGCCAGTTCCAAGGTGGTAGAATTCTGCAATCAACTCGGAATCCAGACGAAGTTTGTTTCAGTCATCCATCCTCAAGCAAACGGGCAAGCCGAATCTGCAAACAAGGTGATCTTGAACGGCATAAAAAAGAAGCTTGACGACGCCAAAGGGCTTTGGGCCGAGCAACTACATGAAGTGCTTTGGTCATATCACACGACGCCTCATTCCACAACCAAGGAAACCCCGTTCACCATGGTATACGGCGCCGACGCTATGCTGCCTGTAGAAATTGACACACCAACGTGGCGCCGGGAGAACTTCTCAGAGGAGGTTAATGAGGCGAGCTTACTATGCGGGATAGACATGATTGACGAGGTACGAGAGGCCGCCCACATCCGGGAATTCGCCGCCAAACAAAGAGCAGCCCGCCGGTACAATTCAAAAGTGATACCAAGAGACATGAAAGAAGGAGATTTGGTCTTAAGACAGGTCGTCGCGCCCACCCGAATTGGAAAGTTACTTCCCAACTGGGAAGGACCATACCGAGTCAGGGAAAAGCTAGCACACGGAGCATACAAGTTGGAGGAGCTGAATGGAGACACGATACCACGAACCTGGAATGCCGCCAACCTACGCCATTACTACAGCTGAGTACTTCACCATTCCTACAAACAAGCCAAACAAGGTCGAGCTGCTGTGAAGTCTTGCTTGCATTTTCTTTTGAATTTTTTGTATTTTGATGTCAATTAACAAGAGGAATAAGGGAGCACTCTTTTCCCCGCGAGAGCTGGGTTTTTAATGAGGCACCAATTTCCGTCTACTCTTATCTCTGTTTCACTCCAATATCACAGATATCGCCGAAACAAGCGGGGTAGCATCAACTCACAAAGGGCGCGCCTAACCCCGAAGGGGTTGCCACCTAATTCCTTAACCCTAAAAGACAGGGCTCTAAGACGTCGTGTGCTTAAAATGAAAATGCCGCCTAATTCCTTAACCCCCAAGAGGGCTCTAAGACGTCGCGAGCCGAAAGAATAAGATCGCCGCCTAATTCCTTAACCCCCAAGAGGGCTCTAAGACGTCGCGAGCCGAAAGAATAAGATCGCCGCCTAATTCCTTAACCCCCAAGAGGGCTCTAAGACGTCGCGAGCCGAAAGAATAAGATCGCCGCCTAATTCCTTAACCCCCAAGAGGGCTCTAAGACGTCGCGAGCCGAAAGAATAAGATCGCCGCCTAATTCCTTAACCCCCAAGAGGGCTCTAAGACGTCGCGAGCCGAAAGAATAAGATCGCCGCCTAATTCCTTAACCCCCAAGAGGGCTCTAAGACGTCGCGAGCCGAAAGAATAAGATCGCCGCCTAATTCCTTAACCCCTAAGAGGGCTCTAAGACGTCGCAAGCCGAAAAACAAAATAGCCACTTAAGTCCTTAACACTAGGGCGTCGCAAGAAGAAAACGAACACGTCGCGAAAATAAAAGAATTCGTACATAAGATGCCTCAATAGAGCAATAAAACCGGAAAGCTCAACGGATTCGACAATCTTAAATAAATCGAGAAAACGTACAAGTAATAACTATCACCCAAGAAGCATTATCATCGCCATCATTGAACAAGAAACCAACGAAATATAGTACAAATCACGCATCAATACAAATTCAAGAAAGTTCAAAGTAAAATAAAGTTACAACAAAGACTATTATTGTTCGTGCACAAGGACGCCATCTACGATTATCTTGAACGAATCCATAGACGAAAGATCATCTTCAGGATGGAGGAAGGCGGCCTGCTCCTTCGCACGCTCAAAACCAGTCTCAAAAGACAGCGCCAGTTCTCCTTTGGCTTCCGCAACCTCAGCCTGCAACGCCGTCTCCCTATCAACCCCCGAGGCGACCTTTTTCCTCAGACGAATGATCACCGCGTCCTTCCCAGCTAGGTCAGCGTCATGACCAACCTTCAGGTCACTGATTTTCTCGTCGAACTCGGCCCTCAGCGCCTCCGCCGCCTCCTTGACCTCTTTCTCCTTGCCCTCTTGAACCTCTTGTAACTCCTTCTCCAGCAGCTTCACCCTTTCCAACAGCGTTTCTCCATTACGAACTGACTCCGCATATTTGCAATCAACGGACATCAGAAGCATAATAGACCGCAAACAGTTCACGCCGATATCCCTCGTCGCAAAGGGAACAGGGTTCTGCATCCCAGCTGTCACATCGTCAGGGTTGCAAACCATCCTTTCTTTCACGTAGGCTTCGAAATCAAAATCCTTATCCCAGAAAGACCGAACATCCCGGCTGGGGCCGGAAAGTTCAATGGCGGGATGAGAATGCGCCCGTTTCGACCTCCTCTCTTTTATCACCCCCTCCTCCCGATCCGCCGCCTTCCTTTTCTTCTCCTCCTGAGTCTTCTCCTGCGCCACGTCCACAGTACACTCAGGTTGAGCGTCAAGAGCAATCTCAGTCCTCTTTTTGGACTTACGAAGGATGAGCCCAGAAGAGTCGCCAGTTTCAGCCACCCCGCCCGACCTCTTGGCCTTCAGCTCCGCCAAGTACTGCTTCCTCTCTGCAGCTGTTAGTGGCGCCATTGATTCTGCAAGTCAAAAGGCCAACGCCATTACACAAATAATTAATCAAGAGAAAGGCAAAAAGCTAGACAAGCAAAGTTATGAAGTCAACTCACGCAAATAGGTCTCTAAGCTATCGACATCCCCCTCTCTATTCAGCAACTCCCGGATATCCATGGGCAGCATTTTATCCAGGAAGGAAACGACACCTTGTTCATACGCACTCAATTGTTCGAAAGCAAACCCCGTAATGGAAGCTGGGGAACTCGTCCAGCAAATGGGAAATTTTAACTCATTGTGTACGCGCCCCCCTCCCCTCACCCTAAGGAATGTCCGTCTCCAGTTCTTGTAATGAGAGGCGTAAGGTGGAAACAACCGTTTCCCAGGGTGCGCGCCAACAGAGACCCAAGACGATTTGTCCACCCCCCGAGTACCATAGAAGCTAAAGAAGCACCCGGCGGAGGGCTCAAAGCCTAATCCCTCGCAAGCTATCTCAAAGGCCCGGATGAACGCCCAACTGTTGGGCTGAAGCTGCGAGGGCGCCACATTCAACCACCTCAGGACAGTTTCGGAGAAGGGCGTGAATGGATACTTCACGCCCAAATCTTCAAAGACCGCCGCATACATGTAGAAAAACTCGTGGGCCCTACTCCTTGGCATCCGTAAGTATACTTTCTCCCCAGGACGGCAGGGCTCCAGCACCACATCATCTTCGCATCCTGTCGAAGAAACATTAACCTTGCTTCGGAATTGCCCCACTCGTTCAGGATCCATAAACACGGACTCCAAGCGCATCATTTCGCTAGGAGAACCCCCTATCCCCAAATCACTAGTGGACGCCATACCGTGATTTTCTTTCAAGGGACCTGGACGAACAGAAAGAATAACACAATCAGATGAATTCCCGCTATCGTCTTTATCCTCGCTATCACTCGAATCGCTCGAAAACTCCCCTAAAAGGGAATGGCCATAGTAGGCATTCTCAAAGGCAACCCAATCGGTGGTCCCATCCGATCGTTTCGCAAGCCTAACCGCCTCTCTCAATAACGCATCCCTTTCCTCCGAGTTAGCCGGAGATAACACGTTCCCCTTCCCATCACACTCCCTGATAACTACCATTTCCTAGTTTTAATTACAAAAACGAAGCGCTAACGATCAGAAGATGAACACCAAAAAAAGGGGATTACCTGTTTCGGATGAAGAAAAACTGGACGAAGAAAGGGACTGATTTGATCCTGGAGGAAAGCGTTGATTCTAAAAACTGTTCGTAAGAGGCGAGAGACGTGCTTTTCGGACAAAGAAAGGAGAAGGAAAGTGAAAAGACAAAGAAAGGAACTGACTAGATGTTTAAAGTGAAAAGCCTGGGAAAACGCGCAGATGACGTCACTTAAGTTGGCACGATTTCCGAGAACCGCTAAGATTACGACACGTCAGCGATAGCGAACGGTCGCCTCACGCCAGCCGTCGGATCCCAATAAGAAGCGTCCTCAACACGCGGTCCAAAGGGCGCGGCGAGCTACACACAGTTTAATCACTTCGCCTTGTACCAAGACTTGTGCTTGTTGGGCTAGCATAAATATTCCTGTTGGGCTGGCGCCCAGCACCCTCGTAGGGCTAGTGCCGCCCACTAAGGTACTCAAAACAAAACATGGAGCTAATACCCACGTTGGGCTAGTATCCATGTTGGGCTAGTACCCATGCAGGGTTTAAACACCCATGTTGGGCTAGTACCCATGCAGGGTTTAAACACCCATGTTGGGCTGGTATTCATAAAATTTTTTCACATGGCTTCGTAGCTACTAAGTCCCATTTGCGGGGCAAAAGGTCATAGACAAACCCCCTGTAAACAATTTAATCACTTCGCCTTGTACCAAGACTCGTGCTTGTTGGGCTGTGGACTGTAGTTCTCACTATCTAAGAATTAAGACCCCAAAGCCAAGGGTGTGAACCCTTAAAATAGGGCTGGACGTCCTCCAAGAGGGCATAGGGCCCACTTGACAATCACACATAACCCTTTGGGGGCTCCCTCAGCAGCTTACGAGGGCGCCCAAGTCATGGTTTTGGCCCTTTACGATTTAGGCCCAAAACCATGACCGGGTAGGCCCAAAAAGGCTACAAATAGTAACCTCGGGACCATTCCCGAGGCAGGACCAAAACACAGCACAGAAACCCTAGTTTCTAGAAGCATTGTACTCACTGCCAGTACATCTAAGTATTGAAGATCTTATAAGCTCCCTCAAAGTGCATGAACTGGGACTTAATGAAGATGATTCTGTTAGAAAGTCTAAGTCCATAGCACTGAAATCTAAAGGAAAGTCATCAAAAGTTCTCAAATCTATTGAATCTTTTGAAGAATATTCTAAGGGAAATTCTGAAGAAGATTTAGATGCTGAGGAACTTGCAATGCTTTCTAAAAGATTTCAGTACTTAATGAAAAGACAAAAGAAATTTTCTAACATAAGCAGCAACTTCAAAGGATCTGGTTCCAAGAGGGAAGATCAGAAGGGTTGCTACAACTGCAAGAAGCCTGGTCACTTCATTGCTGAATGTCCTGAACTTCAGAATGACAAGTCAAAAGAGAAATCAAAGAAGACCAGCTCTAAATCAAGCAACTTCAGAAACAAACTCAAGAAGAGTCTTATGGCAACATAGGATAATCTTGACAATGATTCTGAATCTGACAAAGATGATGAAGAGGAAGCAAATCTGGTTTTAATGGCAACAACATTCTCTGATGCAGAATCATGTTCAGACTCTGATAATGAAGATGAGGTATATTCTGAACTTACACGTTCTGAACTTATTGAAACAGTTAAAGATCTTATGAACCACCTCAAAAGCAAGTTAAGTCAACTAAAATCTTTGAAAAATCAACATAACTTGTTGGCTGAGGAGAATCTCAAACTTCAGAATCACATCAATGAGATTGATGAAGAAGTTAGAGAACTCAGAGAAGTGGCTCATAAGAAACCTGAAGAAATTCCAAATGAACAAGAAATTGCTCTTCAGGATTTTATTTTAACTGGAATCAATAGAAGTAAGGTTGTGTCTATGATTTATAACATTAACAGAAACAGAGGTGAATGTATTGGTTTCAAAAATGATTCATTCAATCATTCAAATGAATCAAAAATACCATCATGTTCTGAAAGTATTATGAAAGGCACTGAGGTGAGCTTTGTGCCTGCTTCTGACAGTTCTGAGAAACTTAATCCTTCAGAAAATGAGATTGCCAGACCTAAGGTTCTGAACAACTCAGAATCTAAAACTTCTGAATCTAAGGGAAAGATGAAGGCAAAATCTGAAACTTTGCCAAAGTCTAAACCAAAAGATTTTAAGTCTAAGACTATGAGGAAAACAGACTTTAAATCTGAAAAGGTTCAAAGTCTGAAGAGTTCAGAACCTAAGACAAGCAAGTCTCAGAATCTGAAAAATTCAAACTCAAATTTTAATAAGACTCTGTTTATGAAATCTTCAAAAATTACTAAACCAGTCTATTCAAAACCTTTCAAACCTCAAAATGTCAGACCAAAGGTGCAAAAGAAACCTTATCCTTTCAAGACTAACCAAAGAGGACCCATAACAATATGGGTACCTAAGTCTGAAATAATTTCTATTGCAGATATGCTTAACATCCAAAGAAAAGGAAAGGTCTTGGTACCTGGACAGTGGCTGCTCGCGTCATATGACAGGAGAAAGGTCTATGTTCCAAACCCTGATCACGAAAGAGGGAGGAACTGTGGGGCTTGTAGGAAATCAGAAAGGAAAGATCATTGGTACTAGTAAGATAGGTAATTATTTCATGTCCATTGATGATGTCTGGTTGGTAGATGGACTAAGACATAACCTACTTAGCATAAGTCAATTATGTGACAGTGGTTATGATGTCCTGTTTAATAAGAACACCTGCACTGTAATCAACAACAAAGATAAATTTGTTGTGTTCAAAGGAAATAGGAAAAACAATGTTTATAAAATTAATTTTTCAGAACTGGTTGAACAGAAGGTAGTTTTCCTTCTGTCTGTGAGTGATGAGAAATGGGTATGGCACAAAAGGTTGGGACATGCTAACTGGAGACTCATCTATAAGCTTAGCAAGTTGCAACTGGTCAGAGGCCTACCAAACATTAACTATCACTCAAATGCTCTTTGTGGAGCATGCCAGATAGGAAAGATTGCTAAAAATTCTTTTAAATCCAAAAACATTGTTTCTACTTCCAGACCCTTAGAACTACTTCACATTAATTTGTTTGGTCCTGTTGGAACAGCATCAATCAATGGGAAGAAGTATGGGTTAGTAATTGTTGATGATTATAGTAGGTGGACTTGGGTTAAATTCCTTAGAACCAAAAATGAAACATATGATGTGTTTAACAAATTCTGCAAACAAGTACAAAATGAAAATGATTTAAAAATTTTAAAAGTTAGAAGTGATCATGGTGGTGAATTTGAAAATGAACCATTTGAAACTTTTTGTGAAGAACATGGAATTCTCCATGAGTTCTCTTCTCCTAGAACTCCACAACAAAATGGAGTTGTAGAGAGAAAGAACAGATCTTTGCAACACTACAAGAAATCAACTGTTTTCACAGGGATATTTCCCAAGGGCAGAAATCCCTGGCAAATTTGCCAGGAGTAAGACCCTGTCATACCCTTGGCAAAACACCTTTTGCGTTTGCCACGAACAACCCCGTCAAAACCCCTCGCAAATTGAAACCCCCCCTTTACTTTTTGCCCTTTGCCACATAAACCTCACTCACTTATAATTTTTTTTGTTTGATATCTCTCCAAAGGAAAAGAACTGAACCGTAACCATTCAATTCTTCTTCCCAAAAAACCTTTGTTGCACTCTCCTCCTTCCGACACCGTTTCCGGCCGCCACGAACACCGATCGAAAAAAACAAAGACCACTTTTAAACTCCTTATCACTTAAGCTTTCTATTGTTCCGAATGATTTCGTGATTTGAACAATTTCATCTTCACGCATTTTTCTCCTCCATCGCGGTACAAACACACAACCCTTTCTCTTCTTCCTTTCCTCCTTCACTGCTTGACTCCAACCAACCTTCTGCGGTTCTCCTCCTCTCCGGGCCGCATTCAGCTTTGAAAGTTCGGCCTCCATTTCCATTCCTTCTCCTCTCCACTCTCCAGGTTTTCTTTTCTTTGTTCTATTTTGTTCAATTGTTTGGCTAATTTGAATCTACTGCTGCTAATGCTTGTTAATGGGTTGAAAAAATGTTTAATATCCCCAATTTTGATTTCCCAAACCCTAATTCTGAATGTTTGAGTTATTGAAAGGTTTGTGTTCATAATTGATCTATACATTATGGTAAAGGATTAAAATATATAGTAATTAAATTGGGTTTATTTTATTTCTTGTATCCATGTGAAGATGTGATGACTTTTTTCTCATATCTCCTATAATTTTGATATGACAACATTCATGCAGTATCTTTGCACCATGTTGTTTCTTCAAGTTAATTTGTGACAACTCTATTTAATTTTGGGTTATATATCTATAAGATTAGAATTTTTGGGGTTTTTTAACAAATTGTTTTGATTGATTAACATATTTGATTAGAGATATAAAGATAATCAATTTTGATGAGATAGTGAGCTTCATGTTGTTAAGGCATCATTTTAACTTACAAGTTCTCTACTCGTCCATTGTAACATTGTTTTCTTAACAGGATATGGTTCAAGTTCCTGTTATGTTCATAATTTGTTTTTGCAAGCCCACAGGTCATCCTTCATATCTTATTTCCTTTCAAAATAATTTTGGCATATGATAGCAATGATAATAGCAATCTAGGTCTTTTTGACTTAATTATACCTGGATAGCAATAACAATAGCAATCTAGGTCTCTCTCACTTAATTTTACTTTGGACACAATATTGATAAAAAAAAGGAAATAAATAGTAGTACCAAATTAAGTTGTGGATTGACTATTGCATATTGTTTCTTTATCTCTCAATTGTTTATGAAAAACATTTTTTTTTTCTTTTCAGGTTGATGCATTATTGATGTTATCACATTAAGAAGAAAGACATCTATTGGAGAGAAATGTGAATTTAAAACATAACTTGTTATAGACTTATAGGTAATTCTCTTTCATATATTTGCTTCAAACATTTCGAACATTTAGATGCTAGTAGTTTGGTGATGGTTAGAGTTTAGAAAATTGCTCATGGTTGTGTTATGTATAAGATACTATAAAGAGGATGGTTCTGCTTTGGTTTTGTACATCTTCTGTCACTGTTTTACTGAGGTTTTTCGTGGTTGTCCTGGGGTTTCGGCATGGTTCCAACACGGCTTCTATTACAGCTTCGCTGCTGCTGTTTCAGCCTTGTTTTTTGCCGCTGTTCTTGTCACTTTTTCTCTTTCAATTTTGGCTTTTGGGGCTGTTTTGGTGTTGGTGGTTTGCGCTCAGTTTTTATGCTTATGGTTGAGTTGTTTTCAGGGTGTCCCACCTATATACGGCGCCCATTGTTTTTTGTATTTCACCCTTCGCTAGCTTTGTGCATCATGTACATGCTATGTGTTAATAATATTTTCTGATTCAATTTTTCAAAAAAATATTTTGCTTATTCAAAAAATAAAAGACTTATATAGACTATTTCAGCCACACCAAAATACAAAGTTTGGATCCGCCCCTGGTGGCAATGTTTCCCTCAACTCAAGTGCTAGTCTAGTCTAGTCATTTGTGAACTTGGCTCAGGATCCGTGAACCATCACAGTTGAGAGGAACTTTGGTTTTTTTTTCAAAAAAAAAAAACATAAGCATCCTAACATTTGTGTTGGATACTTCATTACTTGCAACTTGTATTTTTAATTTGTTAATTCTAAGTGAGTTTGTACTAGAATTCTTAGCATACTTTGATATTCAGTATGTCTCTGATGGAATGATTTAGGTATATTCACATCTTAAGCTTCTCAAGCTTAAACTGATACTGACATCTAGTATTCAAGAAGAGTTGAAGCACTTGATTTGCTACACATCCAAAGGCAATGCTTTTGAGTTATTATTTTCTTCATTTTTCTGCTGCTATTTCAATTAATAAACCAACTTTGTATTTACCAAGGGAGTTCTATAGTCCCAATACATTTGTGTTGTTGCAATCATATATAAAAAATATGAATATGTTTGATGTCTCTGTTATCCATAATTTTTTATCCACTTTTAGTTATCCACTTTTAAGTACTTGTTTCAATGTGTCCAAGGCATATAATCATCAAGGCTAAGATGTTCGGTGCATATGAAATTAATTACTTATGTAGGTAATTTTATCAATAATTATTTGTTTGACTGAGTATGATTTAGATTAACTTGTCTTGTTTTTGAATTAACTGTAGGAAGCGTTCCAAAGAAAGTTGATTTAATGATCTCTGTTGTGGCATCTTCGGACAACAATTTGTGCGGCCTGCCTTCTACTGCATTTGGATGGGGTGAAGGAGAGGTGTTAGGAGTAGGTGTTGTTTGTGGTTTGTTGTGGCTAGAGTTGTTGTCTAGATGTAGTGTTATGTGATTCTGGCAGGTGAGACTAAAGAGTAAAGAGGATGTGATTCTCACCCTTTTCTGGTGGATACCTTTTTTCATATCTTGTTTTTTGATGCTCATGAATCACTGAACTTGTGTAATTTTGCATTGTTTCTTAATGCTACCTTGATATGAGGCTTCATAAAAATATCTAAGCAATGTTTCTTATATGAACTTAATGAATGTGTGTTCTTGTTTATGCACTGATTTTCATGTTGTTTTGTTACTCAACTAGATCTTAACTTTGTTTCTTGAAATGAAGACATTTGGTTGTTCCTATGTGTTAAACTTGAACTAAACCTTAAGTTAGATATTTTATCATGTCATTTATCTATATGTACCTGAATTTCATTCTAATTTGGTTTTGTTGGCACTGGATACCTTGAACCTGATTTGTTTCTTGAATTCGAGGTTAAGTTGATTATTGTGGAGTAAGGCAGGACATGCCATGTAATTCTTGTTTTTTAAACTGTTGTTTTCTTAGATGCCACTGTTTTCTGCTGCTGATGTTGTTCTATAATTTTGATTTAAGTTATTAAGGCACATACAATATAAATCAATGGACATCATAATATATTTGAACTCATACTAGCATTGTACTACTACTAACTGAACTGTAATTTATAACCGATAAGGGTATGACTGTTATACGTTTATGTGCAGGTCATGGTTCATGCCATTATGCCATCATTCTCTTATAGTAATTGTCATAGTCCAATGGAATGTTATTTCTAATGTGCTGGTCATGGTTTAGCCACTATGTAATTTATTTCCAAGTAAGCATACTTCATTGTGTAATGTTTAAATATATGAAATGTTGTTTCCAATGGACTATTTCTCCATAGCTTGTTCATAGTCCAATTGGTTCGTTGTTGTAATCTATCTCAAGGGTGTACTATACTTTTTGTGTGCCAAATGATTTTGTTGTGTTTTGTTTTATGTTTGGTGACTTAGTGTGATCAGTATGTAAAATAGGTTTTTTAGAATGATGGTGTTAATTAATGGCTGAATTTGGGTATGTATAATTTTTGAATTTTTTTTAGGGTATGTGTATTTCTCTTATGTCTTTGATTTTTTGTGATGATGATTATGTTTGTTGTTAAATAATATATGATTATGGTCTATTATTATTTATATGTAGAATATATGTGGAGCATGTATGTTGTTCTGTTTAATAATATATGCATGTTTTTTGTTGAAGAAATGCATGTTGAATATATGTTTTATTGCTTTTATTATATGCCTATTAATTATATTAACATTTTTTTTGTTTGAAAAAATGATTTTAATTATTTTTTATTAATTAAAATGATTTTTGAAACAATTAATTATATTTTAAAAAACAATTAAAAAAACGATTTGTTTTTATTATTTTAAATAAATTTTATTGATTAAAATGATTTTTATTAATTAAAATGATTTTTAAAACAATTATTTATTTATTAAAAAATCTGATTTTAAAAAATAAAACATTTAAAAAAAATGATTTTTTTATTATTTTAAATAAATTTTATTAATTAAAATGATTTTTATTAATTAAAATGATTTTCAAAACAATTAACTATTTAATAAAAAATTCGATTTCAAAAAATAAACATTTTTTTTTAAAATAAATCATGTACAATTTCACAGGGGTTTAACCCCTCGCAAAACCCCTCACATTTGTCCACCTGCAGATTTGACCTTGGGTCAATTCTGCACTGCGTCAGAAAGCAGTCTGCAGAAAAGCGAGGGATTTTGCCAGGGCTTCTGACAGGGAATTTGCGAGGTAATTTGCCAGGGGCTCAACCCCTCGCTTTTTTCCCAGGGGTATAACCCTTCACTTTCTGTTTGCAACGAGCATTTTTCCCAGGGATTCCGCCCCTGGCAAAATCCCTGGCAAACATCGTTTTCACAAGGCTTTTTGCTCTTTTCTCAGGGAATTCGCCCCTGGCAAACTGCAATGTTTCCTGTAGTGCAAGAAATGGCCAGAACCATGATTCATGAATCTAAAATTGCAAAGTAATTTTGGGCAGAAGCTGTTAACACAACATGTTATATTCAGAACATAATCTATATCAGACCAATTCTGAATAAAACAGCATATGAATTATTTAAAGGAAGAAAGCCAAGTATTTCTTATTTTCATCAGTTTGGATGTACATGCTACATTCTAAACAATAAGGTCTACCTAAAGAAATTTGATGTTAAGGCTCACAAGGGTATCTTTTTAGGATACTCAGAGAGGTATAAAGCATACATAGTGTACAATTCTGAAACACATGTTGTTGAAGAATCAATACACATTAGATTTGATGACAAGAAGCCTGATAATAAAATATCAGAGCTAGTTGAGAGTTTTGCAGATATAAGGCTCTCAGTGGACACTTCAGAACCTGAACAGAGTCCTAAGTCTGAAGATAGTCCAGAAGCTGAAGATACTGCATAAGCTGAAAAACTCTCAGATGTTGACACTCCTCCTGAAGCCAATCAAGATCAAAATGGTTCTGAACAAGCCTTTGATGATTCTTCAGAAGCAAATCCACCCAGAACCTCATTTAAGTACAAGTATTCACATCCTGAAGAGTTGATCATTGGAAACAAGAACAGTCCAAGAAAGACCAGATCAGCATTCTATCAGAATGAATCTTTGGTTGGATTGCTGTCAATGATTGAACCTACAACAGCTGATGAAGCACTTGCAGATGATGGATGGATTGTGGCTATTCAAGAAGAACTCAATCAGTTTCAAAGAAATGATGTTTGGAATTTAGTTGCAAAACCAAATCACAAGAACATTATTGGAACAAAATGGGTGTTCAGAAACAAGCTGAATGAACAAGGAGAAGTTGTCAGAAACAAAGCAAGACTGGTTGCTCAAGGCTACAGTCAGCAGGAAGGAATAGACTACACTGAAACATTTGCTCCAGTTGCAAGACTGGAAGCAATCAGGTTACTTCTTTCCTATGCAGTCAATCATAATATCATCTTATATCAAATGGATGTTAAGAGTGCTTTTTTAAATGGAGTAATTTCTGAAGAAGTGTATGTAAAACAACCTCCTGGTTTTGAAGATTTAAAAAATCCAGATTTTCTTTTTAAACTTAAGAAATCACTATATGGTCTGAAATAAGCTCCCAGAGCTTGGTATGAGAGACTAAGTAATTTCTTACTTAAAAATGATTTTGTACGAGGACAAGTTGACAATACACTATTCAGAAAGACTCTTAAGAAAGATATCTTAATTGTTCAAATTTATGTTGATGATATTATATTTGGTTCTACTAATGCCACTCTTTGCAAAGAATTTTCTAAGTTAATGCAGGATGAATTTGAAATGAGCATGATGGGAGAATTGAAATTCTTTCTTGGAATTCAAATCAACCAATGCAAAGATGGGGTGTATGTTCATCAATCTAAATATACAAAGGAGCTTCTGAAAAAGTTTCAGCTTGAAGATTGTAAACTGATGACAACACTAATGCATCCAACCTGCAATTTAAGCAGAGAAGACTCTGGCTCAAAGGTAGATCAGAAGCTCTACAGAGGTATGATTGGTTCTCTGCTATACTTAACAGCTTCTAGGCCAGATATTTTATTTAGTGTATGCTTGTGTGCAAGATTCCAATCAGATCCTAGAGAATCTCATATGACTGTTGTCAAGAGAATCTTCAGGTATCTGAAAGGAACAGCTAATCTTGGACTTCTGTATAAGAAATCCTTAGATTATAAGCCGGTTGGATTCTGTGATGCTGATTATGTTGGGGACAGGATTGAAAGAAAATCCACCAGTGGAAATTGTGAATTCCTTGGTGAGAATCTGATATCCTGGGCTAGCAAAAGACAATCAACTATTGCATTGTCAACAGCAGAAGCAGAATACATCTCAGTTGGAAGTTGTTGCACACAACAGCTCTGGATGAAACATCAGTTGGAAGATTATCAGATTCAGGAAAACAACATTCCTATTTTTTGTGATAATACTGCTGCAATCTATTTGTCTAAAAATCCAATTCTGCATTCAAGAGCCAAGCATATTGAAATTAAACATCATTTTATTAGAGATTATGTTCAGAAGGGTGTTTTGGATATTCAATTCATTGATACTGATCATCAATGGGCTGATATATTTACAAAACCCCTCACAGAAGACAGATTTAATTTTATTAAAAAGAATCTGAACATGCATTTCATCTCTTAAAAATTGCTTGACTCTGAATAAGAAACTGAGAATCTGAAGTTCATCAGAAGCTAAGACTTAACAGACACTCACTTTGAGAGTCTGAAGATAATTCAGCTTCTGAAAACCTCAAAATCTGAGTTTCAGAATCTGAATTTTTGTGACTTCTGATAAAACTCATTATAAGTGGACACTTCACACGTGGCCCACTAATGAGAGTGAATATGTACAGTTGTCTAACACTTGGTCAGAATCTGATAAGCTATAACTGCTGGCCTGTGATGAATTAAAACTTGAAAGTTGTACTTTGCACCCTCCTAAAGTCATCAATGTGAAGTGTGTTTAAATGTTTTTCTGTTTCTGAAAAGTTTTAACAAACACACTCAAAACACAGTTTTCAGTTTTCATCTTATATGTTCAGTTTTCAGACCCAGTTTAAAAACTCTCAAACAATTCTGTCTGAAACAGTTCAGCACAAAATGTTCTAAAAAATTGTCTCTGAAACAGCTCAGTGGTACTAAACAAAATGATTTGAACATTCTAATCTCACATTTTCACTCTCTTAAATTCTTGAACATTTCTTTTTGTTGATGACAAAAGGGGGAGTAAAAGTAACAAGTATTTCAGGCTCTGAGCTTACAGAACATAAGTTAATTTCTGTTATATAATTAACTTATGAGAACAGCTTATTTTCTCTTAGCCTCTAACTATTTTGTTGTGGGATAATTCTGAGTTGATTCAAACTGAATTTAATTAACAAGGATAAGACTCAAGGGAGCTTACAAACCTCACCTTGTGAATTATCAGACTTAGGGGGAGCTTACAAACATTATACCCTAAAGTCAACTTGTTAATTAAATCACTCAGAAACAGTTTGATTTTTCAACTGTGTGATTTAAAATGAATTTAATTAACCTGGATAAGACTCAGGGAGCTTACAAACCTCACCTTGTGGATTATCAGACTTAGGGGGAGCTTACAAACCTCATACCCTGAAGTCAACTTGTTAATTAAATTAACAACAATTTTCCTTTTAATACTTGTGTTTGTCATCATCAAAAAGGGGGAGATTGTTGGAACAAAATGTATGAAAAACTCTCTTTTGGGTTTTGATGATAACAAAGTGTTAAAAAGAAAATTGGAATTGCTAATGCTTGATTCTAAGTGTGCAGAACCATGTACTTAAAGATTGGTATCTAACATTGGTTATGAAAGAACAAGCTAAGAGCAAGAAGGAAATATAGAAGCGTGTGTTGCAAGACTGAAGAAAATCAGCATCTGAAGAAGAGCTTCTAAAGACAGCATCTAAAGAAGAGCTTCTGAAGGGTGCGTCTGAAGACCAACTTCTGAAGGGTGCGTCTGATGAACAGTGCGTCTGAAGTCTGCTTCTAAAGAAGTGCGTCTGATGAACAGTGCGTCTGATGGCCAGCTTCTGAAGACTGCGTCAAATGAACAGTGCTTCTGAAGACTACGTCTGATGAACAATGCTTCTGAAGACTGCGTCTGATGAACAGTGTCTGAAGCCAGTTCTGAAGAGAAGCTTCTAAAGTCTGAGTTTTAAGGAAAAGCAACTGTCACTGTCAACAGTAAAGCACTGTACAGTAGAACAGCTCAATGCAATAGTTGCCTCCTTGGAAGAAACACGCAGCCAGCTTGTAAGGAAACAATTCAAATTTGGTGTGCTCTGTTTTCTGGTTTGCGCACACAATGACAGGGATGAATTAAATGCTGGATGTAGCTTCTAGTGCAACGACTCTTTTGCTAAAACTGGCTCCTTCCAACAGCTCTTAAATCCTCTATAAAGGATTGAAGATTTGAAGAAGAAAAACTAAGACTCAAGAAACTCAAAGACTGAAACTCTGTGCTCTGTTTTACTGAACACAAAACTGTCAAATTCGAAAGTCACCAAAAAACAACTTAGAAATTCTTACAAACTTCTTATCTTAGAATTTCTTAAGTTTAGAGTCTTAAACTTGTGTTGTATTTTGTGAACACCACTGATTGTATATCAAGTGTTCAAACTCAAACTCATTACTTTGTAAAATCTGTTTGATTCAAAGTCTTAGACTGTGTGTCTAAGCAAAAGAAGTCTCTTACTTTGTGTTTGAGAAATAGGAAGTCTCTTACTTAGTGTTTGAGCAAAAGAAGTCTCTTACTTTGTGTTTGAGCAATAGGAAGTCTTGTAACATCCCGCTTAAGACTTGAATATTTATCAATATTGAGACGATGCATCAGAGATGTTTTACATGAAGGGCAATTTGGTAAATTCTTACCTAAGACTATTTAAGGGAAAGGCCCTTTAATTCTTTTCATTTCCAGCACTTCTTTCTTTCTCTAAGGTTTATGTTTTTCTTTCCCCTCCTCCTTCTACCTCTCACGCCCCCATCTCCTCTCACCTTCCTCACTCAATTCTCAACCAATCAACATGCAAAAGTGAAATTATGGCCCTTAGAGCAAGCTGATCAACGCTCAAGCACGAATTCTTCCTTTCCCTCGTCCACTTGGCCGAACTCTCCCTCTTTACCCTAACCCTAACTTCTTTCAATGTTATCAATTCAAGCTTATATGCTAAGATTTCACCTCCCATCATCAAATTGGTTTATTGGGAAGCTTTAATTTTGAGTGGGTACAAGAACTTGAGTTGGAGTAAGAGATTTAGATTGGAATTGGGAAAATCTTGAAGTCTCATCATTTCATCAATTCCTCCTGTTTTTCCAGCAATTGAGGTGAGCTCCCTAGGGTTTTAGAACCCACTTGAGTAAGTTTTAGTGTGTAATTTTATCTTGAGCTATGTTTAGAACTTTAGTGCCCTAATCCCTTTTGCTTGCCAATTCCTTGTTCAATCACGTTTTAATCAATCAATTTATAGTTGTAAATCATTCCTTATACTGTTATGATGCCTGTGTATGCTTAGATAAGTCAAAAATGGTGGAAAATCACGTTTTGAACTATTTATGTGCTGTCAAACTCGCCCGGCGAGCTCGGTGCGAGCTTGCAGCGACTTTTCAACATTTTTTCCCTGCCTCAACTCGCCATGGCGAGATGGAGCTCGCCCAGCGAGTTCAGACAGACCTTCCAGGGCTGTTCAGTGAGCTGTGTACGCGTAAGGCGAGGCATTTGGTAACCATTTTCAAAGAAACCCTTATTTTCTAAGGAAAACACCATTGTGGACATATCCGAGGGGCATATAACACATAATGAATAGATGAACAAGGATTTGTGCAATAACTTAGAATTGTTTATAATTGTGAGGGCAAAGCCTGGACGGGTATGGGAATGTTTCCAACAACCGAGTAATGACTTATGATCCTATAGTCATATGTTAAGTATTGGGAGATTGTTTCCCCTTAAGGAATGCATTAATATGCAAAAGCTTATAGTAAAGTATTAGACGTACTTACAAGTACTTAAGATAAGAATTAATGAGAATGAGAATGCACCTAAGATAGCATGATTAAGATGCACTCAATTAAGTGTGCGTATGCACAAGAATGATCTAATGTTCAAAGTTAAGAACCTTTTATAGGTTAAGCAATTAAGAATGATTACTTAAAGAATGCATCAGATATGCATAAGTTATAAGTTATAAGTTAAATGTATTTATATATATATATATAAAGAATAAGAACAAGTAATTAAAGGACTAGATGTGTCTCCTGTAGGCTCGTTAGTGAGTATACATGGGGTTCCTGTGAAGTACCGCCTTAAATGGCTGCCGGAACGGTGAAGTTACCGCTCGTGAGGGCAGCTACACATCCAAGTCAAGAAAGTTAATGTGTTTCCTGTAGTCTCGCTAGTTAGAATACAGGGGGTCCCCGTGAAGTACAGCCTTAAATGGCAGCTGGGATGGTGAAGTAACCGCTCGCGAGGGCAACCACACAAAAGAAAGAGGAGTCCGGTGTTAGCCTGATATGATAGGAATTTCACCGGTAAGATGGGAGATGTACTTCGGGGTTACTCCACCCAGATGCACTCCGTAAAATGAACTCAGATAATTATTGTTTGTTCAACGCTGACTTACTAACTTTATAATTAAGAATGATGTATATTAATACTTATGAAATTATTATGTGAATATGACAAGTAGTCAGCAGAGAAAGAAAGTGATCATAGGATGTCCCCAGATCACTAAGTATAAGATTAAGTTTAAAGTTAGAATATGATAAGCATATGATTAAGACATGTAGCGATCCTAGGTTTCCCCTTGATCGCGAAATATGTAGAGAATGACGGCGATCGTAGGTATCCCCAAGATCGCTAAGAGTAGGCACGGCGACCCTAGGTTTTCCCCGTGGTTGCCAACAGTAGGTTGGGCTGGAGCTCACTGAGACATTATGTCTCATCCCAATCCTTCTGGTGCAGGTTTGCAGGTTAGCAAGATGTTCATGAAGTTATTCTTCAGGAAGACGCTGGATGGAGTGCAGTTGCTCGTCATGGACAAGCTCAGGAGGTTGTCAGATTTTATATGTTTATGAAAGTGTATTCTATGATTTTTGGATAATTGTATATACGAGCCAATTGTACTCATTCAGTTGTATTGTTTTGTATTGTTATTATTGAAAATTTTAATGTATCCGGTATCAGAATAATACACATGCTAAATATTCTAGATAATTTAGTATGGGTGTTACAATTGGTATCAGAGCAGGTCGATTCAGACTGTGCCTTGGGTCATTAAAAAATTCAATAAAGAGTAGTGGGACCATTGGGTTCCGGATATTGTTCTAAAGGTCACATCTAGTTGAGCCTGATCAACTCAATCTAGTATATGACAGTTAGGATAAATGTCCGAGAGCTCAATGTGACCAAGGAGGAATGAAGTTTATGAAGAGCGAAGATTAAGGTGGTAGAATTTTAAGACGGAATTGGCGAAGAAGTATCCGATGCCAAATGGTGGCCATCAAACTGTAAAGTAACGAAGCCTGTTAGAGGCAAGGTTTCAGAAACATAAGAGATACTTAAGAGTAAGGTGAAGCACCTCAACTCAATTGGACGCGTCGTTGAACGATGCCTCGTCTGCGGAAGACATAAGGATTAAGGAATCATGGGATACTCTAAGGAATGACTTGGAACCTTGACGGGAACCGCAGTTCGAGAAGTTAAAGTGAAGTGTGGACTAAGTAACGATTCTGAGCACAGAGTTAAGGAATTGCAGTACCAAACCTAGAGACTTGAAATGAGGAATTATCGGTCAGTTTTTGAAACCTCCAGACTCCCAGCAAAGATAAAATGTTGAAAAATCGAACTCGAATCGGACGAGATTTTAATGTCCAAACAGTTAAGGGAATTAATTATGGATTAAGTGAATCATCTGGACAAATGAAACTAACCACTCAACTGTGGTCATTGAGCGTGAATCGCAAGTAAGTTTAACCTCATCAGATCAGCCGCACCTCCCGAACCATAAATGCCGGATTTGTGCATTGAGGAGAGAAGATGGTATGCAACCTAAGGACTACGATGGATGAATAAGTGCTAATAATAAGACCCGTTGCATGTTGAAGTGTGAATCAGATATTCAGATGTGTTCTATTAGTAAGGAGATTGGAAATAAGCTAAGTTTAACTGGAATTTTACTCAATGAACGGTGGATATTGAATAATAAGTTGTTGGAATTTGGCGAACTGATGGACGAACAAAGTTGAACTACCTTGATTGGATAAAGAAGACAAGTTTACGCCAACACAAGATTAAAGTACAGACCATAGATTGTTCAAAACCATGTGAAGAAGTCAATAGTCGAGAAAACCTATGGGAATTACTTATTATGAATGGAGGTTCATTCAGATAATAGAATCAGATTTTGAGTTGTTAATGCAGTAACGAGTTGATGAATGAATCAAAAGGTAATGATAAGGTTTTAAAGTTCAAGATCAGTTAACTGGAGTGCCGCGGTGATTTTCGGAGATCAAGCTATTGATTAGCGTTGACTCACTAATTTTATTTCACGACTGAACTTTTAATTTTTTTAAAAGAAAGGTGGAAAAAAGTTCTAAATTACCACATTTTAAAAATTAGGGTTCGGGGGTTAGTTACGTTTAGGGAAGGTGTTAGCACCCTAAACGTTCGTAGTACTCTACGAGAACCTCTTGATTTTATTTATTTATTTTGGCTATAACTTGCTTATTTTTTAAGAGACAGAATTAAAATAGTGAGAAAAGAAAATGTTTTTTTTTTATTTTTTATGATTTGGAAGGACAAGGTCCTCTGCCTACGTACCCGTGAGGGATCAAAACCTCGTAGTTCGGGGTAAAAATGACGTTTGATTTGTTTTGTGTTTTTTATTTAGTTTTAAAAAAGGTTTTGAAAAAGCCAAGTGGCAAAATGGGATTGGTTTGTGTTTTTTATTTTGAAAATGGTTAAAGTGTAATTAAAGTAGATTAATGATTATTTAAAAATAAAAGAGAAAAAAACGGACACTTGATTGAAAATCAAGGTTTATTAAGAAAAGATTTTTTTGTGATTTTTTGATATTTGCATGTTTTTGTTATTTTTGAATATGGACTAAGACTAAAAATATAAACGCGAGGAAATTCCGTGGTGACGTTGGATCACCACGAAACCCCTTTGAAATTAAACTAACCTAATATTTTTTGTATTTTTTTATAAAGCGAAATAAATAAAAAAAAGACGTAAAGCAGAATAAATAAAGTGCGAGTGTCAGTGCATATTCTCATTTATTTTTTTTGTTACATTGATCCTAAGTACATTCTAATAAAAATAAAAAAAAATGACAAAATGATAAACAAGGAAAAAAAAACCAAATTGCAAATGTATGAAAATAGATATGCTAGAATAAAACTAAAATGAAAATGCATGAAGTAAATAAAAATAAGAATGCATGAAAATAAAAGGAAAAATAATAAAAAAAATGCATGAAATACTATGAGATAAATGCAATGGAGTAATATGCATGAAATACATAAGAAATTAACAAAATAAAATGCAAGAAATGATAAGAAAAATAAAAAAAAATAAGAAGGAACAGGGGGGGGTGCAGAAGTGAAAACAGGGGGTGCATGAAGTAATTGAAGAGAAATCTGAAAAAAGAGTGGGCTGAGTACTGGGCCTAGTGCTGGGCTCGGCTATATAATGTTTTTTCTGAACTTTTTCTCTCATTCTCTTCTTCCACTTCTCTCTCTAAACTCTTCTCTCTACTCCTTCTTCTCCAAACTCTCCTCCCTCTCTCTAAAAAGCAAACGGCGGCAGGTCAAGTTCCGGCGCGGCGGCCGGCCGGCCCAAGGGGCGGCGCCACCGCGCCGGAAAAAAAAACTATCCTTTTTTAAAAAAAAAAAGCGTTTTTTCGAAACCTCTCCCTCTCCTCTTCTCAAAAATCAATTCTGTTTTTTCCAAATCTTTTTAAAACGGAGTGGATCTAAAAACGAATTTTTGAAATGAAACCAAAAGAAAAAAAAAAACTACCTCTTCTAAAAAGAATTCGGTTTGGCCAAGGCTATGTGGTTAAGGTTCTGTTTTCGGATTCGTGTTTGAGGTTGGCCGTGTAGGGTTATGGTGGTTGACCGTGGACTGTGTGGTGTGGGTTTGGTGAGGGAGGTGCGTTTTTGGTTATGGGTGTGGCTGGATGTTGATTGGCCGCGAGTTTGTATGTGATTGAGGGAGGACCGTGTGTTTAGGTGGTTGAGAGTGGGGAGGCCGAATTGATTTTGTGTGGAGGTTTGAAGGTCATGGTATGGCCGCGTGAGTGGGTTTTTGAGTGGGTGAGTGTGTGTAGTGAGGTTGATTGTTGTTTGGTGGATGGTTGGTTGTTGTGGAGTGGAGGGCGTTTTGTGCGGCCTGGTGGAGGTTGTGATTGTGGAGTGGTGCTTGAGTTGTGGATTGGGTGAGTTTTTATGAAAATGGCTTTTGAATTTTGATTCTGTGTTCTTGGCTCCTCCCTTTCTGACCGAAATTTTTCTTTTTAAAATCCTAATTGCTACCACTAATGCTCAATAAAACACAGGTTGACAAAATAAGTGGCCATAATACTCAATAATGAACAAATTAATGGACAAATAAGTGGCAAATAAAAACACATTAATTTTATGAACAAAAAGTCTTCTCCACAAAAGGTCAGACTGTAAAAAAATTTAAAAAGGTAACTAAAATAATAATAGCACTAAATAAAATAATAAAACATTTAAAATAATAATAATAATAATAAAAACAAAAAGACGGACCCGGACGAAAATTAAAAAAAATGAGGTATTTTAAAATACCTCTCTGTCGAAATTTCGTCTGAGACGACGAAAAATTCCGAACTAAAAAGATGAGTAAAAAATAAATATCAGGTCAAAAATTGGGGTATGACAGATGCCCCTATTTAAGTCTCTTCGTCCGGAGATCTGAAGAGAAAATCTTGGATTCAACGGGTCGAAGGGACATAAATACAGAGTACGCCAATTTTGGACCTAAAAGAAAAAATGTGAGATGCTCGTGATGCAAATGCAAATGCAAGACGGCGAAGCTGACCCTACTGGGGATGAAACAAAAACGAAAGGATACCCGAATTCGTTAAAGAAAAGGGGTCCGACTCCACTGGGGGATAACATAGTTTCATTGGGGAAGGAGTTGTCTATTATCGCACTAATTCAGAACGATAGACTAACAAAGACAAAGACCGATGTTACCTACTATCGTGTAAATGATAGCTTAAAAAAGGTAATATAAAAGGAGACACCGTCTACTATCGTTGTATGGATAGCTTAAAGAAGACAGATGACATGTATTACCTACTATCGTGTATTGATAGCTTAAAAAAGGTAATAGAAGGAGACATTGTCTACTATCAACAAAGATGATAGCTTAAAGAAGACAGATGACATGTATTACCTACTATCGTGTATTGATAACTTAAAAGAGGTAATATAAAAGGAGACACCGTCTACTATCGTTGTATGGATAGCTTAAAGAAGACAGATGACATGTATTACCTACTATCGTGTATTGATAGCTTAAAAGAGGTAATATAAAAGGAGACACTGTCTACTATCGTTGTATGGATAGCTTAAAGAAGACAGATGACATGTATTACCTACTATCGTGTATTGATAGCTTAAAAGAGGTAATATAAAAGGAGACACCGTCTACTATCGTTGTATGGATAGCTTAAAGAAGACAGACAAAATATTTTACCTACTACCATTGTGAGGGTAGCTTAAAGAAGGTAAGAGATAAATGTCAGCTACTCGGGATGTAGCCGAACTAGTCAACTGACGACAAAAGACTGGATAGGAAAATGCATAAGCTATTCGTTAAAGAACTGCCACTTGGCGAAAAGAGGGTGACATCTTTGGACCAGACACACTGGGGATGACACTTGGGGATAAAGAGTTACAAATTGTTCATGATTGATTGACATGAAAAGCAAGACTCAGGGTGGTTAATGCAACCATGTATTGAATGATGTTATGCGCATGTTGTGTATGCATGAATGCGTATATGCATGAATGTATGAATGTATGTAAGACAATACGACTCGTATGACTGTATGGAGGATTGACTTGTGGGACAGTATAACTGATGGACTTGATGAGACAAGACTGGACATGTAAGATGGAAAGTGGACCGACGACGCAGTACAAACACTCAGCAATTTTCATTGGGGGATGATGTCATTGGGGACATATCAAAACATTGACGGGGTAAGGCCCGATGTATGCAACAACTGGTGGGGAGTAAACACTTCCTGGGGGAGACGTGTTAATCCAAAGACCTGGCAGAAGAACTGGTGTTTCTATGGTCATGCTTTTTTGTTTTTTTTCTTTTTCTTTTTTGAGTCCCTAACTTTTGCGTGGACCGCCCTTTCGGGTTTTCAGCCCACCGGGAATATATTCTTTTTTGTGTGCCCCTAATTTTTGCCTGGACCGCCCTTTCAGGTTTTCGATCCACCAGGACGCTCATTTTTGCCTAAGCCACCCTTTCGAGTTTTCGACTTACCGAGCTTTTTCTTTTTCTTCTTTCTTTTTTTTTTCAGGCAATTGACCATGTTTAACCTGCAAAGTTTATCCGTTCTCAGGACAGATGTCGACGCACACTTCACTTATTCATGAGTTCAAGGAGAATATGTTTGTTGTTTATGCTTTCCAAAAAATATAAAAAGATTTATGATTTAAAAAAAAATTTTGCTTCAAATACTACCATCAAAAATAGAAGAAATTTTATAAACTGAATAAATGGGAGTTCCAAATAAAAGGCACAGGCTCAAATTCATTTAACAGAGTGGTGGCCCACCAACGGCATGACTCCACGGATCTCACAAAGTTTGGAAAATGGTAAATATAAGGGGAAGGTACATTGAACACAATAACCGCTATTCTCCCTAACAACTTTGAATTTCACTGTTTGGATGCTTCAGATTCAGAGTCTCTTTGACCGCTAATGTGCCCCAAGTGAGTCATGGCCAACCTGATGCGGTTACTTTGTCTTTTGATCCTTAATTTTTGCACAGATCACCCTTTCGGGTTTTCGACCTATCAGGATGATCATTTTTCTGTTTTATGTCTCTAATTTTTGCCTGGACCGCCCTTTCGGGTTTTCGGTCCACCGAGACGCTCATTTTTGCCTAAGCCGCCCTTTCGGGTTTTCGACTTACCGAGCTGTTCTTTTATTTTTTGGACAAAGTATTTCTTGACTGCATCGGCATTCACAGACGGGGAAGCTCGTCACCATCCACAGTCGTAAGAGTCATTGCACCATCGGAGAAAGCTCTCTTGACGACATATGAGCCTTCATAGTTAGGCGTCCATTTGCCCCTGGAATCGGGTTGAAAGGATAAAATCTTTTTGAGCACAAGGTCTCCTTCTCGAAATTCACGGGGACGAATTTCCTCATCAACCGATTGTTTCATCCTTTTTGGTATAACTGTAAGAGAAGGGGGTTGCCCCTGCTGATGTTCGCACCGAAGTACGATACTCATGCAAAATAAAAGGGAGCATCCCATGCCAATCCTTGTAGGTGACCACCATTTTCTGCCCTATCTTCATGATGTATTTTTCTCTTCTTTTTTTTTGCAGTTTCAATGGCACCATTCATCTGGGATTCGACCAGGAATATTGTATTGGCAGTTCTCCTGAACCCAAGTTAATCCTTTCATACACTAATAACCGCGAGATCTCATCGGGAATCTCTCCATCCTTCTCCTCTTCAGCTTCGTGAACAGGGAACTCAAAGTCGGGAGAGAGCATAGGTTTACAGTGTTCAACGGGTTTATTGATGTTCAGTCTACATATGATTGATGATTGATTTTAGAAAATGAGTGAAAAATGCAGACCTTTTGAAATTGATTTACAATAAAATAAAACATTTTTGGGTTTTTTGTGTTACCATTTTCCAGAAAGAGCAGTAAAATAAAAATAAAAGTCGCGAAAGAAACGACAATTTTTCATTGATAGTGGTGACTTGAAGACAAAAGTAGAGCCCTACATGATTTCACTTTCGTCTTGGGCGAAACGAAAGGACTTTTGAAAAGACAAGACAACGAAAACACATCACTTGGACCCATGAGTAATTGAGGGAATGTCAACAACGACCCAATTGCGGCAAACTCCTCCTTGTGCTTGCATGACCACACCTATTTTCTCTCTTTTGTCTGCACGAGTGTTGTAGGTGCGAGTGGGTTTCTAATGAATGTGCCGGGCCACTTTCTTTGACTAGGAAGATGGACCTTTGGAAAGACAAAATATGAGACTCGGTTTGGGAAACTATGAATGCGATATGATGCATGATTATGCTTATGCAAAAAGAAGAAAGATTCGTTATCGAAAGACTTTGTTGAAGTAATTGTAAACATCATGGTCTGAACATTTCATTTGAGCATCAAGGCCTTACAAAATAGTTCTTTTTTAGAAACCAAGCCAAGGGACAAATTCAAAAGTCCTTTAGTGGAAGCTAGATTTTTAAAAGAAATCTAAAGACTCCTAGCTTCCTTAAATTCAACAAATCAGGGCTCTTGAAGGTGTACTTCCTAGTGCTCCTCTATGATGCTTAAAAAAACTTGTTTAAGTCCTTCGATAATTGGATGAAAAAAATGAGTTTATGCATGGATGCATGTATGCATGATTATGCTAAAGAAACGGAGAAAACATGGTGAGGTTAAGTCCAAAATGTTGGAGTCAAGGGTAAACACGCCATTTGGTAAGGACTATGGTTTCACATGTACCTGTATCACGGGTTGTACCAAGTTTCCAAAGTCCTCAACCCCTTCCAAATATCGTCGGGTTACGAGATTGACTCCCGATCCAATAATATTTGTAAGAAAGTCTAGTTTGAGTGTAGTATCGCGTATCAACTAATTCAAGATTACTCTTGGTTAGCCACCGCACTACGTCCTAAAAGGCCAAGATGGGTTAAAGGTAACTAAAGGTCCTCAACTTCATAGGTCACTTGAAAATAATAATGCCGGACATGACTACTCATGCCGATATGATAATACTTCCAAGATCCCTCCATTGAGTGGGGTTATCACATGTGCCACATCCGAAATTTACCCTCGGAAAGACACTTTGATTATACCGCCGTCCTATCTTATGTTTCCCTCAAGTCCGGGTGTAGGACTTATCTCACCACTCACGTAAAAAGAAAAAAACACAAAGGCACATATTTACAACCTTATTTTTATTTTAAGCAAGTTATAGCACAAAATAATTAAATAAATTCAAGTTAGGCTCAACCCTCTTAGGGAAGTCCCCAGTGAAGTCGCCATTTCTGTCGCGGTGATTTTCGGAGATCAAGCTATTGATTAGCGTTGACTCACTAATTTTATTTCACGACTGAACTTTTAATTTTTTTAAAAGAAAGGTGGAAAAAAGTTCTAAATTACCACATTTTAAAAATTAGGGTTCGGGGGTTAGTTACGTTTAGGGAAGGTGTTAGCACCCTAAACGTTCGTAGTACTCTTCGAGAACCTCTTGATTTTATTTATTTATTTTGGCTATAACTTGCTTATTTTTTAAGAGACAGAATTAAAATAGTGAGAAAAGAAAATGTTTTTTTTTTATTTTTTATGATTTGGAAGGACAAGGTCCTCTGCCTACGTACCCGTGAGGGATCAAAACCTCGTAGTTCGGGGTAAAAATGACGTTTGATTTGTTTTGGGTTTTTTATTTAGTTTTAAAAAAGGTTTTGAAAAAGCCAAGTGGCAAAATGGGATTGGTTTGTGTTTTTTATTTTGAAAATGGTTAAAGTGTAATTAAAGTAGATTAATGATTATTTAAAAATAAAAGAGAAAAAAAACGGACACTTGATTGAAAATCAAGGTTTATTAAGAAAAGATTTTTTTGTGATTTTTTGATATTTGCATGTTTTTGTTATTTTTGAATATGGACTAAGACTAAAAATATAAACGCGAGGAAATTCCGTGGTGACGTTGGATCACCACGAAACCCCTTTGAAATTAAACTAACCTAATATTTTTTGTATTTTTTTATAAAGCGAAATAAATAAAAAAAAGACGTAAAGCAGAATAAATAAAGTGCGAGTGTCAGTGCATATTCTCATTTATTTTTTTTGTTACATTGATCCTAAGTACATTCTAATAAAAATAAAAAAAATGACAAAATGATAAACATGGAAAAAAAAACCAAATTGCAAATGTATGAAAATAGATATGCTAGAATAAAACTAAAATGAAAATGCATGAAGTAAATAAAAATAAGAATGCATGAAAATAAAAGGAAAAATAATAAAAAAAATGCATGAAATACTATGAGATAAATGCAATGGAGTAATATGCATGAAATACATAAGAAATTAACAAAATAAAATGCAAGAAATGATAAGAAAAATAAAAAAAATAAGAAGGAACAGGGGGGGTGCAGAAGTGAAAACAGGGGGTGCATGAAGTAATTGAAGAGAAATCTGAAAAAAGAGTGGGCTGAGTACTGGGCCTAGTGCTGGGCTCGGCTATATAATGTTTTTTCTGAACTTTTTCTCTCATTCTCTTCTTCCACTTCTCTCTCTAAACTCTTCTCTCTACTCCTTCTTCTCCAAACTCTCCTCCCTCTCTCTAAAAAGCAAACGGCGGCAGGTCAAGTTCCGGCGCGGCGGCCGGCCGGCCCAAGGGGCGGCGCCACCGCGCCAGAAAAAAAAACTATCCTTTTTTTTAAAAAAAAGCGTTTTTTCGAAACCT
This sequence comes from Medicago ruthenica, assembly GCA_018208015.1. Lineage (NCBI taxonomy): Eukaryota > Viridiplantae > Streptophyta > Magnoliopsida > Fabales > Fabaceae > Medicago > Medicago ruthenica. Next base: position 89,254,896 of record CM031378.1, on the reverse strand, counting down.
CTCCCTCTCCTCTTCTCAAAAATCAATTCTGTTTTTTCCAAATCTTTTTAAAACGGAGTGGATCTAAAAACGAATTTTTGAAATGAAACCAAAAGAAAAAAAAAACTACCTCTTCTAAAAAGAATTCGGTTTGGCCAAGGCTATGTGGTTAAGGTTCTGTTTTCGGATTCGTGTTTGAGGTTGGCCGTGTAGGGTTATGGTGGTTGACCGTGGACTGTGTGGTGTGGGTTTGGTGAGGGAGGTGCGTTTTTGGTTATGGGTGTGGCTGGATGTTGATTGGCCGCGAGTTTGTATGTGATTGAGGGAGGACCGTGTGTTTGGGTGGTTGAGAGTGGGGAGGCCGAATTGATTTTGTGTGGAGGTTTGAAGGTGATGGTATGGCCGCGTGAGTGGGTGTTTGAGTGGGTGAGTGTGTGTAGTGAGGTTGATTGTTGTTTGGTGGATGGTTGGTTGTTGTGGAGTGGAGGGCGTTTTGTGCGGCCTGGTGGAGGTTGTGATTGTGGAGTGGTGCTTGAGTTGTGGATTGGGTGAGTTTTTATGAAAATGGCTTTTGAATTTTTGATTCTGTGTTCTTGGCTCCTCCCTTTCTGACCGAAATTTTTCTTTTTAAAATCCTAATTGCTACCACTAATGCTCAATAAAACACAGGTTGACAAAATAAGTGGCCATAATACTCAATAATGAACAAATTAATGGACAAATAAGTGGCAAATAAAAACACATTAATTTTATGAACAAAAAGTCTTCTCCACAAAAGGTCAGACTGTAAAAAAATTTAAAAAGGTAACTAAAAAAATAAAAATAATAATAGCACTAAATAAAATAATAAAACATTTAAAATAATAATAATAATAATAAAAACAAAAAGACGGACCCGGACGAAAATTAAAAAAAATGAGGTATTTTAAAATACCTCTCTGTCGAAATTTCGTCTGAGACGACGAAAAATTCCGAACTAAAAAGATGAGTAAAAAATAAATTTCAGGTCAAAAATTGGGGTATGACATGGAGGAATCCAATAGATTATGATAAGTGCAGAAGTTTAAGATCGATTAATCGGGTGCTCGAAGAGACGTAACCTATGTTTGGGCGTGCAAGAGAACCAATAAGAGTTTGAATCTTTTTCAAGATGGATTGTTCCGTAAAAACTCGAAGGGGTAACTTAAGGGACATGATAGAGTTATGGGGACCAAAGTTGTTTCGGAAAGATTATGGGTATGAAATCCTTACGGATAAAGATAGAGCGGCTAGTAATGGGACTCAAACCCTTAGTGGATTCGATATATAAAAGATGTGAATTTCCAGAAGTCATAGAATGTTTTCAGGAGTTGCCACAAGTGATTATGCGTGAACTTAAGTTGCCTCAGATATGCTTTCAGTCGGGTTTCTGCAATGTTTTAATGATTATACATGATGAGATGAGCAAGAGATGGTTACACAATTCAGGATATAGAGAGTAAAGTTAGAACCAGAGTTTGAGTCGTTGATAGGAGCATTGTTGGGCTCGTAACAGTTGCTGAAAACCGTTTACAGGTTTTGGCGTACTATCGTGAAAGTAAGTATATGGTCCATGTACAAAAGGAAACACAAAGTCAGGTGATGCCCAAACCGTAAGTTAAGCAGATGGTTTAAGCCACAAGAGAAATGATAACGTATGATGGTTTCGTTACGGTAACTACAAGTGATAAAGTAAAAGGAATGGTCAAGGAAATTTTACTAGGCAATAGTGGTGTATTGCTCCAATCCTAACTAGAATTGTTAAGAATCAGAGTTGCGCAGCGGAGTAGTAATCCAAGAATGAATTAATGAACAATGCTAAGCTGAAGTTAGGGAACGAGAAGGTGTTAAGTGCTTAATTCCTATAATACGGAATAGCAATAAGTAGAGATGACCTGAACATATCACAAGTTCTAATGGAAAAATTATGAAAGTTAAGTTGAGGGATACTTCAAACCTCGAACCCATGAGTAAAGGAATATCGAAATAGTTTAAGAATATGTGGTAAGATATAAGAAGGATGTGATTCTAACACATTAAGTCTGAATCCATGGAAGTTATCGCTAAACGGTAGTTTAGCTATTCTAACTCGGTAACATGAAGTATACTTGAAGGGTAAGTTTAGTTTAAAGAGAATTAAGCATGAGACAACATCAATTCAAATTGCACTTGCAAGATGAAATTTATGAATTTGAGGCCTTGATCAGAAACGACAATGCAATGGCATGTAAGTTTATTCCACATTGTAACCACACTATGTCGCATATACCGGGTTAAGTTTAGTAATGTGTACTTATTGGACGGTGTTTATGCTACTCAGATAGTAGTGTAGCCCTTTCCTTTTCAGTTATGTGACATGCATAAGTCACTAAGGTACGTAGCTAGTAATGTTTAAAGTGAAAAGATGCCAATCAGTACAGGTTGTTGTACACTTAAGAAGTAAACACGAGTAACATTGGCGGGGCAAACCTGGCAAGCCAGTTGAAAGGCAAATCCCGAATGTTACAAAATGAGTTAAGGGTAAGAAAAGATTCCCAATTGATGTGGTAGTGTCTCAAACATGTTAAGATTAAGAATGATGTCCCTCTAGTTGGACAAGGATAATGTGACGTACTATGTACCCGTTAGTAGTGTACATGTACTCTAACATATATGTAAAAGTAAGTGCTATGAGATATACTATATTATAATATGTGAGACGACTTATACCACTCATCACTTGGACTAAATCCTCATAAGTTTTGGATTTATCGGTATAGAAATATTTACGCTATGGTTAGAACATAAGAATAAGTTGTGACATAAATGATGGAAGATCATCAAACTCCAAGTAATGAAGGATGATTTCTAAGTTATTAAGATAAGTGACGTCGTAGACCAATTGGAGCAGAACGCGAGTAATCTGTAAGATTCCGCGAGCTCTTGAGAATTCCATAGTGGAAATTATTAGGATTACGGAAAGTATTACATCAGGATGCCAGAAAGAAAGGAGCGGATACCATAAAGATGCCTCCTCCTTGTATTTGTATAATGAAGGTGGTGCAGTAGTTTTACTTCCATTAGAGAATGCTCAATATCGGATGTTTCAGAGTAAGGATAATTCTATATGAAGAATGGTATAATTATGGTATAACTATATATGTAAGATGCCGTCATACGAGGCAAAAGGTCAAATATAAGAATTCAATGGAATTATTTGAGGATGGTAAGATCGACCCAGTGTCGCCAGAGTAAGATTATGTATACTATGAAGGAAACTTATACGGTTCAGTATGAGTGCCTAGGAAATAATAACTTCAAATTGAATTTTCAGGGAGCGCATGAATAAGAGACATAGTAAAGTGAGTCGGGTAGATTGGTTCTGACAACCGCACACCCTGCTACGTAAGAATTATGTAATGTATATCAGGCCTTTCAATTGAGGGAAAGATTGTTGAGTATTTTCGACTTATAGAATTGGAATTCCGATAAGTAAGTTAAGTGGAGAATTGGCTAGTAGAGAAAGGAATGTGAAAGTTATATCTATATATGTGATTTCAAGAGGATTCTAAATTTCGAGGACGAAATTTCTTTAAGGGGGGTAGATTGTAACATCCCGCTTAAGACTTGAATGTTTATCAATATTGAGACGATGCATCAAAGATGTTTTACATGAAGGGCAATTTGGTAAATTCTTACCTAAGACTATTTAAGGGAAAGGCCCTTTAATTCTTTTCATTTCCATCACTTCTTTCTCTCTCTAAGGTTTATGTTTTTCTTTCCCCTCCTCCTTCTACCTCTCACGCCCCCATCTCATCTCACCTTCCTCACTCAATTCTCAACCAATCAACATGCAAAAGTGAAATTATGGCCCTTAGAGCAAGTTGATCAACGCTCAAGCACGAATTCTTCCTTTCCCTCGTCCACTTGGCCGAACTCTCCCTCTTTACCCTAACCCTAACTTCTTTCAATGTTATCAATTCAAGCTTATATGCTAAGATTTCACCTCTCATCATCAAATTGGTCTATTGGGAAGCTTTAATTTGGAGTGGGTACAAGAACTTGAGTTGGAGTAAGAGATTTAGCTTGGAATTGGGAAAATCTTGAAGTCTCATCATTTCATCAATTCCTCCTGTTTTACCAGCAATTGAGGTGAGCTCCCTAGGGTTTTAGAACCCACTTAAGTAAGTTTAAGTGTGTAATTTTATCTTGAGCTATGTTTAGAACTTTAGTGCCCTAATCCCTTTTGCTTGCCAATTCCTTGTTCAATCACATTTTAATCAATCAATTTATAGTTGTAAATCATTCCTTATACTGTTATGATGCCTGGGTATGCTTAGATAAGTCAAAAATGGTGGAAAATCACGTTTTGAACTATTTATGTGCTGTCAAACTCGCCCGGCGAGCTCGGGGTGAGCTTGCAGCGACTTTTCAACATTTTTTCCCTGCCTCAACTCGCCATGGCGAGATGGAGCTCGCCCAGCGAGTTCAGACAGACCTTCCAGGGCTGTTCTGCTTCGTTCAGTGAGCTGTGTACGCGTTAGGCGAGGCATTTGGTAACCATTTTCAAAGAAAACCTTATTTTCTAAGGAAAACACGATTGTGGACATATCCGAGGGGCATATAACACATAATGAATAGATGAACAAGGATTTGTGCAATAACTTAGAATTGTTTATAATTGTGAGGGCAAAGCCTAGACGGGTATGGGAATGTTTCCAACAACCGAGTAATGGCTTATGATCCTATACTCATATGTTAAGTATTGGGAGATTGTTTCCCCTTAAGGAATGCATTAATATGCAAAAGCTTATAGTAAAGTATTAGACGTACTTACAAGTACTTAAGATAAGAATTAATGAGAATGAGAATGCACCTAAGATAGCATGATTAAGATGCACTCAATTAAGTGTGCGTATGCACAAGAATGATCTAATGTTCAAAGTTAAGAACTTTTTATAGGTTAAGCAATTAAGAATGATTACTTAAAGAATGCATCAGATATGCATAAGTTATAAGTTAAATGTATTTATATATATATATATATATATATATCACTACAAGAAACATTGACATTTGCCAGGGGCGGATTCCCTGGGAAAAAAACCAAAAGCCTTGGCAAAAGGATGTTTGCCAGGGATTTTGCCAGGGGCTGAATCCCTGGGAAAAACACCCATCGCAAATGGAAAAGCGAGGGGTTTCACCCCTGGCAAAAAAACGAGGGGCAGAGCCCTGTGAAACTCCCTCCCTTTTTCCCTGTCAAAAGCCCTGTTTTAACCCTTGTCTTTTCTACTGACGCATCTGCACCGTTTCTGACGCATTGTTGTACTAACACAAGTCAAATCATGCAGGTCACAGTACCAGGGGTTTTGCGAGGGGTAAACCCCTGTGAAACAGTATATTTAAAAAAAAAATTTAATAAATAATTTATTATTTTTTAATTTAATTGTTCTTAAAGCAGGTTTAAAAAAAAGTATTTAAAACATTCAAATTAATTTTTAAATTAGTTTAATTATAAACTGGTTTCAAAAAATGGGTGAGAACTGAGAATAAATCCGTAAACACACAGAAAACGGGATTCAAGTACCACATAAAACGCACAACAACGCACATAACAACAAGTTTGAAGAAATTAGATTAGACTTAGAGAATGGGATTCAGAACCATGCTGAAACAATGAAAACAACAACTATGAAGAAAACAAAACAGACCCAAAAAATGGGATTCATAAACTAAATGGAATAATCATCGCTGCGGCGACGAAAGCTTGAAAGGTCGATAGAGGTCGCGGCAGAGAGTGAGTTAGGTTCGACGGAGAGAGCAAGGACGAAGGAGGACAATGGTGTGAGGGATGCGGTGAGTAAAGAAGGACGAAGAGAGATTATCTCTTGTTTTTTAGCAAAATAGATCTAGGAGAGGTTGAAGAGAGAACAAATCTAGGTAGTTTTGATCTTCAGTATTGGTTGTGATTAAGTGGTGGTTTTTATTTGTTTTCAGGGAGTTGTGATGTCTACAACGGTGGGTTCTGTTTTGTTGTTTTCCATGTTACTGTTTTGCTGAACCTTTTCAATGGCGTGGTAACTGTGTTGTGCGCCACTTTTGGTATTTGGCTCAGCTTAGGAGTTGCTGGTTTTTGTTTGGGTGGGCTTGCCGTCTTTTGGCCGGTTTGAAATCCCTGTTTTGCACCTCTGCTCGCCTTGGGTGATGGGGCTGTTTTTTAATAAACTTCGTTGTTTAAAAAAAATAATCTGGTATAGGTTGAAGAGAGAAGAGAGAAAAAAGAAGAGAAATAACAAATCTGATAGAGGTGAGAGAAGAGAGATAAGAGAAAGAAGTAAAAATATTTTTAAAGTTTACAGTGATGAATGAGGGTGAAGGGGTTTAGTTGAATTTAAGTTGAATTGACAGCTGAAAAATCAACTTTTGCATATTGGTCATATCTATGTCATAACTGCAAAGATTCCTTGTCATTTGCGAGGGGCAGTCACTCGGTTAACCCCTGGCAAATATCAGACAACCCATGTGCTTTTTCAGTTTGGTCAGACGTATTTGAAATTGAATGAGAGAGACTTTTCCCGCTTGAAGAGAGCGAGGGGTTTGTGCACATTTGCCAGGGGTTAATCCCTCTCAAATTTCCCAGGGGTATCCCTGGCTTTGTCCCTCTCAAATTTCCCAAGGGTTCATACCCCTGTCAAAATTCCCTCGCAAGTGACGGTTTTTCTTGTAATGTATATAAAGAATAAGAACAAGTAATTAAAGGACTAGATGTGTCTCCTGTAGGCTCGTTAGTGAGTATACAGGGGGTTCCTGTGAAGTACCGCCTTAAATGGCAGCCGGAACGGTGAAGTTACCGCTCGTGAGGGCAGCTACACATCCAAGTCAAGAAAGTTAATGTGTCTCATGTAGTCTCGCTAGTTAGAATACAGGGGGTCCCCGTGAAGTACAACCTTAAATGGCAGTTGGGATGGTGAAGTAACCGCTCGCGAGGGCAGCCACACAAAAGAAAGAGGAGTCCGGTGTTAGCCTGATATGATAGGAATTTCACCGGTAAGATGGGAGATGTACTTCGGGGTTACTCCACCCAGATGCACTCCGTAAAATGAACTCAGATAATTATTGTTTGTTCAACGCTGACTTACTAACTTTATAATTAAGAATGATGTATATTAATACTTATGAAATTATTATGTGAATATGACAAGTAGTCAGCAGAGAAAGAAAGTGATCATAGGATGTCCCCAGATCACTAAGTATAAGATTAAGTTTAAAGTTAGAATATGATAAGCATATGATTAAGACATGTAGCGATCCTAGGTTTCCCCTTGATCGCGAAATATGTAGAGAATGACGGCGATCGTAGGTATCCCCAAGATCGCTAAGAGTAGGCACGGCGACCCTAGGTTTTCCCCGTGGTTGCCAACAGTAGGTTAGGCTGGAGCTCACTGAGACATTATGTCTCATCCCAATCCTTCTGGTGCAGGTTTGCAGGTTAGCAAGATGTTCATGAAGTTATTCTTCAGGAAGACGCTGGATGGAGTGCAGTTGCTCGTCATGGACAAGCTCAGGAGGTTGTCAGATTTTATATGTTTATGAAAGTGTATTCTATGATTTTTGGATAATTGTATATACGAGCCAATTGTACTCATTCAGTTGTATTGTTATTATTGAATGTATCCGGTATCAGAATAATACACATGCTAAATATTCTAGATAATTTAGTATGGGTGTTACAAGTCTCTTGCTTTGTGCTTGAGCAATTGTAATCGTTTGATTATAATGGAAAATCTCTTGTTAGTAACAAGGGGACTGGACTACTTCCGGATTGTGGAAGGAACCAGGATAATTTGCTTGTGTCTCTCTTTCCCTCTCTCATTTACTTTATATCCGCTGCATAAAACACTCTGAAAATAGTTCAGATCTGATCAATATCAGAATCTGAACTAACATAAGTTTTTGAGAAATAAAAGAAATAGCCCACGCAATTCAACCCCCCCCCCCCCCCCTCTTGTGTGTTTTTCTCACCTTCAAACATTGCTCATAATTAATTTACATGTGTTAGCAAAATTAAAAAAGCGGATAGACGGGCTTCCATGCCCGTCTGAACGCTTGTGATGATGATGATAATAATAATAATAATTCTTTCAAAAATATTAATAATAATTGTTGAGGATGGGTTCGGAAGGCGATCGAAATTGGTCTTTTACTTGGTGGAAACTTTTGTTTAAACGGGAGACCACTCTCTTAAAGAAACTTGTGGAAATGGTAAATATGGTTGCTAGGTTCGAGAAAGATGACAAGTGGGTGCAGGGCCGTCCCATGGGAGGTATAAGGTGAGCAACGGCGTTCGACCTCATAATTTAGGGGGCCTCGAAATATTTTTTTTTAATACAAGGCCTAAATTTTTTAGTTATACAATATATCGTGAAAGATAACAATTTGACAGGTGTGTCCAATAGTGCAATGGTAAAATGGAATGCATTTAGGTGTATGGTCTTAGTTTTGATCCTAGGTGTTTGTGTTTTTCATAATATTTCTAGTTTTGGTCAATCTAAAATAAAACATAAAATTTGGATTAAAAATTGCAAAACATAGGATTTGAATCTAGTACATGGAGTATCAACTACATACAAAACCACTATATCACCTCAATTCTTTTATAAAATTTACAAATTAATATGTATTTAAGAGTTCTCTACATGTAGAAAACTACTAGTAAATGCATTGAAATTCTTTGTCGTTTGTCTGTATTAATAGCACAAATTAAGTCCCTAAATTAATTTGTATTTTTTCTATTGTTTCAAATTTAATCATGCATGCTAGTATTAGTTTGTTGTTGTTTTTTCGATAATAGTACTAGTTTGTCACTATATTTAGATAACAAGGACAAATACACATTTTTTAAGCAACAAAAACCAATATACTTAAGATCCATGTTACACTAAATAAATGATAACTTTTTTGTGCATGGCCTCCAATTTAATTGAAACGGTCCTAATTGAGGGTAGCGACCAAATGATGGGGGAGAGTTTACGGTTAAGTCGACCTTCAAGTTGTTGGAAGAGAGGTTATTGTTGAAAGAGGTGGGAGATGTTGTAAAGGACTGTGTCTTCAGGTATCTTTGTAAAAGTCCGACTCCGTTAAAGATTATAGCTTTTTCTTGGAAGCTACTTCTTGATCTTATTCCAACTAGAAAAAATATTGTGCATCGTAATGTGTTGTTTCTGGATAGTTCAAGAGACTGTCCTCTTTGTCAAGGTCACTTGTTAGCTTTTCCATTTTTTAATTTAACCGTGTATATCTCCACTTCATGAAAATTTATTTGGACATTTGGCTAATGGCAAATAACTTATAATGCCGAATAAAATGATTAAGAATTTTTTTAGCTGAGATCTATTTTTGCCTAGAGACAAACCATTATATATAGGTGACATTCATGGACTCAGGTTCCCTGTTGTTAAATAAACGTGTTTTTTCTAATAAGTTAAACTAGTTTATCACCTGAGAGAGTCAAACAGAAAACCTTGAGAGTAACACACCATAAAAACTAAAGTCTAACACTATCAGACCGACCTAAATAGATTTTGATGAATAAACATGTTTTACGGTGTTTCGCACTTCAACTGATAATTAGAGATCATACGTTTATATTACACATTAAAAAAATCAACTACAGACAAGAAAAATCAACTATAATCAATCTTAACCCTCAACTAATTTAGATTGGATGGCTAACACACGTTACTATTACTGTCTGACACGATTATTACGTTAAATCCAAATTCGATAATCAATGTCACAAATGTTATGCAATTTAAGAAGTATTACGATACTTCTAGGTTACATATGTGAGCGTATAGCTATTGGTATTTCATACAAGTATGTCCTCAATTCTAGGTTACACATGTATCTCCCTAATTTTAGAGTATTTGAGTTTCAGTATATTATATCAAGCGTGACCTAGCTAGCATGTAACACATAAAATTAAAGGTATGTGCTGAAAAATCAAATTCCAAATAATAAAAATGATTAATCATGAAACACAGAATGCTTAAAGAAGATAAAGAAAACAGGAAGCATCGTAATAATAAGTCATATCTTCAATTACAAGACCTATATATATCTTCCCTTCACTTCACCCAAATAATCAATTAACATCAATTACAAGACCTAGATATTGAAGATATAGACCTATACAATCAATCACCCAAGACCTATGGGGGAACGTTGAGCTGTTGTCTGTATGGAATTTGAAAATTAACATCAATTACAAGACCTATCTATATCTTGACTTAACCCAAATAATCAGCCAATCGTTGAGATTCTCGGTCTTTAATATCTTGTTCATGAGCGGTTGGTTTCAAAAGTGGTACAAGTTATATAACCATGAAGGTTAGCATACTTGGCCAAATTTTCGGGAAAGAGTTGTCTAACAGCGGCCTTGAAATCCTATATATTCAAACTTGTTTGATTGGAAGCAGCAACATTCTTCGCAGCTTCGTCAACAATCTTATGCAACACGTTGTTCATCATCTCGTTCATCATATCTATCTATGGCTTCCACTGTTATTTCTAATTCAGGGTTCTCCTCCTTTGCAACTTCATAGATCTGTTTTTTGAATTTCATAGTTTTTCTTCTCTTTGTGCCGCTGGTACCGGCTTCTGCTAGGGTTTTCTTCTCTGTCGTTGGTGCCATCGTGATTATTGTTTGATGAATGAAAATAGGGTTTGTTTTTTAAACAATGGGGTCTTAGATCTTATATTGAAATTTATTGAAACAAAATTAGCTAAGGCGGTGGGGTCTTTGATTAAGTGCACTCTGCTTATGGTTATGGGCCTGTGATTGGATTTCAAGATTTATTATTGGAAAAAAGGTCAATTTTATCCCTATCATTATTTCGGATTTTTTGGCATTATTTTTTTACCCCTACATAAAAAAATCCGGAAAACCTAATATAACTTTTCTAGAAATCATACGAAATTTTCTAGTTTGTATTATTTTTAAAATTATAGATTTTTAGTTAACAGTTAACTTTTCTAGAAATCATACGAATTTTTTTTTTGTTTTTTTGGTCAAGACTATACGAAATTTTCTAATTTGTATTATTTTTGAAAATGGTTGCCATATATCATAACATGCAAAGCTTTTTGCGTGTGTCCTATTAAAAGTATTGCCTATACCAAGTTTTTCATGCTTCTGCCACGTCTAGGAAAAAGGTAAACCGTATCACTTCCCTGAAAAATGATGTCGGGGTTCGTATTTCTGATGAACAAGGAATGCATCAGGTTGCAAAAGATTATTTTGAGAATTTATTTTGGAAAATAATAGCATCCGCGCACCGGTTGTGGAAATTATAGAAAAATGTGTCTCTGATGATGATAATGCTTTACTAACCGCCCCTTTTCAAGCACATGAATTTAAGGACGCTGTGTTTTCTATGCACCCCGATAAATGTCTTGGTCCGGATGGCTTTAATCTGTGTTTTTTTCAGCATTTTTGGTCGGTGTGTAATTCTGACATTTTTCAGGAATGTTCTGTGTGGCTTAATAATAATCAATTTCCGTCATCTTTGAATTCCACAAATATTGCATTGATTCTCAAAGGTAATGAGCAGAATTCTATGAAGGATTGGAGGCCTATAGCTTTGTGTAATGTCTTGTATAAATTGGTGGCGAAGGTACTTGCTAATAGACTTAAAAATAGTTTACATAAGTGCATCTCTGAAAATCAATCAACTTTTGTGTCAGGACGCTCCATACTTGATAATGTCGTGATTGCTATTGAAGTAGTGCAGCACATGAAAGTAAGTAAGAGAGTAAGAGATAAGAATGTTGCACTTAAGTTAGATATTAGCAAGGCTTGTGATAGAATTGATTGTCTTTATCTTAAGGAAGTTATGTTACAAATGGGTTTTGCTAGTCAATGGGTTCATTGGATCATGATGTGTGTAGAAACTGTTGATTATTCTGTTATTGTTAACAATGAAATGGTGGGTCCGATCTTACCAAGCAGGGGCTTGAGACAGGGTGACCTTTTGTCACCTTACTTATTTATTCTTTGTGCTGAAGGTTTATCCGCTCTCATCCGTAAAGCGGAACGGCGCTAAGATCTCCATGGCATCTCCATTTGTACTAATACTCCTACAATTTTTCACCTTTTGTTTGCAGATGACTATTTTTTATTTTTCAGGGCAGATGAGAAGGAAGCACAGGTTATGAAGAACATCCTTCATGCTTATGAATTAGCGTCAGGGCAAGCCATTAGCCTTCCAAAATCTGAAGTTTTCTTTAGCATTTCTGTCCCACCTCCTATATATGAAGGATACCATCACTAACATCCTTGGAGTCAGAGCAGTAATGGGAACTGGCAAATATCTTGGTCTTTCGTCTATGGTGGGTCGAAGCAAAGAGGCGACATTTGGCTTCATTAAGGACCGCATTTGGCACAAAGTTAATAGTTGGAGTAGCAAGTGTTTATCCAAGGCTGGTAGAGAGGTAATGATTAAATCGGTACTCCGATCTATTCCATCTTATATTATGAGTGTATTTTTGCTCCCTTCTAAGCTAGCTGATGCTATTGAAAAAATGATCAATGTTTTTTGATGGGGTCATGGTGGTAACATGCGGTGTGGGTTACACTGATGTCTTGGGAAAAGTTGTATGTTCATAAAATTTTTGGAGGTATAGGCTTTAAGGACTTGACATCTTTTAATGTGGCTATGTTAGGTAAACAGGGTTGGAGATTTCAAACTGATCCCATTAGCCTTGTTTCTCGTTTGTTTAAGGCGTTATATTTTCCTGACACTGATTTTATTGGGTCTAGTATTGGACATAATCCAAGTTATGTTTGGAGGAGTATTTTTAGTGCTAAAATTGTGGTAAAATAGGGCGCGCGGTGGCGTATAGGCTCAAGAGCTAATATACCTTTTCTAGGTGCTCCTTGGCTTAAAGACGGTTTGTCCTTGTCCACGACTAATCCAATATTTGAGCCGTTGTTGCAGGTGAAATTGTGTGACTTTATTGACCAGGATTGGAAGGTTTGAAAATCTCCCTTAATTCATAATTTATTTGATGCACCCACTGCACAAATTATCCTTAACACACCGCTACATCCTCTTGTTACAGAAGATAAGTTAATTTGGAAAGGGGAGAATAGTGGTAAGTATTATGTTCGTAGTGCATATCGTATATGCGTGTCTGAAATTGCAGATAACTCTCATTTGCATGCCCCTGGACGATGGAAGTTAAAGGTGCCTCCCAAAGTGAAGAATTTTTTATGGCGCGTGTGTCGTGGTTGCTTCCCAACACGTGCTCGTCTTAGTAGTAGGGGTGTACCTTGCCCACTAGATTATGTTCATTGTAATAGCAACTATGAAGATAGCATCCATATTCTCATTGAGTGCCCTAAAGTTGTTCAAGTGTGGCGTGATGTGAATTTATGGGACACCATCGATATGGTGCTTCGTCAAGATTATAATATACATGCACTTATTTTCACTCTTTTGCAGCAATTTTCTTCAGATCAGTGTGAGCTTATGGTTACTAATGTGGAGCCTTTGGAAGAGTCGCAACCTGAAGTTTTGGCAACAACATAATGAATCCAACTCGCAGGTAGTTCAGCGTGCCACACATTTACTGGATGAGTGGAGAGCAGCCCAAGTAATCAGGTCCCGCAGTCATGCTCATTCCAACACGGTTCAAGCGCATCTCATAAGGCAAGACGACGAAAGATGGAAGAAACCGGCATCTAGCAGATATAAATGTAATATTGCCGCATCCTTTTCTACCTCTCTCAATAGGGTAGGCTTGGTAATGTGTCTTAGAGATGATGCAGGTGATTTTATTCTTGCCAAAACGGACTGGTTTGCTCCCTTGTGTGACACAGATGTGGGGGAGGCTGTCGGGTTACATACAGCTTTGCAATGGGTATCAGATCTCCAGTTTCATAATGTGGACTTTGCTCTCGATTCTAAAAGAGTTGTCGATTTTGTGAATTCACATGTAGATGATAATAGCGAGCATGGTTGTATCATATTTGCTTGTAAACAGTTATTAGTCAATAGATTTCAGAACTCAAATGTCGAGTTCAATATGAGGCAAGCGAATGGGGTCGATCACGAGTTAGTTCAGATAGCTCTATCCAATCCTAGCCCCCATGTTATAGATGATGTACCTTCATGTATTTAGCACACTTTAACTAATGAAATGCAATGAATTTTTTTCTTAAAAAAAAAAATTCGGGACAAAAAGCCGATTATAACTTTATCATGTACCCCATAATACTAATTTCTCCCTTACGGTTTGTGTGAACGATCCATTTTGTCCTTGTATATAAACTAAAATTTGTCACTTTTCACTTTTTTCTATTCCATTCTATAGAACAAAATAGAGTATATTACACACCATAAACTTTTATTTTTTAAAACTTATGTAAGACACGCCAATACGTAAAAACTATTGCCTGAAACGAATAGGCAACAATTATTTATAGGGAAACATTCAAAAGCGTTGTCTATTACACGTTGTGGCAACGTATTATTAACTGTTGGTCAAACTCAAAAGTATATAATTAAAAGAACAGCAGACGGAAAACTTAATATAAGCTTTTCAAAAAAGTTATATTATCTCAAAAATTTGGAGAAATTTTTCACATAGGAGACGAGTGACTCTTTTTTTTAAGAAGACAAACTAACCTACTAAAATTGACATCGGAGAGAATCGAACATGAGACCGAACATATTCCAAGGTACAAACCAACAAAAATGACTTATAAAACACACATTTTATTTTATTTAAAAATACTTTTATAGAGAGTAAAACATACATTTCCAGATAAACTTTGTTGTCCAAAAATGCACTTTCGAGTGACCATTTGAGGTCTTCAACATCACCAAATAAGTTGACCAAATGCCTATGATTAATTTATCATATTGTATATTTATAACTAATTTATTTTTTATTGTGATTTTTTATCATCTTAAAATTTTGAGGTATAAAGTTTTAACTTGAACCTCTTGGCTCCTGGACCGGCCCTAACCAAGCCTTAATTTAAGATTGATAAACCTGGCAACTCAGTCCACTCTAATTTTGTTTATTAAAATTTAAAATTGTGTGGCTTATAGAAAATTAGGTCTCCTTCTTTCTCAACATCGGTGATGAATTAACAAGAAATAAAATAAAATTATTCTCTAATTTTTAAGTCATTACGGTAGTTTTTTTTTTTTTTTGCAATTACGTTTGTTATTAAATTTAGTGATTTATCATTGATGAATTTTTTTTTTTTTTTTACTTTTTATCCCTATTTCAATTTTTCAATAGACATTACTAATATTTGTTTTACTCTTGTATAGGATGCACATATATCATAAGTCATATTGCATTTTTTTCCTTCATGAAGACTGAGGACAAATTATAATTAAAATAGTTTAAATGAATAGTATAATTGGAAGACAAAAAAGATAACCTAAAATTATATACAGTATAGAAGAAGATAAAGGAAGGGGACATGAGCTCCAAAAAACACAAAAGAAATGAAAATACTAGAAGCCCTAAAAAAGATAACAAAAAAATTATATCAATCAACATGGCAAATGAGACAAAATCAGGAATGACGTCAAAAGTTTTCTCAGAAATTTATCTGTGTAAACTATAACTTGATTAACTAACTTCACAAAAAACATGATTCATTGTATAATGATTCAATTGAAGAAGGAGATCAATGATTGGGCAGACAAATTGCATTTGTTTTATTTATCATCCGTACAATTTTACCACCGTTTGCAATGTCTTTTTTTGTGACGTTTAGAATGGACATGTGCTTGAATGTGTCCATCATAGTCCTATGCATAGCAACCTTTGGTTTAAAGCTACTTGACACACTTTAATATTAGAACCGTAGCTGATTTTGTTTTCTTGCAAGTTGCAACAAGCATGTGACAGAAATTTAGTTTTTTTTTTATACAACAGCTTAAATTTAGTTATTTATTTATTTTTAACTATAATATTGATATGAAGTTTTCAACGCCGTTTAACAGTGATTAAGGTTTGTCGAAGAACCTGTATATCACATTAGATGAGTTATCTCCTCCCAACTAGATTTTTTTTTCATCTGTGTTACCCTCTTTATTCTGATGCGGTATATAAACAAACAATATATTATATTATAACTATTTATGTCCTGTGTTATTTAAATTTGACATAATAGACTTTTTTTTAGTAATAAGAGACTTAATAATGCATACATTAATTATTCCGTCAAAAAGATAGGTATTTTCTTTTTTTTTTACTAAGAACTTTATATTTTATTTTATTTCAAAAAATAAAAATTGAAAACGATACTCTTTAATTCCGTATGATAATGAGTCACAGTATTTGAATAACCTTTTTTTTTATAAAAAGTGAATGATGTTTTTGAAACATCGATACAATTTATTTTATTTGAAAGAGTAGTGAAAAAATTATACATTTTCCTTATCAATTGAGTTATATCACAAAGAAAATAAAATAAAGAGTTATATTACTAGAGTGCATTAAATTGTTTGTTTTATTAATAAAGAGTACATTAAAAAAATTAACGTTGAAATGAAGCTTATATTTACATTAGAAAACGTAACTAAATGTCTCTTTGAAAAAATGGTCCGTAAATAAGAGCATTATGTAAATTTGCTAAATACAGTTACTGGACCAATTTAAAAACCTGCCCCATGTTCGTTTCCAAAAACAAAATCAACTACGGTTGTAATATTCAAGTGTGTCAAGTAGTACTAAATCAATGGTTGTTATTCATGGGATCATAATGGACACATTTAAGCATAGGTCCATTTTAAACGTCACCCTTTTTTTAACATGAAATCACTGGTAATGCTGGTCCTACCATAAACCAATCTTTGTTTGCCCAACTTTAAGTACCATGTTCAATAAATGGAGATTATTTGAGAAGATTTTTCTTAAAAATGGACCTGATTATAATGGGATTCTAGAGTCATATTAGAGGCAGTGGGAAGATTCTGCTACGTTAATGGTGGTGAAATATTATGTTGGGAACATTAGAGGTTCATTGGGGTTTAGATTTGATTTTGAATTTCCCCATGTTATGATTAAGTTGAGTAATGTACTAATATGTATAGGTGAAGACTGGTATTGATGGAGAGATTAAAAAGTGTTGAAAATTTTAATTAATCGTTTGTGTGAACCATGATTGGTTAGAGAGTTTGGCTGAAATAGTAATATATGCTAATGTTAATGTGAATTATTAGTATAAATTATTATATTTAAGTAGCTTAATATATGTACCGTGTGTTCTTTTTGTCAGACACAAAAAAAAAAATATCAGAGAAAAAAACGGTAACCGTCGCCTGAGAGATTCGAACTCTCGCGGGGAAACCCCATGTACTTAGCAGGCACACGCCTTAACCACTCGGCCAAAGCGACTTTTTGTGATACTATGCACGCAATAACTAAAATTAAACATTATTTCATTTTATTTTTTGGTCTAGCATACATTATTTCACTTTTTTTTACCAAATTATTTCATTTAATTATCCAAAACATGAATCTTTTCATCTTTTATGATATATTTAGTTAGGTTAGGTCATTACAATAGCTTGTGCTGCTTTTTTTGCTTAATCCAATCAAACAAAATATAGTAGAATCTATATACTATACATTTGAGAAGTATTTCATAGGAATATCCTCAAATGCATTTTTAGCATGGCACGTGACACCACCAAACATTCTCATTTATTTGACATTTATTGCTATTATTTTTTTAATAAAATATTCTAAATTTTTTTTTTTGAGGGATGCCAATAAATAACTAATAAAATATTCTAAATTGATGCGTTGCAATCATTTATTGCTATTATTTTATTTCTATTGCTATTATTTTATTTTATTTTTCATAGAACTATAGAATGACAAGAATTGACAATAGCTGTAGTTATTTCAAATTGATCAAGAATATTATTGATATGAATTGGTCATAAATTTATGCATTAAAATAATTTTAATATGATACGGTTTCTTTTACAAGACCTCCATTTTTTTAAGAAGCGAGTTAAAATTTATAATCTATATACTATACAATTGAGGCGCATTCCATAGGTTTTTCCTCAAATGTATTCTTGGTTTGACACGTGACACCTTTAATTAAAGAATTAATGAATTAATATAATTAATGAAATGAACTTCTATTATATTTTTATTTTCATAATAATAATAATAATAATTAATGAAATGAGTTTCTATTGTATTTTTGTTTTCATAATAATAGTAATAATAATAATCTGACACAATTTTAATATCATATATAAATATGTTAGTTCATAAAATTTGGAAAAATAAATTAAAAAAAAGAGGAATTCTTAAATCATGTAAAGCCAAAAAAAAATAAAGAAAAATGATTAATTTCTCTAAAAATAAATAAAAAACTGTTATTTCTCTAAAAATAAGAAAAAATAAAAAAAAAAAAGAGGAAGTTTTAATATTTTCACTAAAAATAAAGAAAACCGTTACAAGAAAGCCAAAAAAAGGAGGAGAACATGTAGAGACAAAGCAAAAAAAAGTATCACAAGAGGTCTTAAATCATTTGGTTAAAGATATTTCTTTCAAATTAACATTAAATCAATTAAATGCAATATGATCTTATTTCCTTAACCAAATGCAGTATGAAAATTAATATTTTAATTCATATTTTAATATTTTTAGGGTGAGCGATTATAATTTCCTTGATTTACTTTTTCATGCGTCCATAATTTCCTTTTTCATGCGTCCATATTTTAATTCTCCAGGATCACCAAAAATATTTGTTTGAAATTGTCATAATTTTCTTCCCTTTTCATGCGTCTCTCAATATTTACCATTTAATTGTACTTATTTTACCAAATTACCCTGTAAACAATAATATAAATTAGACATTTGGCTTCACAATTTTTTCACATCACAGTCTCACTGTCTTTCTCTCTGTTTAGTTTTTTTTTCTATTGTTGGTCTCAACATAATTTGTTTATGGGGTTGAATGTAAAATCAGAGTTGGACAGTGGCTATTAGTATTGATTTATTTTCTTCAATAATTGATGTATCTTATATATGAGTTTTGTTCTTCCTTCATAATTTCTACAATAACGATGCTTTTTTCTTTGCATAAATGAATATATGTAGTTTGATGAGATATTAACAGACTTGATTATTCAATAGTTGTCCTACCCCATTTTTTGACTCATATTTTTCTTTGTTTATTATCCGGGGTATATGGAGAGGGCAGAAATGGGGAAGGCTGACTTTACCTGTAGGAGCGGGAGAGGGCAGCTAGTTAGAGGGGGGATTTATTAATATTATTACATTTCATACTGTGATAGATGAATATTATCATGACATTATCACTACTATACTATTAATACTATTATTATTATCTTTTATTCATTAATAATATTATTATTATCTTTTTATCAATGTTTTATTATTATTATCTATTATTATCATTATTATCATTATTATTATTATTACAATTCCTACTATTATTATCTCTTTCATCATTATTATTATTATTATCGTCTTTATTATTATTATCATTATTATTATTATTTTCATTATTATTTTTATTATTATTTGTTCTATTGTTTATTTTTAAAGAAAATAAAAAAAAAAAGTAAAAGAAAGGGATTTCGCAGAGCGATGTTGCAATCGCAGAGCGAACTCTGCGATTTTTTTTTGCAGATTTTGATTTTTCTGATTTATCTTTCTTTTGTGTTTGTTATGATTATTATTACTATCATCTATTGTTATTATTATTACTGTTATTATCAATTTTGGCTGTTGAATTCAACAAAGAAAGAAAGGAAGCATGTGCCATTAAAAATCAAGGAAAGAAGTGAAATTCCTGGCAACCTGACTGACAGATGTTGTGCACAATGTTGGCACAACTGTCCGAGCACCTGTCTACTCAGAACTACAATTAAAATAATGCAGCGTAACAAAGCACAAATTAAAAGGAACACAGCGGAAATAAAAAGTACACAGTGAGTTTGTTAACCCAGTTCGGAGCAACTCTCCTACTCTGGGGGATACCAATCCAGGAATGATTCCACTATTATAGTTCTAGTGAAAAGACCAACGCAGACACACTACTTGACTTTGCACCTAGACCCTACCAGTGTCAACTCTATCTAGGAACTCCTAGATATGAGACCCCGTCTCAATTCCTACTAACAGCACAAACAGTATTGTAATCAAACACGCAAAACACACCAAGAGAAACACATTCTAATAACACATACTCACTCCGTACTTAAAAGCTTAGGAGCAGCTTACAATTACAACTCAAACAAACTCAGTCCTTAGCTTGAATCAGGAAGATACAAGCAAGGCTCACAATTAACAAATGAAACCCTAAAAACCTTAAACACACGCTTTGCTATAACACACACGGTTTTTAGTTACCCCACTAGGGTTTGTCTTCACAAATATATAATACTGAAATAACACGGGTTTGGGCTTCAAAATAGAACGTGGACATTGTCCGGTCCAGCTGAAACAATCTTCTAGAAATAATAAAAAACTTCCAAATATAGAATGATATCTTGTGGAACAAATAGCAAGGCAAATAGAACTTCAAGCAAATCTTCAATCAGATACACGCGCCTTGATCAGCAAGCTAGAGGAAAATAAATCTTCAGGCAAATCTATGGAAGATTGCGTACACAAATATAAAACGCTAGCTGGCGCGAAAAGCACAAGTCACGCAATGCTGTTCCATATGCTACAGCATCTGTCCCAGCATCTGGCTAGTAGATGTTTTTGCAAAATGTAGCCAATCTACAAAAACCCAACAATCTCCCCCTTTGGCAAAATTTTGGCTAAAACACTCTAGAGCCAGTTCTTTGGAGATACACAGATAAGTTTCCTTCACGTCAACATAGGCACACAACAAGGAAAGAAAATATCGTAGCATATAATGAGATTACTTCCAAGCGAGCAATTTGGACAAAGATAACTTGCAAGAAGTAACAGAGGCATGCACCAGATAACACAAACACTAGCCTCATAGGAACAACTAGAGAGAAATAAACTCTCATATAGTGGATTCACATAGAGAAGGGAAAAAATAAATTTCCACACACCAAAAAAAAACTTAACAGCTCCCCCTCAAAACATGTACCAGTACTCCCCCTCAACATATGTAACCATACATAAGATAAGCTTCACATCAAGCACACAACCAGCCAAGATAATATAAGCTATAAGCTACACACATGCACATGCACATTTCATCTAATCTACTCCCCCTTTTTAGCCATAAATTCTGACAACTAACAGATAGGGCATACTCATAGAAAGTGCATAGAAACCATAGAGAGTGCATATTACAGACCAGAAGCACACAAGGTGCATAAGAAATTCAGGGCATAGCCCAGTCACCAACAAAAGCAAAAAGAGTACATCAAAAGAGATCAGAACAAAACAATAAAATCAGAAATCCTCAAAATCATCAGAGGCATCCTCAGTAGCATCAGCAGAAGCAACAGGCATATTTCCTCCTTCTTCCTCATCCTGCTCACCCTCAGCATCAGCTTCAGCCTTCAAAGCTGCAATGATCCTGTCAATCTTCACCTTCCTAGCTCCAAGAGCCACACTTGTCTCAGTAAGATCAGCAATCATTTGCTTTCTGGAGAGCACACCAGATGTCCGGACAGAAGTACCAGCTACATCAGCATCAAGTGTCTCAGACAGCAGACTGCAATCCAAAGCCATAGGACCAGGCCTCTTGCAGGGCTCATCACTACTGATCAAAATATCAGGGTGTTGCTGAAGAATAATTCCACACAGGAGGGTAGGAAAAGCAATTGGAAACTTAATAGCAAAAGATTTAGCATGCTCCAAAACTTGATAATAGATGTAGGCTCCATAATCAAAGGGTGACTTGGTCCCCACAGCATAAATGAACTTAGCCAACCCAGAAGCAACAGAATTTGAGTGAGTGGTTGGAGTTCAATTTTGAGCACAGATCCTATTCAAAGCAGCATACATAGGAGACAGTTGAGCAGAAGACAAATGCTTTGGCCAATGCTTAATCTTGTTATCAGTGATTGCCTTGCAGATGGTGTCCTCAGTGACCTCAAGCTCAGGGGTCTCCTCAGCAGATCTCTCAAGGTATGCGTTGACCACCATAGGAGAAAAGTTGACACACTTACCACGAACAAAAACCTTCATATACTCAGGGTTTCTTGTATCATCACACTCATCAGAAACATTCACCAAAAATTCCCTGACCAGCTTATCATAACATGGACCCAGATTTCTCACAGTCTTCATCAGTCCAGCAAATTCCAACACATCAACCAGCTTTTTACACTTGAAAACTTCTTCCTTAAGATTTCTTTCAAGACCCAGTCTTCTGTGGTATATAAACTTCCACCTAGAAGAACCATTTTCCAAATGAAAAGAAACATTATCAAGAGGGGCTGGAGGGATAGTTAGAGGTATCTTCATACCCTTCATTGTTTTTCTGGAAGCCCCACCAGATGTGGCAGCTTCAAGCTCAGCAACCTCAAACTCAGAGTCACTAGAGGGAGGGTCTTTTCTTTTGAGGCTCTTCTTCTTGTGACCACTTTGAGCCACCTTCTTGCTTCCAGCCTTGGGGGGACCATACATAGGCCTCTTCCCAGCATTAACAGCTTTCTTCTTCCTATCCTTTTGTCCTTCACTAACAATAGCAGCAGTTTTGTCAGATTTGCTCCTAGTCCTGCGAGCAACACCAATAGCACCAGTCTCTTCCTGAGGTCTTTCTTCAGGCACAGCTTCCTCAACAGCAATAGTGTCAGCATGGTCTAAAATAACAGTCTCAGCATTATCTACAACATCCTGAGTCTCAGTACCTTCATCTTCAGACTCTGAGGACTCATTCTCAGGGACACTCACAGAACCAGAGATGTTTGGAACCACCACATCAGGCTCCACATGAGCTTGTGACAAAGATGCTTGAGCATCTGTCACAGCATCCTTTGTTGTGGCAGGGGGAATAGCAGGTGTCTCAGAAACATCCGGATTAACAGCATTCTTTTCAACAGAAATAGCGGTAACATCTTGCTCAGTGGGGGAATTTGAAGAATCATCAACTAATTTGTCTGATACCTTAGGGTTATCAGGACCTAGGGTTTCAGTCGTAGCTACAGTACTTTCAACAGCAATATTCTCAGATTCAGTGACAGAAGGTTCAGCATTTGGTTCAACAACAGTTGATATAAATGGATTGTCCTTAAGGTACAAATCATCCATGCTAAGCCCTACTCGTTGAACAGCGGGAGTGGTAGAAGTCTTACCTTTCGATTTTGACCTTGTGTTCACAGCAGTAGAGGAGGTAGCTTTGCTAGATTTGGCAGGAGTCTTCCTTCGTGATGCAGACGACCTAGTTTGTCGCTTCTTAGTAGGAGAGCTGAGAATAGTAGTGAGGGGTTGCGCATCGGTGATGACGGCTTCAGGAGCTTGATCTTGCATAGATTGATGAGAGGTAGAATCAGCCATGGTGATGATTTTGAATATGAAGGTATGAAGAGAGGGCGATTTTTGAATGATGATGTGCGCGGTAAGAGAGGAGATGAGAGGTTTTGAGAAGTTAAGACACAGATAACAATGATAGCGTGTGAGCGGTCTAAAAAAGGGAAGTTCAAAATAACCTCCTTGAGTGACGTGCATCAAGCAGTTGAGGAGGGAGAAAATTTCAGCTGCACGCCTCTCGCACATTAATTGCTACAATTCCTCAAATAAGCATATCCCTAACTTCCGTCTTAATTTTTCAAAATGATTAGCATCAAGGGCTTTGGTAAAAATATCTGCTAATTGCTCTTCAGTTGGAACATGTTCAAGAGTAACAATTTTTTCTTCAACAAGATCCCTGATAAAATGATGTCTAATGTCAATGTGTTTGGTCCTGCTATGTTGTATAGGATTTTTGGAGATATTAATTGCACTCAGATTGTCACAATATAATGTCATAGCATCTGTCTTGACATTGTATTCACTCAGCATCTGTCTCATCCACAACAATTGAGAACAACTACTACCAGCTGCTATGTACTCAGCTTCAGCTGTAGACAAAGAAACGCAATTTTGCTTCTTACTGAACCAGGATATAAGGTTGTTGCCTAGAAAGAAACATCCACCAGAGGTACTCTTTCTATCATCTGCACTTCCAGCCCAGTCAGCATCACAATACCCAAACAACACAGTGCTTTCCCCATGAGAATACAACATACCATAGTCACTAGTACCATTCACATACTTCAGAATTCTCTTTACCTGAGTCAGATGACTTATTTTTGGTTCAGCTTGGTACCTGGCACATACTCCAACTGCAAATGTGATATCTGGCCTACTTGCTGTAAGATATAGAAGACTTCCTATCATACTCCTATACATGCTTTGGTCAACATCCACACCTTTCTCATCCTTTGATAATTTTACATGTGTGGGAGCAGGAGTTCTTTTATGAATTGAGCAGCATTTTCCATCCCAAATTTCTTGATTATATTTTTAGCATACTTACTTTGAGAGATAAATATAGTATCTTCCATCTGTTTCACTTGAAGACCAAGAAAGAACTTTAGCTCACCTACAAGACTCATTTCAAATTCAGATTGCATTTGCTGAACAAAATGCTCTATCATCTGGTCAGACATTCCTCCAAAGACTATGTCATCTACATATATTTGAGCAATCATCAGCTGTCCATTTTCATCTTTCACAAACAAGGTTTTATCATTTCCTCCCTTCCTATAGCCATGGTTAATTAGAAACTCAACAAGTCTCTCATACCAAGCTCTAGGGGCTTGCTTTAGGCCATATAGAGCTTTCTTCAATTTGTAAACATGGTTTGGAAAACTTGGATCAATGAACCCTTTAGGCTGTTCCACATAGACCTCTTCATTTAAGTACCCATTGAGAAAGGCACTCTTGACATCCATCTGATACAACTTGAATTTTAGTATGCAAGCAATCCCAAGTAACAATCTAATAGATTCCAACCTAGCTACAGGAGCAAAAGTCTCATCAAAGTCTACACCTTCAATTTGAGCATATCCTTGTGCAACCAGTCTAGCTTTGTTTCTAGTGATAGTACCATTTTCATCAGACTTGTTTTTATAAACCCACTTGGTACCTATGACATTCACATTATCTGGTCTAGGAACTAAGTCCCACACATTACTTCTCTTGAACTGAGTTAATTCTTCTTGCATAGCATTTATCCAGAACTCATCAGTTAGAGCTTCCTTAACATTCTTTGGTTCAAATTTAGATATAAAGCAAGAATTTGATACCTCATCATAGTTCCTTCTAGTTGTAATCCCTTGGTTAGGATCACCAATGACTTGATCTATGGGATGGTTTTTCTGAACTCTGATAGATGGTCCTTTGTTGGGAGCAGTCTTCTCTAGACCAGTTACTTCAGAATCTCCCTTACTACTTGCTTCATCTTCTTTCTTCTCTTCCTGTAGGTCAGATGCTGAGGCAAACGTCGCATCATCTGGCACAACATTATTACCTTCATCATCTACAACAACATTTATAGATTCCATCACTGTCTTGGTTCTGGAGTTGTATACTCTATAGGCTCTGCTGTTTGTTGAATAGCCTAGAAAAATTCCCTCTTCACTTTTAGCATCCATCTTTCTTCTTGGTTCCCTGTCAGCTAAAATATAGCACTTACTACCAAACACATGAAAGTGCTTCACTGTTGGCTTCCTGTCCTTCCATAGCTCGTACAAGGTTGTAGATGTACCTTTTCTCAAAGTCACTCTATTATGAATATAGCAGGCTGTGTTCATGGCTTCAGCCCAAAAGAAAAATGGCAGCTTCTTTGCATGTAGCATAACCCTGGCAGATTCTTGCAAAGTCCTGTTCTTTCTCTCAACTATCCCATTTTGTTGGGGAGTAATGGGTGCAGAGAACTCATGAAATATTCCTTCAGAAATACAGAAATCAGAGAACTTACCATTCTCAAACTCCTTCCCATGGTCACTTCTGATTCTAACAATTCCACAATCCTTTTCTCTCTGAAGTTGTAAGCAAAGATCCTTGAATTTTTCAAAAGTATCTGATTTCTCCTTAATGAAATTTATCCAAGTATATCTGGAAAAATCATCAACAACAACAAATGCATACTTCTTACCACCTAAGCTTTCGACTTGCATAGGTCCCATTAAGTCCATGTCAATAGCTCAAGAACTCTGGATGTGGACAGATGTTGCAGCTTCTGGTGAGGCATCTTGGTCTGTTTTCCTATCTGGCATTCTCCACATATATTTCCTTCCTGAATTTGGAGTTTTGGTAGACCTCTGATGGCTCCTTCAGCAATAGCTTTCTTCATGCTTCTGAGATTCAGATGTCCAAGCTTTTGGTGCCATAGCTTAACTTCATCTTCTTTGGTTATTAGACAAGTAGATAACTTTGCTTTATCTTGAGAGACCCACAAGTAGCAATTGTCCTTTGATCTAACACCTTTCATCAGGATGTCCCCTTCACTGTTGGCAACTGAGCATTCACTCTTTGTAAAGTTGACCTTCATTCCTTGATCGCACAGTTGACTAATACTAATTAAGTTGGCAGTTAATCCTTTCACAAGAAGCACCTTGTCAAGTTTGGGTAGGCCCTCTTCCACAAGATTTCCAACACCCTTTATTTCTCCTTTGGCTCCATCCCCAAAAGTCACAAAACTTGTAGCATAAGGCCTAACATCACTTAAGTAATTTTTATCACCAGTCATATGTCTGGAACATCCACTGTCAAAGTACCAATCATTCCTGGATGACACTCTCAGAGATGTATGAGCAATTTGAGCAATCTCATCAGCTTCTGGTTCTATTTTTCTAGGATCCACAGTGTTGCTTGTGAAATTATCATTTTTTTTGCTTCCACTGCTTCTTGGTGATCTTTACTGTGGGATCAGGTTTTGGGGAATAGGTCCTGTCTGGGTAACCATATAATTTGAAACAGAAAGGTCTGATATGACCTTTTCTTCCACAGTAGTGACATACCCAACCATAATTCCTTCCTTTTGATCTGGGCCTATATCCAGATGTCTGTTGTCTCACCTGATGCTGGGGCATCTGTCTTGACATAATATGATCATAAGTACTAACAGATGGCACAAACTGTCTCACTGGTAGTTGTTCCTGCTGAGGCAAGGAACTGTAGTCAAACCCAATCCCTTTAGAATCTCCAGGTTTCTGTCCTATTTCCAGAATTTCGTCTAAAGCATCAGTACCTTTGTTCATCATCCGCAGTTGCTTGTTCATATTGTCAATCTTGGAAGAAAGTAAGATAACCTCATCATTGAGATCTGAGTTTATTTTCAGAAGTTTGTCTTTCTCAGCTTGCAAGAGAGCAATGGTCCTCTTTTGTTTTTCTAAAGTTCTACAAACTTCCTCACTTTTGAGATATAGCTCCTTGTAGGAATCAGCCAATTCATCATATGTTACCTCTTCATCACTAGATTCATTGTCAGATGTGCACACTCCAGTCAAGGCATTCACATGTTTTGCAGTTTCAGGTTCTTCTTCTGATTCATCCTCATCAGTCCAAGACACAGTCATCACCTTCTTTTGTTTCTTCAGATAAGTTGCACACTCAGTTCTGATGTGACCAAATCCTTCGCATTCATGGCATTGCACCCCTTTGCTTTGATTGATTTTGTCATCAGTTCTAGGTTTCCTCTGATTGTTGACATTTTTATAGATGCTGCGACTGTTGTCCGGAGCATTTGTCCTAGGGCGTCTGTCCATCCTCTTCACAACTTTATTAAATTGTTTGCCCAACAACACAATAGCTTCAGAGATGCTTTCATCAGTATCTAAATTACTCTCCACATCATCTTCATCAGTGTTGGAGATGAAAGCAATGTTCTTGTCTTTCTTTTCAGATCTTTCATTAGCCTTTAATTCAAAAGTTTGAAGAGATCCAATCAACTCATCAACTTTCATATTTCCAATATCTTGGGCCTCCTCAATAGCACATACTTTCATATCAAATTTCTTAGGCAGGGACCTGAGAATTTTGCTTACCAGTTTTTCATCGGATATCTTTTCCCCCAAGGATTCAAATGTGTTAGCATATTCTAGCACATTCATGTGAAAGTCATGAACACTCTCTCCTTCCTTCATTCTCAAATTCTCAAACTGTGTTGTTAGCAGTTGTAGCCTTGACTTCTTGACCTTTTGAGTACCTTCATGAGCTGTTCTTAGGATATCCCAAGCTTCCTTAGCAATAGTACATTGTTTAATCAACCTGAACATGTTCTTGTCTACACCATTAAACAAAGCATTCAGGGCTTTAGAGTTTCCAATAGCTGCAGTGTCTTCTGCTGTAGACCACTCCTCTTCTGGTTTCAACTCATCAGTATCAACATTATTCGCATCTTTTATTTTAGGAGGGACCCATGCCTTGATCACAGCCTTCCAAGCTCTGCTGTCTAGAGATTTCAAGAATGTTGTCATGCGTGATTTCCAAATGTCATAGTTCGACCCATCCAACAAGGGTGGTCTGTTCACCAGTCCTCCTTCTTTATCCATTAAGCCAGAAAATTCTTTCCCTGGAGCTCACCCACACAGAACAGGGTGCCTGCTCTGATGCCAATTGAAATTCCTGGCAACCTGACTGACAGATGTTGTGCACAATGTTGGCACAACTGTCCGAGCACCTGTCTACTCAGAACTACAATTAAAATAATGCAGCGTAACAAAGCACAAATTAAAAGGAACACAGCGGAAATAAAAAGTACACAGTGAGTTTGTTAACCCAGTTCGGAGCAACTCTCCTACTCTGGGGGATACCAATCCAGGAATGATTCCACTATTATAGTTCTAGTGAAAAGACCAACGCAGACACACTACTTGACTTTGCACCTAGACCCTACCAGTGTCAACTCTATCTAGGAACTCCTAGATATGAGACCCCGTCTCAATTCCTACTAACAGCACAAACAGTATTGTAATCAAACACGCAAAACACACCAAGAGAAACACATTCTAATAACACATACTCACTCCGTACTTAAAAGCTTAGGAGCAGCTTACAATTACAACTCAAACAAACTCAGTCCTTAGCTTGAATCAGGAAGATACAAGCAAGGCTCACAATTAACAAATGAAACCCTAAAAACCTTAAACACACGCTTTGCTATAACACACACGGTTTTTAGTTACCCCACTAGGGTTTGTCTTCACAAATATATAATACTGAAATAACACGGGTTTGGGCTTCAAAATAGAACGTGGACATTGTCCGGTCCAGCTGAAACAATCTTCTAGAAATAATAAAAAACTTCCAAATATAGATGATATCTTGTGGAACAAATAGCAAGGCAAATAGAACTTCAAGCAAATCTTCAATCAGATACACGCGCCTTGATCAGCAAGCTAGAGGAAAATAAATCTTCAGGCAAATCTATGGAAGATTGCGTACACAAATATAAAACGCTAGCTGGCGCGAAAAGCACAAGTCACGCAATGCTGTTCCATATGCTACAGCATCTGTCCCAGCATCTGGCTAGTAGATGTTTTTGCAAAATGTAGCCAATCTACAAAAACCCAACAAGAAGGATTTTGTGCCAACCAAGCATGTGCTAAGCAAGTTGGCTGCCCTTGGGCAGCTCTCATCCCTCCCAATTGCCTGCAATCTGACCCTGCACTTTCCAGCCAGCAGCTTGCTCATTTTCTTCCTTCTTTCTCCACCAAAACCAGTCAAACATAGATGCCATTTGCTTGCCCAAGAGCTGATTTTGCTGCCCTGTTTCAGCAGTCTTTCTTTCCTTCTCAGAGCAGCACACTTGTTCCTTTTGTTTCTCCCAACCTCTGCACATTCCAGCACACGTTTTTCTTGCTTGTCCTCTCAAGATTGCAAGGATCAATCCCAAGGGGCAGCTCAAGTTGCAAACAGCCCTGTTTTCCCACTTTTTTCATCATTTTTCTGTCAAAATCAGCACCATTTGCTCTGAAATTTGGCCAAAGTCTTGACTAAAATTACAAGGCAATGTCATCTCTTCCCTTTTGCATTAAATGCAAAGTAAATAGCCTGATTTTAGCCCACAAAAACTGCCTGCTCTAGAGATTTTTCATCATTGCATTTGATCTCATTTTTGCCTATTTAAGCAATGCATTGCATAAGAATTTTTACACAGAATTTTTAGAGCAGAAACACAGATTTTTTTTGAGAGCAAGAACCAGTTCTTAGACAGTTAATTTCACAGTGAATTGAGAGTGAATAAGTAGTGAAAAGATAGAGGAGCAATAGCATAATATCATTGTTCTTGTTCATCAACACTTCCAACTTTGCAAAACCATCATCATCCAAGCCTCTTCCATTCTCTTGCAATACAAGCATTGGCTAGGAGTTTTGTAAGCATTCTGAATTCTTTGTCTTTCATTTTGCATTGCTGCTTGCATCATTAATTTTTGTTTAAACTCATTTTTCACTAAAAACATCTTTTGAAACTCCAAAGAAATTTCAAGTTTGCAAAACACTAAACTGAGTTGTTTTACTCCTTTTCTTGCTAATTTCAAAAGCTTTTCAATCCCCTTAAGGTTCTGAAGCTTGTTCAGAAGCAGCTTCTGAACAGAAGTTCAAAAGCAGCTTCTGAGTTTAATTTTTCGCAGAGTTCGCAGAGCGAAGTCATGGTCGCTCTGCGACCATGACAGAACTTAGGTTCGCAGAGCCAAGTTCAGATCGCTCTGCGATAATGACAGAACTCAGATTCTGAGTTCAAAGTTTCTAAAAGTTTTTTTTGAGGTTCTAACCTAAAGATTCAGAATTTAAGAGGATTAAAACTCATTTTTTTGGTCCAGAAACATAACAAGAGTTTTGCATGTTATTAAAAATTTCACAAGTTTGAGCAATAATTTTGAGTAACTTGAGCAACAAGTTATGTTCATTAAATTTCAAAATCAAACTTGAGCAACAAGTTATGTTCATTAAATTTCAAAACCAAACTTGAACAACAACCTTGTTCATGAATTTCAATCAAACTTGAACTTGAGCCTAACTTGTTCATTTTCCAAAATCAAACTTGAACTTGAGCCGAACTTGTGCATTTTCCAAACTTGTGCATTTTTTTTCATAAAAAACTTGTTCATTTCACAAACTTGAACAACACTTGTTCAATTTTCACAAACTCATTCATTCCTTTTTTTTATCAGTTTCGATAACCAAATGTTTTGATTACTTTGGGATTTCTTTAAGTTTCAACAAAAACTCGAATGAAAAAGGAGTGGTTTGACGTATGTCTCTCCATTCCCCGGTTGCACGAATGCTTGACGTATGTCTCGTCGTTCGGACAATCGTCATTCTATTTTCAAAACATAAAACAAATCAAATACATCAAACCTTTTCTTGGTCCCTCGTGACCATTGTAAACCTTTCTTGGCCCTCGTGGTCAATTCAAACTGTTTACGCCCATGCGCGTTTTCAAACGGATACCATCGCCCGAGTGCGAGTCCGCCCTTTTTTTTACCTTCATTAAGCTACCCTCATAACGGTAGTAGGTAAAAACATTTTATCGGTCTTCATTAAGCTATCCATACAACGATAGTAGACCACGTTTTCTTTTTTAATCAAACTTTTTCGCCCGAGCGCGATCAAATCTCTTCATAATTAAAACCAACCAACACACAAACATTTTCTACAAAGAACTACGTAGCTTTGATTTCTCCATCGCATCGGGAGATACGTAGGAGCAAGATTCACATCTTGTCAAGCACAATAATAAAAAAACTTTCTTTTTCCCCTTTTATATATTTTTCCTTTTTCCCTTTTATATATCCAAGCATGCAAGCAAAACTTAAAAAAAAACACTTTAGCCTTAGTTAACTAGGAGGTTCCCGTTGAGTACAACGGATGTAAGGGGTGCTAATACCTTCCCCTCGCATAATCGACTCCCGAACCCAAAATCTTTAAAAACGTGGTAATTTAGAACTTTTTCCCCTTTTCCCCGAAAAATTAAAAGTTCAGTCGTGAAACAAAATTAGTGAGTCAACGCTTATCCATAGCTTGATCTCCGAAATTCGACGCGACAATAGTCATAGACATCTGTTTCTAGCACGTTTTTATTTAGTTGGCATTGAAGGTGAGAAAAACACACACACAAGAAGGGGGGGTTGAATTGTGTGACTCTAAAAACTTGTTCTTTTCTTTTCAAAACTTAAGGTTCAGTTCAGAAGCTGATATGAATCAGTTCTGAACAAATATCAAGAGTTATGCAGCGGTTATAAAAATGAAAAGAGAAGGGTAAAGAGAGACACACAGAAATTATACAGGTTCCTTCTCAATGTGAGAAGTAGTCCTGTCCCCTTGTATCCAACAAGAGAGTTCACTATAATCTGAAGATTACACAGTGCTCAACCATACAGGAAGAGACTTCCAGTTGCTCAATCACAAAGAAAGAGACTTCTATGCTCAACCACCAAGGAAGAGGCTTCCAATGCTCAAGTCACTAAGATAAGAGACTTCCCAATGCTCAAGTCACAAAGACAAGAGACTTCTGACTCAGACCACAAAGGAATGAGGTTACAATTGCTTAGTATACAGACTAAGACTTAAGGGACCAAACTGGTTTACAAAATGAAATAGTTTGGGATGAACACTTGATCAAATATCAGAGGTGTTCTCTTAATACAACTCAGGTTAAGACTCTTAACCTTAAGAAATTCTAAGTTACAAGGACTGAAGAATTTCTAAGAGATTTGAACTTGACAGTTTTTACACAGAAAACAGAGTGCAGGTTCAGCAATACGTTTCAAAGAGTCTTAGACTTTTTCTTCTTCAAATCTTCCTCCTTTTATAGATGAAAATAGAGCTGTTGAAGATTTGCTTGAATTAAGGAATTTAGCCGTTGCAATTGGACTAGGTTACTGCAATTGTGTGCTGCACTTTATCAGTCAGAACAGAGCAGGTGCCATTTTTGAATTGGCCCACCTTAAAAACTGGAGAATGTTTGGGTCAGGGAGACAACTGTTCCATTGAGTAGTTCTGACACATCCAGGCATTAAATGCGCACAGTACTGGTCAAAATCCATGCCACATCAGCTTCAGAAGCTTCTCAGTGAACAGTGAACAGAAGCTGCTTCAGTTGTACAGATCAGAAGCTGGCTTCAGGAGTTGACTGTTGCGTTGACTTCATCAGAGGCACCCAGATTTCAGAAGCTGCACTTCAGGAGCACCACTTCAGGAGTACTTCAGAGGCTTCACTTCAGTAGCACTTCTTCAGGACCTCTTCAGAAGCTCTTACTTCAGGAGCACTTCTTCAGAAGCATTTCTTCAGGACCAGTTTTCCTTTTAGCTTTGCAACCATGCTTCTTGGCTTTCCTTCTTGCTCTTTAGCTTGTTCTTCATAACCATTATCAATCAATACTTATCAAGCACGTGGTTCTGAAACACTTGAACAAAGCATTAGCAAATAACCAATTTTCTCTTTAATAGTTTGTTATCATCAAAACCATAAAGAGAGATATGTTTACACATAAATGTTTCAACAGTCTCCCCCTTTGTACATAAGAGAGTTGTTAAACACATTTTGTTCCAACAATCTCCCCCTTTTTGATGATGACAAACATAAGTATTAAAACAGAAAATTGTTGTTAACTTAATTAACAAGTTAACTGCAGGGTGTGAGGTTTGTAAGCTCCCCCTGAGTTTGATCCAAGTTAATTAAGTTCAGTTAAGAACATAAATGTGAAAATTTCAGAATTGTTGTTAAGTTTAATTAACAATCTGACTTCAGGAGAGGTTTGTAAGCTCCCCCTAGGTCTGACAATCCTCAAGGTTAGGTTTGTAAGCTCCCCTTGATTCTTATTCATGTTAATTAATCTTAACTTAAAAAATTGTGGTGAAATTAACACTCAGATTTTAAAATGACTTGTTGACTTCAGGTTCTGAGGTTTGTAAGCTCTCCCCCTAAGTCTGATAATCCATAGGATGAGTTTTGTAAGCTCCCTGAGTCTTATCCAAGTTATTTTAAATTCATCTTAACTCACTAAGAGTTATATATCTCACAGAATGTATCATAGCCAGAAATTCACTTCAGAGACTAAGAGTTAAAATCTGTTCTCAAAAGTTAAATTCAGTCAGAATTGTATCAGAGTTTAACTTAGCTTAACTAATCAGTATCAGAGCTACCTTAACAATTGTATCAGAGCTTAACCCTAACAATTGTATCAGAGCTTAATAAACTTAGCTAAACTTAGCTTCTGACAATTTTTAACTTATTTGAGCTCAGGTGCTTTAATACTTGTTTTACTTTTCTCCCCCTTTTGTCATCAACAAAAAGTCTTACTTTCTCCCCTCAACACAGAAACTTTCTCCCCCTTTTCCAAGAAAGTTTGAAAATATCTGTATCAGAGCAGAAAAGAATTTTGAAAGAGTTTGAAAGCATATATCAAAGCAGTTCAGTTTCCCCTTTCTTAAAAGAGTTTGAAAGCAGTTCTGACACCAAGTTTGAAAAGATTTCAAAAGGATTCAGAATTTGGGGGGGTTGAACCAACCAAGATTGTGAGATATTTGTGCAATCATATGGATAACCAAGTAGCAAGGATAATCATCAGAGCCTACTTGATTTTCAAGGAGTATATGACTTGTAGTAAAATTAGAATGCTGTTCAGAAGCAGAAAAAGTTTGGAGCTTCTGATCAGGTCATTCTGTGTTCAGACATTACTTGTGTAGTACAGACTGGTTCAGCATCAGAGCAAAACAACCAAATTGACATTTCAGTGCTGATACCAAGATAAAAGGAGTTCTTAAGACTGAACATGTCTGAAACACTTTGGGCTTTTAAAATGTGTCTGTGCTAAAATAGTTTAAAAACAAACTGATACCAAATGAAAATTGTTTGTCAAGCAATTTTAACAATGAGTATCAAAGCATAAAATCACATTTTTAGATTGATGACTTTGGGAGGATTAGAGTATAACTTTCAAAGCTTTAATCATCATTGCCCATAACTATACTTATCAGATTCTGACCAACAGTGGATTCTTATCATATTCAGAAGTCAGAAAATCCAGGTTCTGATCCTTCAGACTCTGAAGTTTTTCAGGCTTAACTTTATTCAAACTCTCAGAAGGTGAGTGTTTGATAAGTCTTAGCTTATGATAAACTTAGAATCAAGGAATTCATTCAGATTCAAGCACAATTTCAAGAGAGGAAATGCATGTTCAGATTCTTTTTAATAAAATTGAATCTTTCTTCTGTTAGGGGTTTTGTGAATATGTCAGCCCATTGATGATCAGTATCAATGAATTGAATATCTAAAACACCCTTCTGAACATAATCTCTTATAAAATGATGTTTTATTTCTATGTGCTTGGCTCTAGAATGCAGAATTGGATTTTTAGACAGACATATAGCAGCAGTATTATCACAATAAATTGGAATATTATCTGCATGAATCTGATAATCCTCTAATTGATGTTTCATCCAGAGCAGTTGTGTGCTACAACTTGCAGCTGAGATGTATTCTGCTTCTGCTGTTGACAAAGCAATGGTTGCTTGTCTCTTGCTGGCCCAGGATATCAGATTCTCACCAAGAAACTGACAGTTTCCACTGGTGGATTTTCTTTCAATCCTGTCCCCAGCATAGTCAGCATCACAGAATCCAACTAGCTTATAATTTAGAGATTTCTTATACAGAAGTCCCAAATTAGTTGTTCCGTTCAGATACCTGAAGATTCTCTTGACAGCAGTCATATGAGATTCTCTAGGATCTGATTGGAATCTAGCACACAGACATACACTAAATAAAATATCTGGCCTAGAAGCAGTTAAGTATAGGAGAGAACCTATCATACCTCTGTACAGCTTCTGATCTACCTTAGTGCCATTGTCCTCTTTGCTTAAGGTGCAGGTGGGATGCATTGGTGTTGTCATCAGCTTGCAATCATCCAGCTGGAACTTCTTCAGAAGCTCCTTGGTGTATTTTGACTGATGAACATACACACCTTCTTTGCATTGGTTGATTTGTATTCCCAAGATGAATTTCAGCTCACCCATCATGCTCATTTCAAATTCATCCTGCATTAACTTAGAAAATTCCTTGCAAAGGGAGGCATTAGTAGAACCAAATATGATATCATCAACATAGATTTGTACAATTAAGATTTCTTTCTTAACAGTTTTTCTAAAGAGTGTATTGTCAACTTGACCTCTTACAAAACCATTTTTAATTAAGAAGTTGCTTAGTCTTTCATACCAGGCTCTGGGAGCTTGTTTCAGACCATACAAAGACTTCTTAAGTTTAAAAACATGATTTGGATATTTAACATCTTCAAAACCAGGAGGTTGTTTGACATACACTTCTTCAGAAATTACACCATTCAAGAAAGCACTCTTAACATCCATTTGATATAAGATGATATCATGATTAATAGCATAAGAAAGAAGTAACCTGATTGCTTCCAGTCTTGCAACTGGAGCAAATGTCTCAGTGTAGTCAATTCCTTCTTGCTGGCTGTACCCTTGAGCTACTAATCTAGCCTTGTTTCTAATCACTTCTCCTTGTTCATTGAGCTTGTTCCTGAACACCCATTTTGTTCCAATGATGTTCTTCTGATCAGGTCTTGCAACAAGATCCCATACATCATTCCTTTGGAACTGGTTCAGCTCTTCTTGCATTGCTACAATCCAACCATCATCAGCAAGTGCTTCATCAGCAGTTGTAGGCTCAATCATGGATAGCAGGCCAAGCATGGACTCATTCTGAGTGAATGCTGATCTTGTTTTCCTTGGACTGTTCTTGTTTCCAATGATCAACTCCTCAGGATGTGAAGACTTGTATTTGAATGAGGTTCTGGGTGGATTAGCTTCTGAAGGGCCATCAGGGATTTGTTCAGAACCATGCTGGTCTTGATTAGCATCAGGAGTAGTGTCATTGCTGGAGAGTTTCTCAGAGTCTTCATTGTTTTCAGCTTCTGAACCTTCATCAGAACCTGACCTGGGTTCAGCTTCTGAAGGCTCTTCTGAGATTCTGACATCTGCAAAACTCTCAACCAGCTCTGGTATTTCACTACCAGGCTTCTTATCATCAAACCTAATATGTATAGCTTCTTCAACAACATGTGTTTCAGAATTATACACTCTGTATGCCTTGGATCTCTCTGAGTAACCTAAAAAGGTACCCTTTTGAGCCTTGGCATCAAATTTCTTTAGGTAGAACTTATTGTTTAGTATGTAACATGTACAACCAAACTGATGAAAATAAGAAATACTTGGTTTTCTTCCTTTAAATAATTCATATGAAGTTTTATTCAGAATGGGTCTGATATAGATCCTGTTCTGAATATAACATGCTGTGTTTACAGCTTCTGCCCAAAAGTACTTAGAAATTTTAGATTCATGGATCATGGTTCTGGCCATCTCTTGTAAAGACCTGTTCTTTCTCTCTACAACTCCATTTTGTTGTGGAGTTCTAGGAGATGAGAACTCATGGAGAATTCCATGGTCTTCACAAAAGTTTTCAAAAGGTTCATTTTCAAATTCACCACCATGATCACTTCTGATTTTCAAAATTTTCAAATCAGTTTCAGTTTGTACTTGTTTGCAGAATTTGAAAAACACATCATATGTTTCATTTTTGGTTCTGAGGAATTTAACCCAAGTCCACCTACTATAATCATCAACAATAACAAGTCCATACTTCTTCCCATTGATTGAAGCTGTTCCAACAGGACCAAACAAATCAATGTGAAGGAGTTCTAGAGGTTTTGAGGTGGAAACAATGTTCTTTGATTTGAAAGAAGTTTTAGAAAATTTTCCTATTTGGCATGCTGAGCACAAAGCATCTGAGTGATAATCAATACTGGGTAAGCCTCTGACCAGCTGTAACTTGCTAAGCTTGGAGATGAGTCTCCAGTTAGCATGTCCCAGCCTTTTGTGCCAGACCCATTTCTCATCACTCACAGACAGAAGGCAAACTACCTTCTGCTGAACCAATTCAAAAAAATTAATTTTATAAACATTGTTTTTCCTGCTGCCTCTGAACACTACAGACTTGTCTTTGCTACTGATTACAGTGCAAGTGTTCTTATTAAACAGGACTTCATAATTACTATCACATAATTGACTTATGCTAAGTAAGTTATGTCTAAGTCCATCTACCAGCCAAACATTATCAATGTACAGGGAAGAATTACCTATCTTACCAGTACCAATGATCTTTCCTTTCTGACTTCCTCCAAACCCCACAGTTCCTCCCTCTTTCAGAGTTAGGGTTTGGAACATAGACTTGTCCCCTGTCATATGATGCGAGCATCCACTGTCCAGGTACCATGACCTTTCCTTTTCTTTGGATGTTAAGCATATCTGCAATTGAAATTATCTCAGACTTAGGTACCCAGATTTTCATGGGTCCTTTGGGGTTAGTCCTGAAAGGTTTTGGCTTCTTGTGTCTGAAGTTTTGATATTCAGACTTGTTCTGATACTTAGGATATGAATCCTTATATCTTGAATAAGTCTGAGTTTCAGAACTTGAATACTTCAGAACCTGAGTTCTCAAAGGTATGATCTTAGAATTCTTTAGAACCTGAGACTTGAAGGTCTTTGGTTCTGAATCCTTCAGAGTTTGAGCCTTTGAGCATTTTGGTTCTGATCTCTTCAGAATTCTAACTTTGTTTACTTCAGGCACAAGGCAAGCTTCAGTTTTGCCTTTCTTAAAACAGTTTGAAGCAGAAAACTGATTGGTTTGCTTTGGCTTGCTTTGCCTAACATTCTGAGATTGAAAATGTTTTGCATTGACTGGTTTAACAGATTTTGAAGTTTTAATAAACCCAGTCTTAGAAAAATTTGAATCAGATTTATTCAGATTCTGAGACTTACTAGTTCCAGGTTCTGAACACTTCAGATTCTGAACAGGTTTAAGTTCAGAGTCTGATTTCCTCTTACTCTTAGGCTTAGGACCTTTTGGCTTAGATTTAGGCAAGGTTTTAACAGTTGCCTTCATCTTACCCTTAGGCTCAGAAGCTTCAGAGTCTGAGTTGTTCAGAACTTCTGACTTAGTCTCAGATTCTGATACTTTTTCAATTTCTCAGAATTATCAGAAGCAGGCACAAAGCAAATACCATTGCCTTTTAAAATATTTTCAGAACATGAAGGTGAGTTTAAATCATTTGAAGGTTTGAATAAATCATAGCCAATGCCTTCACCTTTGTTTCTGATCATATTATACATCATGGAGGCAATTTTTGTTCTATTGAATCCAGTTAACATGAAATCCTGAAGAGCTATTTCCTGTTCATTAGGAACCTCTTCAGATTTCTTATGAGCCTCTTTTCTGAGCTCCTCAACTTCCTCATCATATTCAAAAATTTGATTCTGAAGTTTAAGGTTTTCCTCAGACAGCAAGTTTGTTTGATTTTTCAAAGACTTAATTTCTTTTAACTTGCTTTTAAGATGACTCATAAGATCATTAACTGTTTCAATTAAATCAGATCTTGAGAGTTCAGAATATACCTCATCTTCTTCATCAGAATCTGAACATGATTCTGCATCTGAAGATGCAATTGCCATCAGGGCCAGGTTTGCTTCTTCCTCATCAGATTCTGACTCATTATCCAGATCATCCCATGTTGCCATGAGACTCTTTTTGAGCTTATTTCTGAAACTGCTGGATTTTGAACTGGACTTCTTTGCTTTTTCCTTTGATTTTTCTTTCTGAAGATCAGGACAATCAGCAATGAAGTGGCCAGGCTTTTTGCAGTTGTAGCAGCTTTCCTTCTGGATATCCCTCTTTGAACCAGAACCAGATCCTCTGAAGTTACTGCTTCTGTTAGAGAATTTTTTCTTTCTATTCATCAGATACTGAAGTCTTTTAGAAATCATTGCAAGCTCATCAGCATCTGAATCTTCATCAGAATTTCCCTCAGGAAACTCTTCTTCAGATTCAATAGCTTTCAAAGCTTTAGCAGGTTTTCTTTTAGACTTCAGAGCCAATGTTTTTGGTTCTCTAACAGATTCATCCTCATTGAGTCCCAGTTCATGCACTTTGAGGGAGCTTATAAGATCCTCAATACTTAAAGTATTCAGATCCTTAGCTTCCTCAATGGAAGTTACTTTAGGTCTCCATTTGGATGGCAGACTTCTAAGGATTTTATTCACATGGTCAGCTGTGGTATAACTCTTCTTCAGAATCTGAAGTCCAGAAACCAGAGTCTAAAATCTTGAGAACATAGTCTCAATATTTTCATCCTCTTTCATTCTGAACAGTTCATATTGCTGAACAAGAATATTTGCCTTAGCTTCTCTAACTTTCTGATTTCCTTCATAGTTAGAGCAGAGGGATGTAAATATTGCTTTGGCTGTTGACTTGTCACTCAGCTTCTGATACTCAGTATGAGGTAATGAATCTACAATGATTCCTCTCACATGATGATGCTTCCTATAGATCTTTCTTTCTGAATCACTCAGAGTTCTTCTGTTGACAGCAACACCTTCTTCATCTACAGGTATTGAGATTCCATCTTCAATAATGTCCCATAGAGTATCATCAATCCCAATAATGTGACTATACATTTTACTCTTCCACCAAGAGAATTTTTCTGGGTCACCAGTAAGCATAGGAGGTTTATTGTGTGACCTAGACTTCTTTTCTTCAGTACTATAGTCATATTGTACACTTCTTTGATTTCTGGGAGATGGTGGATTTCTGGGAGAGGGTGGAGGTGAATCACTAGTTGAGGCCATGTTTTTCTCAGGATCCTACTGACACACTGTTAAGTGTTAATATCAGAACCGGAGCTCTGATACCAACTGAAGGTGAGAAAAACACACACACAAGAAGGGGGGGTTGAATTGTGTGATTCTAAAAACTTGTTCTTTTCTTTTCAAAACTTAAGGTTCAGTTCAGAAGCTGATATGAATCAGTTCTGAACAAATATCAAGAGTTATGCAGCGGTTATAAAAATGAAAAGAGAAGGGTAAAGAGAGACACACAGAAATTATACAGGTTCCTTCTCAATGTGAGAAGTAGTCCTGTCCCCTTGTATCCAACAAGAGAGTTCACTATAATCTGAAGATTACACAGTGCTCAACCACACAGGAAGAGACTTCCAGTTGCTCAATCACAAAGAAAGAGACTTCTATGCTCAACCACCAAGGAAGAGGCTTCCAATGCTCAAGTCACTAAGACAAGAGACTTCCCAATGCTCAAGTCACAAAGACAAGAGACTTCTGACTCAGACCACAAAGGAATGAGGTTACAATTGCTTTGTATACAGACTAAGACTTAAGGGACCAAACTGGTTTACAAAATGAAATAGTTTGGGATGAACACTTGATCAAATATCATATGTGTTCTCTTAATACAACTCAGGTTAAGACTCTTAACCTTAAGAAATTCTAAGTTACAAGGACTGAAGAATTTCTAAGAGATTTGAACTTGACAGTTTTTACACAGAAAACAGAGTGCAGGTTCAGCAATACGTTTCAAAGAGTCTTAGACTTTTTCTTCTTCAAATCTTCCTCCTTTTATAGATGAAAATAGAGCTGTTGAAGATTTGCTTGAATTAAGGAATTTAGCCGTTGCAATTGGACTAGGTTACTACAATTGTGTGCTGCACTTTATCAGTCAGAACAGAGCAGGTGCCATTTTTGAATTAGCTCACCTTAAAAACTGGAGAATGTTTGGGTCAGGGAGACAACTGTTCCATTGAGTTGTTCTGACACATCCAGGCATTAAATGCGCACAGTACTGGTCAAAATCCATGCCACATCATCTTCAGAAGCTTCTCAGTGAACAGTGAACAGAAGCTGCTTCAGTTGTACGGATCAGAAGCTGGCTTCAGGAGTTGACTGTTGCGTTGACTTCATCAGAGGCACCCAGATTTCAGAAGCTGCACTTCAGGAGCACCACTTCAGGAGTACTTCAGAGGCTTCACTTCAGTAGCACTTCTTCAGGACCTCTTCAGAAGCTCTTACTTCAGGAGCACTTCTTCAGAAGCATTTCTTCAGGACCAGTTTTCCTTTTAGCTTTGCAACCATGCTTCTTGGCTTTCCTTCTTGCTCTTTAGCTTGTTCTTCATAACCATTATCAATCAATACTTATCAAGCACGTGGTTCTGAAACACTTGAACAAAGCATTAGCAAATAACCAATATTCTCTTTAATACTTTGTTATCATCAAAACCATAAAGAGAGATATGTTTACACATAAATGTTTCAACAGTCTCCCCCTTTGTACATAAGAGAGTTGTTAAACACATTTGGTTCCAACAGGCATAGTCAATATCAACAAACTTAATGAAAATCGTGTAATGATATAAAAAAAAACCGTTACATGTAAAGATATTAGTTGTTAATAGTTTTAAATTTGTTTTTAAATTTGTTGAGAATATAAAATTATTAACAACTAATATATTCAAAGAAAACCTCATAAACATGTAAAGAAAACCCCATAATAAAAAAAACAAATTTTAATGGAATAGTTTTATTTTTTAGGCATATTAAAAAAATAAAATATGACTCCTTTTTTGGCTAATTAAAAAAAAAACCCATAAACATGTAAAGAATATCTCATAATCAATCGAAATAGTTTTATTTTTTTGGCATATAAAATATGACTCCTTTTTTAGCTAATTAAAAAAACCCCATAAACATGTAAAGAAAACCCCGTAATCAATCGTACAACTATAATTCTCAATTTATTAACATTCGAAATTTCAATTTATGATTTCAATTTTAAATAAATATGTAGATAAAAAGTTATTTAATTTATTTAAACATGAGAGTTATATTTAAAACATGTAAAGCCAGAAAAAAAGGAAGAAAACATGTAGAGACAAAGCAAAAAAAAGTATCAGAAGAGCTCTTAAATCATTTGGTCAAAGTTATCTGTTTCAAATTAGCATTAAACCATTTTAATTCAATATAATCTTAATATAAATGATATTAATGTGATACAAACATTCTAAACAAGTGATCAAATTTTAATATTTTGCTAACCATTATTTAATGAGAATATTATCCATAATGAATAATTAAGTCTTCACAATATACAACACCATCTCATTATTTTTTTTGTTAAGATTGCGACAAAAACATGTTTTAAACTTTTATTTTATTTTTTTTACAAAAAAGCAACAAGATTTGGTCCAACCAGTTAAATTGGGTCGAATTCATCATATACATCTCTTAGGCCTAATATATGATTTTAGAATAGGCCTAATTTTATGGATAAAAAATAATTTTATATTATTATATGATTAAAGGAGAAGTTCACATGATATATCAATACTCAACAACATTTCATTATTTTTTTGTCAAGAAAAATTGCGACAAAAACATGTTTTAAACTTTTTTATATAAAAAAGTAGCAAGATCCAGTCCAACCAGTTAAATTGATTGAACTAACGAATTTATCATATACCTACCTTAGGTCTAACGTATGATTTTAGAATAGGCCTAATGTTATGGATAAAAATATTTTTTTAAATAACAAAATAATTAATTACTATATATTCCAGTTTTCATTACAAATTGAGTCTATAAATTATTCGAATTTGTATAACAGTAATCATATATTAAATTTTTTTTATGATTAATATATTTAAGTTTTGAAATATTTGGATCTTTAAAAACATATAGAAATTTACCATAATTGACTTTGTTGACATTGAAACAAATAAGGAAAATTAACGTGCACTAAAAAAGAGAATATGAAAGTAAATTAAAAGTGCATTTAAAATGCATTAAAAATTTGTGCTGATTTTGTTGAGATAGTTATCCAACCATCATGTTAAAAATAACTGGATTTGTACCCTATATAGTTTCAATTTTTTGTGTAACGTTGAGATAACTATTATCATTTTTTATATTTTTAGAAACGGTAATATTACCAAATTACCTTGCAAAATATATGTTGATGTTATTCTTTAATTGTATTAAATTCCACAAGTTTATGATTTGATAAATTTGAAAATATAAATTAAATTAATTATTTATTTCATTCTATAAAATATAATGGATATCAAATTTCAAATGATTCACTAATATTTTTTTCATTTGAACTAAATGATTCACTAATCCTTAAAACCCATCCTTAATAATAAGTTAGGAAAAACAAGTAATTAAAATTTATTACTAATTAAATGCACTATTTTCCTACAGTAATAATTTTTTTGATTCTTTACAATTTTTCTTTCTTTTGAAGTTTGAACTTGGAAATCTCAAATTTAATGGTCCTTTAATTTACTAAATGTTTTTACATTCTCATAAATGAGAATTTAAAATATGAATGTATCAATTTTTTTGTTACTATGTTGTTAGTATGATGTTTTCATCGCTGCTTAATAGCGACTAATCTCTGTCGCTAAATTAGTGTGACACACAAAGATAGTTTCTCCTCTCCTAGCTAAATTTTGTCCATACGAACCCTTAACCATTTGCAACATATGAGTCTTTTAAATAAATTTTTGTTACCATGTTATTGTAATATAAATTTTTTAATAAATTTTATTTTATAAGAGTTTAAAATTCATCTATCATAAGTGTGAAGTTTTTTACATTGTAAGTTCATGACAACCAATCATATACATATATATGCGTAAGTGTGTGATATTAAAAATGAATATAATAAAAGGTAAATAGTTATAATAATCTAACAATTGTGGTTGAATGATAATTTAAAGTCTCTTTACCTGTATAATGCATGTGAATTAGATTATTTTTACAATTGCATTTATCTACCGATTTGTTCTTAGACTTACTCTACCATAATTATGTTTTTCTGATGTTCCACAATTAGGTTGTGTACTTCTCTTATGTGTCTTTTTTATTTTCAACAAGTTTTATTTTATGATCTTTTTGGCCAATGATTTTGTACATTTCAAATTGTTTATTTATTAATTATTTTCTTATTAAATATTATCTAGTCACTACTTTTCGTGTAATATCATATTATTTTCGGTAACC
The DNA here is from genome assembly GCA_018208015.1 of Medicago ruthenica. Classification (NCBI taxonomy): domain Eukaryota; kingdom Viridiplantae; phylum Streptophyta; class Magnoliopsida; order Fabales; family Fabaceae; genus Medicago; species Medicago ruthenica. The sequence continues at coordinate 89,209,992 of CM031378.1, read as the reverse complement.
TATTTATGTTTTTTCTAAGCTACAAATAAATAAATAAAAAAGAAAAATAACCGAAGTTTATGTGCACATAAATCTAACAATAAAAAGATAGAAAAACAAAACTAAATTAAAGAGTCATGAAATAAAAATCAATTATAAAGCAAATATTCTCATTCATCACACACTCATCCATTCTAAAACACAATCAAATTAACTTTATTTCTTTCTTTTCTTATTTTACAAACAAAAAGAACTTCTTTTCTTTCAAACAAAAAAAAAACTTAAATTTTTCATTAGTCTGTCGAAAATATTTATTCAAAGTCTTATTTCTCATTGTTTCTTTCAATAAAACATAACTTCCGCTATTATACTAATATTTTTTTCTCTTGAAGGTAAATGAAATTAATGTAAATAGTTACCATTCCAGCACAAGATGTGCATGTAGTCGAAACCAAGAAAAGTCACACACATGTACCACAAAGCCAAATTGGCTAAACAAGATGAAAAATCGCTAAGTGGTCATTCCAAGACAAACTAATGGAATTACCTATCAAGCATGCAAATCAACTGATAAATTACAAAACGTAGCTTTAATCTATTATACTAATGTTGAGAAGCATCTTAGAACCAATCACGATTTTGTCACAATTTTGATTTTCAGTGATTGATCCATGACCGTTTTTAGAGGAATAAACAGTCAATTTAGTCCCTAAACTATCACTCTCTCACGAATTTGATCAGTAAACTATTAAAATGAACTAAATAATTCTTAAAATCATAGTTTAAAAAATTTATGGTGTTCTTTATATGGTCCACTGATAAGGGACTTAATATAGCTCACCTTAAAATCCACCTATAACTATGCATTGAATTTTTTAGTCATTTTCTTTCTGGACTTAGGGACAACTTCAGTAAAACATTGATTATTTAAACCATTTGTTTTGGAGAAAAATAACAAATACATTTTTTTATCAGCATGCGAAGTGACAAGTACCACTGAAACCCACACGCAACTGTGTGGTTCCAGTTTAAACCCAAGTGAAAGTATCCGACCTAACAATATATCGGCATTGTCACTTGACTTGGGGCTTACAATACAATACATAAATGAATAGGCATTACAAAAAAGACTAACAACATAGGAACAACTGGATTTCCACTTCCTTTTCTCTTTGTTCACAACTAAAAGCAATCTTCAAGATTCAAATAGCCAAACTTCTTCTAATCATCAAATGTGCTCATGAATCCACCAATAAAACCAGCTCCATTACAGCTTCCACACAAAATATCCTTTTTACCCCTGAAACAAATATACATACATGTTGCAAAGGAATTATAATATAGCACATACTAATACATCTTTCAACCAACAACATAGCACAGTTACACATGCTCATACAAGATAACAAAGGAGTGTGTTATTCAATACAGTTACCTGCATAGCCAGCATAGTCCACCAGCTTTAAATCGGCCATTGAAGTGATCTATCAAATTAACTCCCGAACCTTGGCATTGTGTACATTCTATTGCACCTGGAATTGAGCAAAAAGTTATCAGCCCATTCGAAGCAATCTTTATGATCTATTTCTATAGATCCTGATTCATAATATGTAGGTAGCTTCGCCTAAATCTTTCATGGAAAAGGTTTGGATAGAGTTTTGCATAGATGCATTGAAACTAACCTTGTTCTTAATTATGACTTTTTGATAATGCTAACAACACAAGCTCTGCTACTCGCATGAAAAATGAGTATAAAGTGTTGGTGGGACATGAGCAAGAGCTCATGAACCTAGCCAAACATGAAGAAAAGTTGAAGAAAAAGGATAAGTACGAGGAAAAAGAGAAGGACAAGGATTTGAATCCATAAGACGGTTGATGCATTGACATCTATTGGTGAGCTGAAGCTTATAATGGAAGGTTTGCTTGAATGCTGATGCTGATCTAGTAGAAATATCAGCTAGCTCCCCAACTCCAAATAATTGGTAACAAAAGCAGTAGCCCTAAAATATGCTTAAAAAATCCTAGAGAATCATCAACAACAATAACTAACTGATAATACGTGAGAAAAATCTCCAAACTATTGGGTTATATCGCGGAGAACGGAACTAAAGATTGACAGACTAACAAAGACACTATGTTCTCGCCGGAATCAGCATGATGTTCGACTATATTGTTTAAGGTGACATAAGTGTTTCGTAAAATATGTGCTTAACTCACTTACCATTTCCATCACAATCAGCACAAACAATGCTCTTTAGTTTTGTTGTGCTTGTGCCTTTACTAATATCTTCTGTAGCCTGTATTAAATCAAAATCAAAGACTGATTCAGGATATATGCAGCTGTGACAACTATCAGGAAAAGGTCAAAACTATTACAGATCTATTGTACAGACACGACACCAACTCTAACCGTTATTTCAACACTTCTCTTCCATTGTTAACCACGACACAACAGTAAAAACTAATTACATGGGTCTTGTGAAAGAGTTTCACCGGTGCACTTTTAAGGATCCTAAATTTAGAAATTATTCCTTCAAAAAGTCAACTATTACAATTTCCAATGCAATGAATACACAAATTTTCATAAAAACTTACTGCTTAAGGTCCTTAAAGAGTGACCTGGGGGCCCTCGTTAGCATTTCCCTTACATTTAAGATATTTTGATGTTACATGTCCTACTTTCTATTATTGAAGAAAAATTAAACTGGCTACTGTACTGATCTACCAAAGACTCTGGAATATACTAGGATCCATAATTCACTGTTTCAAATATGAAAGAATGAAATGGAATCAAGGAGGCATAGGACTAAACCAAATTTCTCTTTTCCATTTCATTATAAAAATATCTGCAAAAAGGAATGATTGTATGCAAATTCACTCTATTCTATCTAATGCCACTAACCATTAGACAACAGATATCCAAACATAGCCCTGCCATATCCTTTCATAGAACTCAACTAATCTATGAAGCACTGCACAACATTGACTGAGACACGTCGACACCAATGATAATTTGAGAAAATGAATTAACCGAATATAATCACATGTGTCGGTGTCATACTCATATCAGACACCAGCACATGTCAACACCGGACACGTCTTCAATCAAAGGTTGGTTGCTCAGTTCTTTGTAAATATTGCCAGCATTTGTTTACATAAGAGACTGAACAAAAAGCATCTTATTTGTAAATTGGGATACTAAAATCAATCTCACCTTAACTACCAAAGACTGAAAGTTTCCAGCTTTAGAATTCAGACAAACTTCCTTCATTGGAAAAGCCTTTCGGACAACCGAATTACCAATAACAGCTCCTATTAAAAGTGAAACAAATTCTCATCAATACATGCTTTGTAAAAAAATTTTAAAAAAAATAAAAAAAAAAGTAAACACAAACACACATAAAAGTTAACAGTACCAGGTGTGTTTGAAGATTTCAAGGAACAAATAGGAGCAAAAGACAAAGATTGCGCCATTATAGCTTGGTCTGAACTGAAGGAGTGAACTGTTATCGGTTTCAATGTGATGAAGTTGTGAAAAAGATAAGACCCATCATGAATCCGTGGTTAATTAATATTCACACTTTTATTACTTTAATGCCCTTAGACATGTTATAATGATGTCACAAAATGATGGGCATAGCTGTAATATCATTCTTATTGTTCCACCACACAAAACAAGTTGATAGATTTTGTGTATCAGAAACAAATGGCAACCACTCTGTTGTCCGTACACCGTTTTCTTCCCTCCCAAAGTAAGCAAATTTGCATGTAACTTTGGTTTAATTTTATTATTCAAGTTGTTTGTGTCAATTTAAGTCAAAAAAAGTTGATATTTTTACAAATATTTCATACACTTTAGTTTGATATTAATTGTGGGCTTTTGATGTGGTTTTTTGTTTCAGGGAGGGAAAAGGTTGGATGTTTGAGTGGTTTCAGGACTTCATTGTGTGGACAAGTTGTGTTCAATCGAAATCTCCCTGGCAGACTAAAGCCTGGAAGCCATGGAAACCGTTTTGTTGTTAACTCACTGGTAATTTGCAACCTCAAGTGGCTCTATGTTTTTTTTTTTTTTATGGTTGCTTACAAAATCTGCTTAGCTTGTATTGTATTAGATCTTTCATGTATGATGTATTACTACCTATGTAGCATAGACACTTCAGATTGAAAGCGTGTCTGGTACCGACACGCGTGGTTACATCCAATTATTATAGGTGTCGACATGTTAATGTTAGTGACGTGAACGGAGTCCGTGTATGCATCAATGCTTCATAGGTTACTACTATGACTTGTAACCATGAATTTCTTTGTTGACAGTTTGGAATTGGAAGGAAGGCGAAAAAGAGTATTGTCAGAGAGACTGTGATTCCTGAGCCAGACTACAGAATTCCAATTGTACTACTTGGTAGTTACTCATTCTCTTTTCGCATAATTTTAGGCTTACTATAATATAATTGTGTTAGTTGCAATATTATGAAGGACTTTGTTTGATTCATCTGAAAAACAAGTTCCCTTTGTTAACTGTCTATTGCCTTAATTTTGTTGCGTCCTTTGATACTAGGTGAATCAGAATCTTGAGGGTGATTCTTGGTAGATCAAAGTGTACTTAAGTCATTTTTGCATTTCCTTGTATAAGCAGATTAATAAACATCCTAAAATGCTGATGACTTAAAATTGTACTATCAGGTATAGCTGGTGGGTTGGTTTACACAGATAATCTAGTGCCTGCAGCACCCGTTAGTCTCCTTGGATTGCTTCTGTTGGTCCAGGTAATTATCAATAGAAGAAACTGTAATTAAGAAAGGTGCAAATTAGCATGATGATCCAAGTACTTTTTCTCTAATTATTTGCTTTTTATTTTCGCAGACCACTAGAGTGAGATTTGTCTTTGATGATGAGGCTTTGGTTTGTTCCCTTCTTACATCTCCAAGAATTTTCCTGTTTGTCCATAGTAGCATTTTCTTTCCAATCACATGCTTTCCATTATTTATTTTTCTAAAAACCTTTCTAGTCATAATAAACATGAAGTGAAAATCTACGTCCATGATTTCTGAGAAACAGTTGTGTTTCAAGCATTTATGTTTTAGCAAGCTTTTTCTGCATCTTTCTCCTTCTAATATTGCTCAAGTTCATTATTAAATTGCATCCATTCATTCAAAAAGACTAAACTTCTGTACTAAACATGCTATATTTTATAGTTCTGCACTTTGACCAATTGCTACTTCACGTATGGCTTATATTGATATCCAATCATCATCCAATTTTTCAGTTACCATTCTAATCTATAATTTCATCTGCATGTCTTGATGTTATTTGGTATTTACCATTATAATGTGTTATGTATTATGTTAACTTTAGCTATTTGTATTAAAGTTACATGCAAAATGTGGTTTAGGAGGTAAAGATAGGCGATCAGCTCGATGAATCGGGTGAGAATGCTTTCGTCGGTGGAAAAAATCGTTGGAAGTAAGTATCCTATTTTTGTTTCAACATTGACTAGACTTTATCAACAATAGGACTAAAAAACATGTTTATATGATGTAGGTACTCAACCTTTGTTAATTGGGAATTCTGGTGGCCAAACTTCCCTATCTTGGTTTACTTCAAGGAAACACAAACAAAGCCTGAAGGACAAATTCATTTCTTCCCTATTATCTTTGTAAGCAATTTAGAAGCAAGTAAAGTAAATATACAAAATAGGAAATAGTTCAGAAATTAAACATCATTCTTGCTAGAGTTTGCAGACATTATAATGTTTAACATTTTCTTCATTGTTTCTTGCTGGTTTATTTTTTGCCAAGCAGAATGGGAAGCAGCTTTATGACATTATGGTGGAAAGAGCCGGCCCTTCAAAAACTAGTGCCCCAAAAGAATCCTAAAGACTTAGCTGTGTGGCTTGAGCCTCAGGAATCAATCTCTAGGCAGTAATTGTTTTGGTAATTGACACGATATCTTCTATGTACACATAGTTTTAGCATCAACCACTTTAGGCTGTAAATTTCCATTTGTCTTCTGAGATCCTTGCTTAGGTTAGTAGTTCTATGACTTATGGCTTCCCTTAATTTTGTACCACAAGAGGGTCTTCGGATTTTTAGAATTACTGGTTATGTCCTATTAGAATTTTACTGCTGTGCCACAAGTCAAATAGCCCATGCATAGATGTATGAAGTGTTTTTTTATTAACATGACATCAGTGCCTATATCATTGGTATTGTATCACTATAGTAGGTATATGTATAATACAATGGTTCTAATATTTCTAAAATGCTCATATATTTTTACAGAATTACAGTTTTGAAACCATAGAATTCCTGGGAATCCTGCAATGAAGTTTCTGAAGTTTGGGTTGTTGTTTGTAGCTAGTGGAAGATGACCTAAGAGTTCTTGTTTCCCTTCCACTGCAGTGCTCTCGGATGTTTTAAGTAGCAAAAATGTTGAAGCTTAATAAACAATTCATTTATTATTTAGTCTAGCTAGCATATAAATAAGCATAGTACATCTTATTTTTTGAGCTGGCTAGTTATTTACTTTATACCGGAGCAAATGTGATTTCACAGTACCCATTTATAATTTATTCGGATCATGTTGGCTTCTGTAGATAAAATAATCTCCTGTTTGTTTGGACTCCATATTGGTTATGACAAATCAAACATGAGAAGCTTTTGTATTCTGAATGTCTGATACACAGGTTTCAATTTAATTGGAAACTTAAGGCCTGCATTTAATAAATGCCTACAATTAAGTGTGTATACAAGACCTCTAGTAAAAACCCAGGACATCTACACAAGAATCATACGGAATGCAATGAATGTCCATTAGATACTTTTGCATGATAATGTTGATAAGCAGCTTGCTGTTAGCAGTGCAGTTACCACCCATCTTAACTGTTTCCATCATCACATGCGGGCATTTGTCTAATTGTTCGCCCCTCAGCAATTTGCTGACACTTGGTGTTAGTCAACTCAAAAGTGTATACATAAACTAGGAATGACTTGATTTTCCATCTAGGGGCTGCAAAACTGAACCATAATTACGATCAATCCTTCTTGGTGCAGTGTGCATCTGTGCCATGTTGGGTGCAATCTTGATAACCCACACTACGAAGGAAGTCTCGAATTTCTTTAGCACTGCTATTACTGGCCTGCAACAAACGCTCGTCTTCCTCGTATATGAGATAAGGAGCTTGGCTTCCCTTCCTTGAGAGTAACTTTGAAGCTCCTTTGAGAACAGTGATATTCCCAGCCCTGAACGTCTATTTTGAGCAGAAGCACACGCTCTGATGCTGGAATTACTTCATCAAGCGGAACAGTCCGTACTTGAAAAGCTATTTCTTCATTGGACTTGAATGCCAACTTTGCTCCTGTGGCAGAAACCGCACTGTTGTCCAGCCTACCAACCAACTGGAAATAAGACCCCAAAAAGAAAATAAAAACATCAGCACACGACTGACAGGTAGTAGTAGCATTGCATGATAAATGGTTTGATTTTCTTGTCCATTTACTTTTCATGTCTAAAACAATGAGAGCCTTGGCATAAGGGTACACACTCTCACATGTAAGTTGAGGCCTCATTTTATAAATTTCCACCTCATAACCATTTCATTTAAATAAACATACACTTTCATGGAATCGGGGTATCAGACTAGACCACAACTATTATCAAAACCAAAAATAGAACAATTTTGGTTCTCAATTTTCAAACTGTTACACACACTCCATCGTGTGCATTATTCATAAGTTTCTGTGAAAAGTGATAATCATTGGTAGCACATTAAAATATGAAGATCACATTTTCAACTTGCCTAAGAGGAGAATATTGACACTTATGACATTCATCCCAGTTTTTACAATGAAAGCAGACCAGCTGGCTCTTTAATGAGTCATGGTATCATTGTTCAAAATATGTCATTCCAAATGTATGGCCTGAGACCAATTAATGTGTATAAATCCTTATATTTGTTAAGCAGGGAATCCATAACCCTGTCTAAGATAATCAGGTCTGTAAAATCCAACGGCCGTGATTGTTCTCAACTGGCTCTTATAACAGAAAAAGTATCTCCTAGGGAAGCTAACAGCAGAATTGTCACCTAGCTAGGAAAGTAAAAACCCATAAAGACACAGCAACCATTAGCTAAAGACCCGATCCATCTTTATTAAGGTCATGTTTTACAAATAAATTTGCACAGTACACCTAATTAGCCTCAAGTTGATCAACCTTTCCGCAAGAGTACGCAAATATCCTGAATATTTGCTTCATACAAATGGCATGCTAGGTCTATCCTATTTAGCATGTTAATAACTTCCAGGGAAGCTTAAATATGCCTCCACTAATTTATGTATTACCTTGTTCTGTAACATCGAACCTTTTCCAAAATAAACTACAGAGACTAGACTTTAAACACCTCTAATTGCTTACTATACTTGAACTAGACGGAACTCTGCAAACATCCTAACCATTTATATTATTCACATACAAGTAAAGATCCCGTGCAAGATTGTACGGATGTGGAAAAAATGGCAGGGAAAATTCCGCCAGGTGCCAAGTGTTATTAGCATAAAACTTTTTCTTAAAATAGATAGATAGCAATCTATGGTGAATCTTGCAAAGTAGAATTAAGCTATGGAATGTCCAACCGGAAATTTGGGCTGATTCACCTTCAACTTTTAGAAAATCAAGAAAATAAGTTCCCATTGTCACAATTTCATTCACCATTAACCACACCTATACTTTCTAAACATAAAAACATTTCGAAACGTTTTTCGAGCTCATTACTATAGAAGAATTCAACTACTCACAAACCTAAGTTTCTACTACAATCCCTCACTACGGTTCAATTCACAAAATGACCATAAACTATATGAACCAAAATACAATTCAATTCAATTCAAGCAAAGCAAAACCACAAACTTAATCACAAGAAACCTAACCTTATGAACGGTAATGTTACCAAGACGATCAGAAGCAGCAGCCTCAAACAAAGTAACCAAATCCGCAACTCTATTAAAATAAACCCCTTCACATAACTTCTGCAAATTCTCAAACACAGGCTCAAACGCCAAAACACGAAACCCCATAACCGCAGCCGCGAAACTCGCCATTCCCACATTAGCACCCACATCAACAACCAACCCATCCCTCCCCTCACTCTTCGCCTTCTCAAGCACCTCCTGAACAGTAACCGAAATATCCGGTTTCCTAAAAGCTTTCCCTTTAAGCAATCTCACAATATTCTTATGCGGTTTATCAGGTAAGTTTCCGAAATCGGAAAGAGAGAAGAGAAACGGGTAACGAACACCTTCAACGACGGTGGCGACAATAGGGTGAGATTGTGGGGATTTGATGCAATCGAAAGGGGTGATTGAGTTAGAGAAGAAGTTGGTGTTTAAGGTGAGGAAATTAGGGTTAGGGTTTGAAGGAGGAGTGAGGAAGATGAAGTATAAGAAGAGTAAGAGGAGAGTGAAAGAGAAGAGTAAAAAAAGAAGCTTTGGGGAGAGTAAACGAGAGGATTTGTCTCTTTTCCATGCATTTGCCATGGAAAATGGACGGTGGTGATGATTGAATTTGAATGTTTAGGGTTTAATTTAGGTGAGAATTGAGATTTGGATCTGTGAAATGGTTCTGGGAAGAAGAAGAAGAGCATGTGACTGGGATAAAGAGTAAAGTTCTATTTTAACTAATTTTTTCTCTTTTCTTTTTTTGGTTAATTCTTAACTAATTATATTTCGTCAATTTAATTCATTTTTTTACCGATTCCATTTCTTTACTTTTTTATTTCAGAAAAAAAAATTCATATTTTTTTTCCTTAAAAAAATAATAAAGTTGATTCTTCTAAAATAACATAGCTAGCTGGTTTTTTTTGTAAAGATAAAACATAGCCTACAGGTTTGCAATATAAATACTAGGATTTTTGTTTCGCAATGTCAATTTCCGAACTTACATGGATAGTTTATATGATCAAAATATGTCTATTTAGTAATAATTTTTTCATCACAACCTTTTTGTTAAAAAAAAAAAAGTAAAAAAATATTTTTTTTCATCACAACCTTGTAGTCTTTTTTTACTAATTTATAGTACTGTTTTTTATAAACTATTTCAAATAGGGTTTGACCCTACAGCTTATCTTCTTTTTTCTCAAATTTATCCTTATTATTTTATTTGACAAAATTTAAATATTAATTAAAAACTTATTTGTATATCAGTGCATATTATTTTTATTGCTTTAACCCTTCGAGTCTAAGGGAAAAGGTGTCTGGTAACCCAAACTTCGGTAGTAAAGTAAGTATACCATTGCAGATTAATATGCTAGTTAAACTGCAAATTTTATCTAACACCAGAGATTAAATACGCTAGCTTATCAGCTATTTTAGACCAAAGTGAGTCTAAAATTTTAGAGAAAAAAATACAACAAAATAAAATTTTATGAACTGAATGTGTATAATTCTTAGGATGCTTTCACAACATAAAATTCATACCAAGAGTATCCAATTCAATAGGGACAGTAAAAAAAAATTCCTTAACAAATATGAACTGAATGAATGAACTTTATTTAATGGAGAATAAAGATAAAGATAAGTAATACAATTAGGAAAAGCTAGATTCTCAGCTGTAAAAGGAAATCTGTAGATAATATTTAAATGATAGCATCCGTACTTCCTAGTTTACAATCAAATAGACACAAGCATGTGTTATACACTGAAATCCCTCATACTAATTTATTTACTACAAAGACATTCTACAGAGTACAACAATTGCATTGGTGGCTTGTCATAGGTAATCCAGTAAAATTTAATGATTAATGTGAAGCAATTAATAATACACATGGACAACAAATTCTTGATCGTGTAAAAATTAGTGTAAATAAAAATATATAAGCTGTGATTCTCAAGAAGCTGCTATCCACTGTGTTCTCTGTTCTCTTTTCTCATCTTTCCTGACTGTTCTCCAAGCAGCCTCTTGTATCAAGTGGACATAGTAATATCAATCGTTTGCATGTTACTCTAATAAGTGATAGAAAAAACAGCAATGATATCTCAAGAACACTGATTTTTACGAAAATCTTCAGCTGATAATAAACCATTGATAAGGTGTTTAAGCCTTTTTGCACCAGGGCCAGGTCTAAGTTCAGTGATATTTTTTACAAAAGAATATGGTTTGGTGATGTTTGAATTTGCATGACTGAACCACATACCAGGCACATAACCATCGGCATTTCGTCCCAATAGCTCGGTATCAATTTTATCCAAGAGAGGTTCGTTCCTGCCAAATTTCCGACCAAAAGGAGCGTTGCTTTCCACCATACTCCGGTAGTGTTCAGCTGTAAGGAAGTGTGGATGTTGTTTCGGAGGGTTGTCCCATGATATGAAGTGGAGGTCATGGTTCACCGTAGTGTTACGGAATTCCTCGGCGTTGCATATGACTGTGTGGAAATATCCTTCAGGGGAAGATAGAAAGTTGGCATAATACATTAACACTATTCTAGGCAAGTTATCCCATCCCCATAACATATATTCGACAAATTGGCGAGAGAGCATCATCCATGCAGAACCTAAGCAAAATCAAATAGCAATCATAAATCATATAGCACAGATGCAATATAGAACCAATGAAACGAATTCATGTTAATTTCTCTAGATTCTATGTCTTCCGGTTATCTAGCAGTTGTATCTCGCAGATTCAGGTAAAAAGCTAATGAAAAAGTGAAAAGATGATCTAGTACTTCTGAGTAATCATACTCAAAGCCACAACTACTTGAGTTTTTTATAAATTGGATTCACACACTATCACTCTTTTCTCATATTTCTAATATCTTCAACTTAATTATGCAAGGGTGATGCCTCACTACCAAAACATTCTACAAATTTAAGACAACAGATTAATCAAGCGGGCGTGAAGAAAATAACAAAATATGAGATCGAATCAAAATGAGAGGCATCAGAGAAACCAGGTTTCTCACCTGTAAACAGCTTATATGCTGTGGGAACACTTCTTTTCTCTGTCACCCAAAATACATCAGATTTATTGACGCTATAAAGAGCTGGATCAATTATAACAGGCTTGGCTCTCTGATCTCTATCAAAAAACAAACAGTAAAGAAAAGATAAATTCAACATTTCACAAAATTGCATGCTACATTCAGTTGATGAAGAAAATCAACTAAATCACATTAAAATTAAGGGACAGAGGATTAGCAGCATACTCCTTCCAGCCAATATCACTGGTGTGCTCAATGAAGTTAAGGTGTCTTGGAATAGATGACAGTGTATGTAATAGATCTGTTGTGCAAAAGAGATGTAGTAAAGTGAAAGAGTTAGTAGATGATTATCAAAGCAATACATCCGATGAGTCAGGGTAATATTAGAATCGATGCATAAGCTGATAATATGCCCCCCTGAAAGCAGCATATAGTCCAGTTTCAATCCAAAACAATTTTGGAAGCAAACCATCAAAATTTTCATACAAGAGATAACCTTATAATAATATTAGTATGCATCCAATATACATGTGCATAAACTAGTGAGTTACATTAAGTTTTATCTAATTGAACGCAGATTTAGAACAAGATCACACTCATTTAACTTTTCAGAAAGTTTCTATATTTATCTAGGAACAAAATTAGCAACAAGAAAATACAGCTGGCAAAAACATCATAGAGAAATGTCAATTCTTAAAAAATAAAAACTGCATTCCAAAACAAAAACATCACTACTAAACTACAACCAAAACACAAACAAAAAACAAAAACATTGCATTGCATTGTTTCTTTCACCAAAACACAAACTTTAGTGGTCAAGAAAAGTAAACTACAAGAAAAGAAGAAAGAGGGTACAAACCATCTTGTGTAAGCAAGGGATAATCAGAAGCACTAAGATTAATAAACCAATCCCAATCCCCAGCTTCTTTAAACAAAAGTGCAGCAGCATGAAGAGTATTAGTAACCATAGTAGGACCTCTATAAGTAACCAAATTAGCCTTAACAATCATCCTAACATTACCCAATTCAGCAAAAAGTGGTTCATTTCTAACAAAGTTAGCAAGGTCCAATCTTTCTTTAGGAGAAGCTTCTAAATCCAAATGAACAGCATATTGATTCCTTGGATGATAAAGGGCTTTAAGGGTTCTCTTTAAACTCTCTCCATCACCAACTGAACCTGAGATCAAGTAAGCGATCCTTGGAACTGAGTTTGTGGGTGATGTTGAAGATACTCTGAGCTTTGATTCAACGAAAAGAGGTGTGTTTTTGTTTGTTCTTGAGGGAGTGAGGTAGAGTAAGGAAGAGGAATCTGAGGAGATGAAGATGGAGAGGAGGATGAGGAAGGTGGTGAGGAGTAGAGAGAAGATGAGTGGTAGGAACCATTTTTTCTTCTTGTGTTGTTGTTTGTTGGTTTCCATTGGAGAGAGAGAGAGACCTAGAGAGAGAGAGAGAGGTAATTTGTCTTGGTTGGTCGTTAAGTGGGTCTTCTGTCTCTAACGACGGACATACAGAAGTGGAAAGGAAAGTGTTGGTGGAATTTAATGAACATTATTAAAGCATTAATAGAGTATTTAGTGAATGTACTGGTTAAGATATTTTTCCAAAATTTTACTTGATAAAAAGGTACTATTTTATTATGCTATTTTCAAAATTAAAATTAAGAAAATTTTATCTAAAATTAATATTGTCTAAACAAAGATTTTAAATGAAATGATTTTATCATCGATTTAAAAATAGTGTTAGGGTGATCAACAAATCAAAAATAGTGTTAGGGACTTTAAAAAGGCATCGTTTTGTCTGCTGAGTTAACTCATTGATATAACAATGTATAATATATGGATGATTTGATACTTCAGGACACCTCACTGATTTATCTTTAAAAAATGAATTCCTAACCATTAAACTACTTGATCAAGAAAAAATGCATCATTTTTTAATTTGTCGTATTCCTCCTGATGTGTTCCATCGACCCTGCTCTAAATACACCCCCTTGTTTTTTTTAAAAGAAAATACACTTCCTTGTTATAAGACATGCTTTTGAGGATTTATCGTCTCATAATATAAAATAGATCATCAGTTTAGTTTTTAAATTATCCTTATTTCATCATTTTTGTCCTAAATTAGTACTCTCTCCGATCCTTTTTATTATAGACAAGTGGATTAACCAAAATTGATGTATTTGGTCCATCAATTTTTGTTGACTCGTAATATATCTTTTATAAAAAGAACCAAATATATTCCTTTGATGTATTTGATATGAACTTTGGGCAAATGACTTACATTTTTAAACAAAAAATTGGACACCTGTAAAATGTTTTTTAAAATAAATTAAGTGTGTTTGAAATATTACATGATCATTTATCGTGTTGTTCTTTAATTTTTTTTAAATAACGAATATATTTTAAAATATAGATTTGACCCTCCAAAATACTGGAAAGCCCTCTCTCGAGCATATCCTTATATTTGAGATCGAAAGGACCAATAAGTAGTCCTTACTGGTCAAAAATAATAAAATCATAAGCAGTGTAAGTTATAGTTTTCACATAATATTCTTAATCAAGAAAAATAACATAATTAAAAGACATACATTCATGATGATAGGAAGTTGAAGTAATAATTCCTTGAATTTCAATCTATCTCTTTCTCATTCGTTCTTTCTTGCAACCCGTTCTTGATGGTAACTTGGTAAATAAGCTTTATAGAGGAGTAGGGTTGACAATGAATTGAGCCAACTCGAACAAAGTTCGTAATTCGACACGATAAGTGTAATATCCCACGTAGACGCAACTTTTATCAGTATCAGGTAAGTTTTGAGTAAGTAAGAGTGAAACCGTATTTTCGCGTTTGAGGACTATTTATATGGGAGACCAAGACTTTTCCTTCATTTTCTCCTCTCCCTTCTCTCTCTAAAAATCAGAAATCTTCTCCCTCTCTCTCTCTCTACAATTTCGCCCCTCACTCTCTCCTTTCCATAATCCATCAAAATTTCATCCATTTCCCTTGAATCTACTTGCAAGCTCACTTTTGGGGGAAAACTAAATTCAAGAGAAACTTAAGGAATCAAGATAGGAAGAAGGAATCAAAGCTAGGGTTTTGGAGTAGGAAGCTTGGCAAAGATTTAATCAAGAAACAAGTGAGTTCCTCTAGATTATAACCCTCATTGGGTAGTTTTTGAGGTATTTATGTGTTAAGGAAAAACTTGGATTAATAGGTGTAATTCTTGTGTTGTTAGTTTCCCTTGTTAATACATGTTATGTTTATGACCTTTTTAGCCAAAAGCCCTCTTTTTTTAGGTATATAGACTTGTTGGTGCTGAGAATTGGTTTTGGGTCGTTTTTGGAAATTCTGGAAAAGTTACAGAACCTGTCAATGCTGGAATTTTCGTGCCACGATCGTCATTTTCTGGGATTCATCGTGGCACGATGGAAGCCTGACGTGCCTCGAGAATTCCAGTGTGGCACCCCTTAAGGAAATGTGTTTTTATGGCCAGAAAACCGTTCTCGCAGTGCCAGAATGTCTTTGTACATACAGTAATGGAAGAAAGGGGTCATGAATGTACCATTGTATTAACACATAAGTGTTACATGGTGTTTAAAACACTATCAAGGATTAATCTAAGTTGAATTCAGGTGTCATTATGAATGATGGGTAGATTTATCCATAGGTATCAGATAAGTTAAAGGGTTTAGATACTCAAGATGCCCTTGACCAGGCAGAATAGAGTGTACCTTAGACAGTGGTACAAGATTTCCCCAGTTATAGGTACAAATAATTTATATACATCAGAACGTGCTTCAATTGTTCACGTCAGAGTGACACTGAGGATACACGTAGCAGATCAGATAATCAATCAGAATTAATTAACAGTTAATATGTGTCTCGGTTGTTCTCGTCAGTTAGAGAGCACGGGGGTTCCAGATACAGCTGAAACGGGAAGTAACCATCCGCGAGGATAACCACACACAGCAGGAGGAGTCCGGTGACTAGCCTCAGATAGGAGTTTTCATCGGTTAGCAGGGGGATGTACTCCGGGGTTACTCCACTCGGAAGCATTCCATAAAATCAACTCAGATAATAATTGTTTGTTACATGCTAACATACTAACTTAACAATATCAGTTATCAGATGATGATCCTAGTTTTCCCCTTGATCACTAAGTTAGCATATTGTAGTCTAGTTTTCACAACTACACAGTATAGCAGGCACAAACACGTATAAACCCAAAATGGGTTGAGATTAGAGCATGGCGATCATAGGCTATCCCCGAGGTTACCAGCATGCCTAGGATAGGTGGAGCTCACTGAGACACTATGTCTCATCCCAATCCTTTTGATTTCAGGTTCACAGGTAGCACGCAACAAGGGTAAGGAGAAGGCTACTGACTGATCGTGCTAATTCTAAGTTTGATATTTGAGTGTTAGAATGTTATGTATCCAGATATTGTATTCTGTTGTATTGTATCAGAGATGTTTTTGTACTATGCAACTATTGTAAAGACTTCATTATGTATATGTACATATTCCAGACTTTAAATTCTGTATTGTAGTTTAATGTATCCAATACAAAATTTTAATACTCGTACAAGATCCTAGGAAATCTCTATATGGGTGTTACAATTTGGTATCAGAGCAGGTCGATTCAGATCGTGCCTTAGGTCATTAAAATACAATCCAAGTATATGGACCATTTGGATCCAAGGACATTATTCTAAATGTTATATCTGGTTAAACTTGATCACTTTAACTTGTGTATGACAACTAGGATAAGATGTCTGGGAGACGAAGAGGACCAGACAGGCCTAGAGTCAATCAGGCTAACGAGGAAGAAGGAGACCCTAATGTGAATTTATGGGCTCAGATGATGCAGCAGTAGTATCAGAACACATTACAGCATCAGCAGATGATGCAACAACATGTACAACAGCAGGCCCAGTCTCAGCATCATTGGATGAAGATGATGAAGCAGGGGCAAGGTTTCCATCAGCAACCGCCACCACCCCCAATTGTTGGCAACCCAGCCTTCCGGGAATACAACAGGAATCACCCTCCTGAGTTCAATGGAAAGGCGATCCTCAGGAAGCTAAAAGGTGGCTAAAGCAAATGGAGAAGATTTTCCGGATGGCTGAGTGCTTAGAGTTTGATAAGGTGGTATATGCCACGAACCATTTCAGAGGCGCATCAGAAGATTGGTGGAAATCTAACTTCAAGGAAGTGATGCTAGAGAAGTATTTGCCACTATCATACAAAGTGAAGAAAGAGCAAGAGTTCCTAGATTTGAAACAAGGTAACATGTCGGTTACGGAGTTCACTAAAAGGTTCGAAAAGTTATCGTACTACTCCACTCACAATGAATATACAGGAAATGAAAATTGGAAGATGAATCAATTTAAACGTGGGTTGAGAGGTGAAATTGACACCGCTGTGAGTCTCCAGAAAACTTCAAGTTACGACGAATTGGTTCATGATAGTTTGGTTGCTGAAGCGGGTTTTGCCAAGACTGCTAGAGAGAAAGTTGCGGCATTTGAAAACAGAAAGGGTAAATTTCAAGATAAGTATTACGATAAGCTAAAGCCTAAGGGTTCCCCTCTGAGAGGAAAGCAGCCCAACTCTCCAAGGTCTAATCCCACTTGTAAGACTTGTGCAAGAGCTCATATATAAGGGAGAATGCATGGTGGGTGCCAATGTGTGTTACGGGTGTAAGCAACCTGGACACTACCTACGCGAATGTCCCAATAGGTGTGGTAAGGGAGCATCTGAAGGAACAACGACAAGTAAAGGTATAGTGTTTTCCTTAGATGGCAAGAAGGCTCTAGCTAATGAAGATTTGATTGCCGGTATGTGTTATCTTGGCCAGAATTCAATTAAAGTTCTTTTTGATTGTGGCGCAACTTGTTCATTTATTTCATATAAGTGTGTAGAAACACTGCAGTTACCTTTGTCTCCATTGATTCCTCCAATGACGGTATCTACCGCTACGGAAGGCGGAATCGTAGCAAGTTATGTATGTGAAAATTGTCCTATCACCACATCAGTAAGACATACTATATAGATTTAGTGTGTCTTTCCATGGAGCAACTTGATGTAATTCTAGGCATGGATTGACTTTCCACCAACCATGTGTATATTGGATGTTCCGAGAAGAGTATCTACATGCCTACAAGTGATACGACAGAAGGTGTGACTTTATCTGAATTGATTAATCACACTCATCAGTTAATTCAGTTTGTTTGTGCTAAGGATAAGGGTTTCTATGTTATGCTCACTGTGACTTCATAACCAGAGCTAAGTCCCAATGACATTCCAATTGTTAATGAATATCCAGATGTTTTTCCTTCCGAGATAACCAGTCTACCTCCAGAACGTGAAGTTGAATTCTCCATTGATCTTATTCCAGGAGCGGTGCCAGTATCTGTGACACCGTACAGAATGTCACCTTCAGAACTTAAGGAGTTGAAATCCCAGCTAGAAGAATTGATCCTTAAGTATTTCATCAGACCTAGCGTATCTCCTTGGGGTGCGCCAGTTTTGCTAGTTAAGAAAAAAGATGGTAGTATGGGATTGTGTATAGACTACCGCCAACTGAACAAGTATCCCCTTCCAAGGATGGTAACTATCAAGAACAAGTATCCCCTTCCAAGGATTGATGACCTTCTACATCAACTCAAGGGAGCGGTAATATTCTCTAAGATTGATCTTAGATCCGGTTACCATCAGATTCACATCAAGTTCTCGGATGTGTCCAAGACGGCGTTCAGAAAACGTTATGGACATTACGAATTCTTGGTTATGCCTTTCGGTGTGACTAACGCTCCAGTTGTGTTTATGGATTACATGAACATGATTTTCCAACCTTATCTAGATCAATTTGTAGTGATTTTTATTGATGACATCCTGATCTATTCCAAGGACCCTCAGGATCATGCCCAGCACTTGAGAATCATTTTGAATATTCTTAGGGAGAAAAGATTGTACGCCAAATTTAGTAAGTGTGAATTCTGGCAGTCAGAAGTGAAGTTTTTAGGTCATGTCATTTCTTAGGGAGGAGTGACCATAGACCCATCCAAAGTGGAAGTTGTCCTTAATTGGGCGAGACCCAAGAATGTGGCAGAAGTTAGAAGTTTCTTGGGCTTAGCAGGTTACTATCGAAGATTCATTATGAAGTTTTCTCAGATTGCCTTGCCTTTGAAACGCCTCACCAGGAAGGATGTGCCCTTTATTTAGGACGAGGAGTGTGAGAAGAGTTTCAGGACTTTGAGGAAGAAATTGTCTAAGGCCCCAGTGTTAGCCATACCAGACCCTGACAAACGATACGTTGTTTTCTGCGATGCGTCGTCTAAAGGATTGGGTAGTGTGCTCATGCAAGGAGATAATGTGATAGCTTATGCGTTGAGACAACTTAAAACTCATGAGGAGAATTACCCTACTCATGATCTTGAGTTGGCAGCCATAGTCTTTGCATTGAAAGTGTGGAGGCATCATTTATATGGTGCACAGTTTGACTTCTTCAGTGACCATAAGAGCTTGAAGTATTTATTTGACCAACGAAGCTGAACATGAGGCAAAGGAGATGGATGAAATATTTGAAGGATTTTGATTTTGACCTAAAGTATCACCCAGGAAAGGCGAACGTGGTAGCTGACGCCTTAAGCAGAAAGGCCTTAGTTAGAGCGGAAGTGATGATGCATACTTGTGGTCTGTATGAGAAGTTCAGAGATCTTAATCTCAATGTCACCGAGGTTGATAATGGCATTATGTTGCATAAGCTGGAGATCACGTGTGACCTGCGGTCCAAAATTGCACAGGCTCAGGGTATAGATATGGACCTCCAGAGGAGGATTGGTCAATCAGAGTTTTCTAAGGCATCAGATGACACACTGCTGTTTGAAGGTAGGATTTGTGTTCCAAACGATACAAAATTGAAGAGGCTGATCTTGGAAGAAGCACATAAGAGTAGTTTCAGTATTCATCCAGGTGCCACTAAGATGTACCAAGATTTGAAAAGAGATAATTGGTGGCCCGGTATGAAAACCGACATTGTGGAGTTTGTAGCACGGTGTATTGTGTGTCAACAAGTGAAGATTGAACACCAGAGGCCAACAAGGATGCTTGTACCATTGGAAATTCCTCAGTGGAAATGGGAAGAGATAACTATGGACTTTGTGAGTGGACTACCTCGCACCCAGCGGCGTCATGACTCAATTTGGGTAATTATGGACCGGTTAACCAAGTCTGCTCATTTCTTGCCGGTTAAGACTACATACAGGGCCTCTCAGTATACATAATTGTTTATCGCTGAGATTGTGAAACTACATGGTGTTCCAACTAGTATTGTCTCGGATAGGGACCCAATCTTTACCTCTCATTTTTGGAAGGCTTTTCAGAGGGCCTTAGGAACGAGGCTGAAGATGAGTACGTCTCATCATCCTCAGACAGATGGTAAATCTGAAAGAACTATCCAGACATTAGAGGATATGCTACATGCGTGCATTTTTAGAAGATGGAGGAAGTTGGAATAATCATTTGCCTTTGATTGAATTCTCTTACAACAATAGTTACCATTCTAGTATAGGGATGACACCTTATGAGGCATTGTATGGCAGGAAGTGTAGGACGCCGCTATGTTGGGCGGAGGTCGGAGATAAGAATATTTTAGGACCGGAAATCATTCAGGAAACTACTCTGAAGATCAAGTCTATACAAGATAAGATTAGGACTGCACAGAGTCGTCATAAAAGTTATACAGATAAGAGGCGAAGGCCTTTAGAGTTCGAAGCAGGGGATCATGTGTTCCTGAAGGTTACCCCTAAATTGGGTTTACGGGGAGTTTTCAGGACAAAGAAGCTTTGTCCAAGGTTTATTAGGCCATTTCGGATACTCAAATGTGTCGGTTCAGCAGCTTATCAGTTGGCGTTGCCACCAGCTATGTCAGGGCTGCATGATGTTTTCCATGTCTCGCAGTTGAGGAAATTCATTCCCGGTCCTTTTCAGCCAGTAGAGTTGGATACTATAGACTTGAGGTCAGATTTAACATTCGAGCCTGAACCATAACAGATTGTTGATCGTGTCAAGTCCTTGAGGAACAAAGAGATTCCAATTGTCAAGGTTGTGTGGAAAGGTTCTCCCAACGGTGAAGCTACCTGGGAGCTAGAATCAGAGATGCAGAAGAGCTATCCGCATCTATTTTCTGGTAAAGTCTAAATTTCGAGGACGAAATTTTTTTAAGGGGGGTAGAGTGTAATATCCCGCGTAGACGCAACTTTTATCAGTATCAGGTAAGTTTTGAGTAAGTAAGGGTGAAATCGTATTTTCGCGTTTGAGGACTATTTATATGGGAGACCAAGATTTTTCCTTCATTTTCTCCTCTCCTTTCTCTCTCTAAAAATCAGAAATCTTCTCCCTCTCTCTCTACAATTTCGCCTCTCACTCTCTCCTTTCCATAATCCATCAAAATTTCATCCACTTTCCTTGAATCTACTTGCAAGCTCACTTTTGGGGGAAAACTAAATTCAAGAGAAACTTAAGGAATCAAGATAGGAAGAAGGAATCAAAGCTAGGGTTTTGGAGTAGGAAGCTTGGCAAAGATTTAATACAAAACAAGGCGAGTTCCTCTAGATTAGAACCCTCCTTGGGTAGTTTTTGAGGTATTTATGTGGTGAGGAAAAACTTGGATTAATAGGTCTAATTCTTGTGTTGTTAGTTTCCCTTGTTAATACATGTTATGCTTATGACCTTTTTAGCCAAAAGCCCTAATTTTTGAGGTATATAGACTTGCTGGTGTTGAGAATTGGTTTTGGGTCATTTTTGAAAATTCTGGAAAAGTTACTGAACCTGTCAATGCTGGAATTTTTGTGCCACGATCATATAGCATCGTGCCACGATCATCATTTTCTAGGCTTCATCGTGGCACGATGGAAGCCTGACATGCCTCGAGAATTCCAGTGTGGCACCCCTTAAGGAAATAGTGTTTTTATGGCCAGAAAACCGTTCTCGCAGTGCTAGAATGTCTTTGTACATGCAGTAATGGAAGAAAGGGGTCATGAATGTACCATTATATTAACACATGAGTGTTACATGGTGTTTAAAACACTATCAAGGATTAATCTAAGTTGAATTCAGGTGTCATTATGAATGATGTGTAGATTTATCCATAGGTATCAGATAAGTTAAAGGGTTTAGATACTCAAGATGCCCTTGACCAGGCAGAATAGAGTGTACCTTAGACAGTGGTATAAGATTTCCCTAATTATAGGTACAAATAATTTATATACATCAGAACGTGCTTCAGTTGTTCACGTCAGAGTGACACTGAGGATACACGTAGCAGATCAGATAATCAATCAGAATTAATTAACAGTTAATATGTGTCTCCGTTGTTCTCGTCAGTTAGAGAGCACGGGGGTTCCAGATACAACTGGAACGAGCAGTAACCATCCACGAGGATAACCACACACAGCAGGAGGAGTCTGGTGACTAGCCTCAGATATGAGTTTTCACCGGTTAGCAGGGGGATGTACTCCGGGGTTACTCCACTCGGAGGCATTCCATAAAATCAACTCAGATAATAATTGTTTGTTACACGCTAACACACTAACTTAACAATATCATTTATCAGATGGTGATTCTAGTTTTCCCCTTGATCACTAAGTTAGCAGATTGTAGTCTAGTTTTCACGACTACACAGTATAGCAGGCACACACACATATAAACCCGAAATGGGTTGAGATTAGAGCATGGCGACCATAGGTTTTCCCCGAGGTTGCCAGCGTGCCTAGGATAGGTGGAGCTCACTGAGACATTATGTCTCATCCCAATCCTTTTGATTTCAGGTTCACAGGTAGCACGCAACAAGGGTAAGGAGAAGGCTACTGACTGATCGTGCTAGTTCTAAGTTTGATCTTTGAATGTTAGAATATTATGTATCCAAATATTGTATTCTGTTGTATTGTATCAGAGATGTTTTGTACTATGCAACTGTTGTAAAGACTTCATTATGTATATGTACATATCCAAACTTTAAATTCTGTATTGTAGTTTAATGTATCCAATACAAAATTTTAATACTCGTACGAGATCCTAGGCAATCTCTATATGGGTGTTACAATAATTAATTCGTTGAACTTAGTTCATGAACTAAATGAGCTGAACTTGATATGAAAAATTAAGTTTGTTAACAAAATGGGTTGAACTTGAATTATATATAGTTCGACTCTTCTGGTTCATAAGTTGGCTCGATTATGTGTGTGTGTGTGTGTGTGGGGGGGGGGGGGGCGTGTGGAATCACTTGTACTAGTTTTGTATTTTTTTTTTGTCTTGTTGTTTTTTGTTCCTTGTAGCTCGTTATGTGTTTAGTTTTCTATATTTATTTGCATATTTATGTATGTATGAACTTTGTTTTTGTGTTTGTACTTTAAACAATATATGTTTGTGATAAATTTTATTTTTATTCAATTTTTTTCTTTTTAAAAGAAAAATTAAAAGGTTAAAAAGAAGATTTTTGAGTTATATGATTCGAACATACGAGTTGAACCTACGAGCCTAACTGAGTTGCTTGTGAACTTTAAATGAGTCGATCTCGATCTGAATAAAAAATGGTTTGCTTGAACTCAAGTCGAGTTTTGAGCTAAACAAACTATTATCGAGTCGAGCTCAAGTGAGTTTCACTCGACTCGTTTTCAGCTCTAGTTGGAAGGCTTAAAGTCTTTGAGTGTGTGCCTTTGTAAAACCTTATTGTGAAGGTATTCGACACCTCTTGGCACATTCTAAGGCAATGATCAACCCTCTTATCCCACTAGGTGGTTGTATTCCTCCGATCTCCCAATCAAAAGTATGTCTACTTAGAGTCCCCTTATGCATGTACTCATAGACCAGAATCCTCATTTTTCCTTCTGTGACCAAGTTAAAATCTCTTACTGACATATACTATGTCAGTAAGAGATTTTAAATAATTCTTATCAACAATCTCTCTGATGTGATAATATGAAGTCTAAATTACTTCGAGAGTTTTATTATTTGTCTTTTGAAAGCATTATCAATGATTTTTTCATAACAAGGATTGGACCCACGGTCAACCCTAATCCCTTATCTTTTTCCATTAGTTTTGGATGTACTTACGAAACACATCCTACAGCTAGCACCAAAATTTATGTGTTTTGCAGACGATATAGTCTTAATTTGAGAGTTGAGGGAGGAATTGAATGAGATGTTGGAGACTTTGAGACAAATCTTAGAAGCGTATGACTTTCGTTTGAGTAGAAGCAAGACATAGTATATGTAATGTAATTTCAGCAAAAGGTGAAGTAGTTCGATCTTAGATGTGAAAGTTGGAGATCATATCATACAAGTTACATAGTTTAAATATCTAGGGTTCATAATATAAAATGACGGAGAAATAAAATCTGATGTAAATCATCATATTCAAGTTAGGATGGTTGAAATGGAGAAGAGCCTTAGGTGTTTTATATGATACAAACGTACCATTTAAGTTGAAGTGAAAAAATATCAGACGGTTGTCAGACAAGCGATGTTTTATGGAACAAAGTATTGGACGGTTAAGAACCAACACGAGAATAAATTGTGCGGAGATGAGGATGTTGTGTTGGATGTGTGGTAAGACTAAATGAGATAAGATTAGAAATGACAACATTGTAGATATAGTTGGGGTAACACCTATAGAATAAATATTGTGGAAAATAGGTTTATGTTGTTTGGACATGTAGAGAGAAAACCTTTAAATTATGTAGTAAGAAGAGTAGATCAAATAGAGGATAGAGATATTACAAGAGGTATAGGAAGTCCTAGGAAAAACTATAAGAGAAACTATTAGGAAATATTTATAGATTAATGAGTTGGATCTAAATATGGTTTATGATAGAACATTATGACATATTTCGGTCCATGTAGTCGACCCCACTTAGTGGGATAATGTTTGGTTGTTGTTGTTGTTATTGTCGTCGTCTTTTGGAAGCATTAAATCATACCCAACAACAACTACTATTTCATTTCATGGTCAACTACCACAATTATTAGTCAATGAGATAATCAATTTCCCGTGCATCGCACGGGTCCAAGTACTAGTATAAAATAATAGTATGTACATTTACCAATAATAATAATAATAATAATAATAATAATAATAATAATATATGTACATTTATGTATTTTCTTTTAGGTATAATAGTATTGTAAATTTGTTAGAATTTGTATGAGTGGCCGGGTCAATAGTCATGCTGATCCGACCAGCGACTCACTGGTCTGATCAATGACCCATTGACCCAGACACCAAGGGGTGGACATCAGGCGGGTTTGAACGGGTTCGGGCTCAAAATGCCGATCCGGACCAACCCATAGGTGGAATCCACTGGCCCATTCCAGCCCATTTTCTCAAACGGATTTGGCGGGTTTCGGGTCTCACAGTTTCAGGTTAATACAAGGTGGGTTGAAACGGGTAAGCATCTCAAACAACCTCAGATCTCAGATTATTTCAAGAAAAACCTCAGATCTCAGATGTGCATTATAAGATCTTAGATTCATTCTTCAAAAAAATATCTTAGATTCAACATACGAAATGAAAAAATTGGCAGCATCAACCTCAGATATCATGTATATTATAAACCAAAACATGAAATAGTTGAGAATTAAGAAGAAAGAGAAGAAGGAGAGAAAAAGTATGGGACTGTTGTGAAGAGAAAGGGTGTTAGATTGAAGAAGAAAGGAAGTAAGGAAAGAGAGACATTACATTGTTTATATGGTTTTAATGGGAAAAAAGAAATTAAAATATAGTTTTAAAGGAAATAAATAAATTTAATAATAGAAGTAAAATCTTTTTTTTTTTTGAGAGAATAGAAGTAAAATATTGTTCGACATTTGATTATGATATTATTAATAGGAGTATAAAAAATCGTGCAGTATGGTGGTATACTCCTCAAATCCTATTAATAATAGGAGTATTATAATTAATGTTTGTAGTTTAAGAAAAACAAATTGCATCGAAAATCCCATCATATAAAAAAGTCAAAGAACCAGCTACCTATCAATACCTATCAGTGCAATGTAACTTTTTTAGTCTGACAGACATTTTTTTTTTATGAAGCAAGGTACTTTTTACACAGGTCAACCATTAAGTATCCTAAGTGTATTAAACATATACGGGCGGGTTCGGGCACCGAGGGGCCAAATATTTCTACTCGGACCCGCCCGTGTGAACCCAGCATAAACCGCAGTTGTGTTTTTTGACCCGTGGATCCGTTTTAAACTGCCCGTTTCTCTTTTTTAGGGTCGGTTTTTGTGGGTTTAGGCGGGCCGCGAGTTTCTGTCCACCCCTACAGATATGAGTGTTCAAAACCGAACCAATCCAATAGAAAAACCGCAAACTGAACCAATCCAAACTGAAACCGCAAAAAACCGCATTTGGTTCGGATGTATTCGGATCGCTTTCTTACTCAACCGCATGGTTTGGTTCGGTTTGCGGTTTTTGTTTTATCAACCGAACCAAACCAAACCAAACCGCAACATACAAAAGACACTAATTAAACATATGTCACCTAGACCAATATTCTTATAAACTCAATGAAAACTTTTATAAAATGACATATTTTTCCTCTTGTTAAGTTTCTTCTTAACTTTTTATTTCAAAAATATGTTTATGTGTTACTTGAATTTTTAGAGAATGATAAAATCTTAGTATTTGCATTTCTTACATAATAAGATTATTTTTTGTACACGTTTTTAATTTGGTTTATGTTGTTGGGAATATTGCTGGAAATTTGTTGTGTTTTAGCTATTTAACTTGATTTTAATGTTGAAAACAAAAAATTGTATTGGCTCGATAAAAATTGTACAAACCGATCCAACCCAAACCACATTGATTTGGTTCGGATTTTATTTTAGAAGTCAACCGAACCAAACCAAACCACATGTTTTTTTATCTTGCGGTTCAGATGACTTTTAACCTCAATACCGAACCAAACCGCACCTCGAACACCCCTACCTACAGACACACAATGCCTTGATCGGGTCGACCGGTCCGGGTTTTAAAACATCGACTAGATCCAAAGTCATTGGGTATCAAACGAGAAAGCCCATTAATTAAATAGCCCAAAATAATGATAAGTTACCAAGGGTCACAATTTAATACTATCCCTCACTCCCAATCAACTCAAAGTGAGAGAGTTTAGATCTAAAATCCAAATCCAAAAACAATACAAAACGCATCTCTAATCTCAATTATTCCATTATTCCTCAAATTCAATTCAACTTCATCCCTTCCACTTCAACCTTTCGTAGGGTTAGGGTTAGGGTTGACCTTCAAAAATGGCGGTTTCTGATGGCGTTGTGAAGAAGGTTATCCTCTCATACACCTACGTCGCAATCTGGATCTTCCTCAGCTTCACCGTTATCGTTTACAACAAATACATCTTAGATCGAAAGATGTACAATTGGCCTTACCCGATCTCGCTAACCATGATTCACATGGCTTTTTGTTCTTCACTCGCTTACGTTCTTGTTCGTGTTTTCAAGCTTGTTGAACCTGTTTCAATGTCACGCGATCTGTATCTCAAATCTGTTGTTCCAATCGGTGCACTTTATTCGCTTTCGTTATGGTTTTCGAATTCTGCGTATATTTATCTTTCTGTTTCGTTTATTCAGATGCTGAAAGCGCTTATGCCT
The DNA here is from genome assembly GCA_018208015.1 of Medicago ruthenica. Taxonomy (NCBI): domain Eukaryota; kingdom Viridiplantae; phylum Streptophyta; class Magnoliopsida; order Fabales; family Fabaceae; genus Medicago; species Medicago ruthenica. The sequence goes on along the minus strand of CM031378.1, from coordinate 89,182,380 downwards.
GTCGCTGTTTATTCGATTGGTGTTTTGTTTAAGAAAGAAGGTTTTAAGAATGAAACTATGGCGAATATGATTTCGATTTCTCTTGGTGTTGCTGTTGCTGCTTATGGTGAAGCTAAATTTGATACTTGGGGTGTTACACTTCAGCTTATGGCTGTTGCTTTTGAAGCTACACGTTTGGTTTTGATTCAGATCTTGCTTAATTCGAAGGGGATTTCGTTGAATCCGATTACTTCGTTGTATTACATTGCACCCTGTTGTTTGGTGTTTTTATCTGTTCCTTGGCTGATTGTTGAGTATCCTTCATTGAGGGATAACTCGAGTTTCCATTTGGATTTTGCAATTTTTGGGACAAATTCGCTATGTGCTTTTGCTTTGAATCTTGCTGTGTTTTTGTTGGTTGGGAAGACGTCGGCCTTGACTATGAATGTTGCTGGGGTTGTTAAGGATTGGTTGTTGATTGCATTCTCGTGGTCTGTGATTAAGGATACTGTTACGCCGATTAATTTGATTGGTTATGGGTTGGCGTTTTTGGGGGTTGCGTATTATAATCATTCAAAGTTGCAGGCTCTTAAGGCTTCCGAGACGCAGAAGAAGGCTCAACAGAGTGATGAAGAAGCTGGAAGGTTGTTGGAACAGAGAGATGGAGAAGGGACCGGAAGGAAGAGCGACAGCCAGAACTGATTCAACTGGTCGATCTCATTTTTGAATACGAAATTTGTTACTTTTGGATGATGCACTATTTGTTTTTGGGTATATGTGGTTGTGTTATGTACTACTTTTAGGTAATTGATTAATTATTGTTACTAGTATTATTATATTTATTGTTATGTTACTTTGCTTCTGCCTGTTTCATTTCAGTTTTTTGGTTCGTGGTAGCTGTGTATTGTGTCTGAGATTGACTTTTGTCTCATATATGCTGATTCACTGTATCATATTTATGATTAGATAATGAATTTAGCTTCCTTGATGCTATGAAAACTTGTTATTGAATTGCAGTTTTTGATGGTTTTACTGGTTTAACATTGAAAAACTATAAGGATTGCAGTTTTTCGTTGTTAATTTGTTATTGTCTTACTGAACATACTAAATTTTTGTTTATACTTGTCGCCATTGCTGCATTTGTTTTCTGCTGGTGCATGGATCGTTCTTTCTGTCTTTCTTATAGTTTTCATTTGATACTATTGATGGACTTGTCTAAAATTCTATAAACTTTGACCAATAATAATACAAGATTATAGTATATTAAACACCTTTGCATTCAAAACGTGTCTATAAATTCCCAGACACACTGTTATTTAGTGATTTGATCAATAGATTTTTGTGTATGAGAGAAAACTCTGCCAAAATGCTTTGCTCATATGCTCAAGAGAAATTTGTCATGGAAGAATGGTTCCAATATATGACAATACTCTAGTTAATTAGAGGTATAAGTATGAAAGTGTCATCGTAATGCAGCAAGCAAGATGTTTAATGTTTTTGTGTGATTAACTAGATCACATGCAGTAACATTTTTAATGTAACACAAGATGCTCAATTCAAAATTGAAAAACCTTTTCTCTCGAACAAAAATGCTTTGAGCAAGGAAAGTTCCGATTGTTTGGAGAGAAATTAACTGTAACGATATTGTCACAATATATTATTATAAGTGGTCTAGATGTGCTAAGTGGAAGTCAGAGATTAAGCAGGATAGTCTTTGAGTTTTATTACTTGTTATTGTTTAAGAAAGTATATGTATCTATGCCGGTGTATGTTTATGATATCTATCAATGGATTACTCTTTCTCATTTACACTAATGAAATGCATCTTATTGTGGGAGTAGTAGAGAAATTTTAGTATGTAAGATTCCCTGAAACGCATCTTTGGTTTTGGTTTAGCTCTACACTCTGCATGATCAACTACTCATTTCTTTTAGAACCACCATTTACATTGTTTCAAATATCAAATAAATTTTCAAGTTAAGATTTCTGGCCGCTCCTTTAAAGATGAAGAATCTCCTTGTTTGATAATGGTTTTCTTGTTTCTTCAACTGTTTTATGTGCATATGATATGGTCATACAAATTTACTGGACTTGTGTTGTGTGACCTTTGATACATGTATGATTTTAGCTTTCTTTCTACCGACTGATGTGCAATCACCTCTGCTCATTTCCTCACGTATATCTTGTTAGTTGTTACCTCTATTGGTTGGTATTGATTGCAGCCATTTCACGCTTCATTGTGTTTATCTTGATATGTTGCTTTTCGGAGTATGCAATACTCTGCAATTTACCTGAAGGCACATCTCTCTTTAGTTGAACTAAGTGAATTTCATTATCATTGTTCTATGAGAGAAATCCAAAGTTTTGTTATCATCTCATCTAGGCAATTAGTGATCTTATCACAAGCTTAAACTAGACCTATATGTTTCATTACAATTACTCAAGTATTTTTATCTTATCTTTTGTTAGCATAGTGGAAAATATTCAAACCTTTTCAAGTTAAAACCAGGGGATTTACGAAATATAAATAGAAATCCACGTAATTAAGCAAGGCTAATCTATTAGTTAAAACTTAAAAAGGGGTCAATTCCGTACATTGATTATTTACGATATGATGGACGTACCTTATAATATTGTTTGGAAAACGACATGACTTTAATTAAAGTGGTGGGTAGAGACGTCAAACAATTAATGAAAATCTAACCTGTAGACTGTAGTGTTGGAAGTTTTTTTTTTTTCTTTTTCCTCTTGACAGTTACTATTTCCTCTGGTTTTGAATACGATCAATAATTTTTTTTAAAATTGACAACCGTTCCAATTTTTTTTTTTATATATTTTCATAAAATTTACAAATTTCTCCAACATTCACTTTTCTATCTGTCAAGACACAGTTACTCACTTAATATACCAACAAAACCTTCTCCTTTTTGGTGGTTCGAATTCTCAACACACCCTCACCACCTCTGTTTTGACGGAGGATGTGATTATCGTGTTGCTAGCTTAGCTTCTAACTTGCAGAGGGGGCAGTGTTTTGTTGGAGCCTGATTGTTTTGATCGTGTAGAGGAGATATCTAGAGGGCAAGTTCCCTCACTTGACCAGGAAAGCTTTTATGATATCTCTAGGACAATTTTCGTTATGGCATTTTCGATGCATGTTCTTCCCCAACATATCTAGCTTTTAAATTTGTGGTATCTGTGTGTTGTTCTTTTTTCTGGAGTTTTTTTTTGTAAGCCTCACTTTTTTGCATTATAAGTTTTTCTTTTTAATCATATTATTGGTCCGAATTACTCATCAATCTTTACCGAAAAACCTAGTTGACTAGGTTTAGTGCGGTTTTTCCTCCTAACTACTTTTTTTTAATCCACAAGGTTTGAACTGATGTCATGTTTAAATAATTTGATTATAGAATATAGATTATAGTTGTCTATTGGTCTGAGATTGACGTTTGTCTCATATATGCTGATTCAGTCTCTCGTATTTTATGATTAGACAATGAATTTAGCTTCCTTGATGCTATCAAAGCTGATGGCTTTACTGGTTTAACTTTGAAAAACTACAACAACTGCATTTTTTCTTTGTTATTAAACATGCTAAATTTGTGTTTATACTTCTTTTCGTTGCTGCATTTGTTTTCTGCCCGTGCATGGATTGTTCTATCCGACTTTCAACTATACATTTCATTAGATTAGATGGTATTGATGGAATTATCTAAAATTCTATAAACCTGGATCAATAAAAGTGGCATGATCTCATACATATTTCAAATGATTGACAATAACAATAAGCAGATATACAATTTTATTCTAGCTTTGATCTAAATCATTGAAAGAGTTAACTAAACCTGCATGAGTTGTTGATTATGAAAAGTTTCAAGAGGAGGCTTTAGTTATTGGATCTGATCATTTAGGATACGAGTTTGAAACTCCAGAATTTTCTCTCTAACAAACATATTTAATGATCATTTAGCTAGATGCTTGATTCCAGTTTGAAACTCCAGAATTTTCTCTCTAACAAATATATTTAATATCAAAATGCTTTTAGCTAAAACAGTTCTGCTTGTTTGAAGAGAAATTAACAGCAAGAATATTGTTGCAATATATTACCAGTGCTCTAGATGTACTCTATGAAAGTCAGAGAGTAAGCATAGTCTTTGTGTTTTATTATTTCTTGACAAAGGATATGCATCAATGCTAGTTTATGTTTCTTATGTTGATTAATTATTGTTTCATATACACTCTTATGAAATACATTTTATTGTGGGAGTAGTGGTGAAATTCTACATTCGGCATGATCACCGTTTCATTTAATGTTTCTATTTTTGTTTCATTTACACTCTTATCAAATCGATTTTCAAACCCAGACGTAGAAGAAAAAATGAATCTAACAACTAACTACTAACGTTTATCATTCAAAAAATAAATAAATTGATTTTCAAGTTCGGACTCCTGGTCACTGTTTTATGTGGATTTGCTTTACTCATTCAAAAATTTTCCTCACGTATATCTTGTTACCTCTATTGGATTGGTAGTAGTGACTGCAACCTTTTCACGCTTCATTGTGTTTATCTTTTGATATGTTGTTTTTCTGAGTATGTGTTGCATATGATGCCCTAGAATTTCATTTTCATTCTTCTAGGAAAGAAATTCAAAGTTTTATTATCATCTCATCTATGCATCAGTGGTCTTGCTACAAGCTTACAGGAAATTCAATAATACATTTTTTAGAAATTGACAACCATTCCGCTTTTTTATATTTCCATAAAATTGACAAATTTCTCACATCTTCCCCTTTTTTTTAAGAGACGGAAGATCAATTAACGCAAATATCACAGTGACAAAATCTATCTTGAGACTCTTATTCATACTTGGTATATGGACAAAATCTTCTCGTTTTTTGTTGTACAAATTCTTTTTTCTATTTTTGACGAAAATTGTTGTACAAATTCTTGACACACATAACACATCCTCACCACCTCTGTTTTGATAGCGGAACCGATTTTCGTGTTGCTAGCTTAGCTTCTAACTTGGATAGGAGCAATGTTTTGTTGGTGCTCTTTCTTCTGGAGTTTGAGTTGTAACTTGTAAGCCTCTATAATTTGCCTTAAAACTTTTTTTTCTTGCTGATCCTGTTTTTGTTCCAAATTATCAGTTCTACGATGATTAATCTTTACCAAAAAAATTAATTGACTAGGTTTAGTGTGGTCTTTCCTTCCAAGTGAGTTCTATTTTAATCCACAAGGTATCGTGTTTAAATAATTTGATTATAGTTTAACTCGAATCAACATAAAGTTGCCTTCAAGCATTTAATAAATCCATAGGAAAAATTGTAAATTATGCCAAGTAAATCATTTCTTGTAGAGAATCCATTTGGTAATTTAAAAGCTAACCATATATATATATATATTTGGTTATGGGATCCTAATATCACTATTGTTGAGTTAAGTGTGAGTGGTTAGTCTTCAATTATAAATGAGCTAAAAGTTCGATATATAGACAAGCAATCCATATTTTCAACGTCTCAAGGTTTTGTATGGAAATGAAGTGTCACAATCTCTTAGTGGTCCACTGGTCCTGGATCATTAGTTTATTGTTACTCTTGCCACTTCTCAATACTCTCAACAAATGGTATCATAGTCTTTGTTAGACTTGATGGGGGAGCGGGATTCGATCCTATTATATTGAATACTTGTATCAAAAGTATTCTTAGCATTGTAGTCAGGAGGTGTATACGACTAGCTATAACTGCAATGCAATTATAAGAAGTGAGAGACTCACACTTGAGAGAGATTGTTAGTCTACATCGATTATGAATGCATTAAATGTTGGATGTATAAGATATATGACTCATATGCCCAATACTTTAAAATTATGGGAGCTGATGTGGTATATCGATATTTTAATGGTCTTCAATCATCAACATGTTGTTGCCTCTTCTGATGCTGTCTCAAACTCCTCAACAACTATGAATAAGTAACTTTCCTCCAAAAAAAAACTATGAATAAGTAACTTGAATTTCGGGTAAAAATGCTAAATTTTATTTGTAAGTTTTTAATATGCAAATATTGAGCATAATAACCAAATAAAACTAATTTTTAAAAAAAAATGAACCTAATAATATGATAAACAATACTCCCTCTTTTCCGTTATAACTATCTCATTTGCAATATCTATATGTCTCAAATTAATTATTACTTTAAATATCAATGAAACATTAATCTCTTTTCACCGAAATACCATTATTTTTTGTATTTTAATTCATCTAACTACTCAATCAACTATAATTAATAAAAAAAATTAGTATATAAATTAATTTCTCATTAAAATCAACACAACTAACCATTTTATTAAGAATCTTACGCAACTCAAACGAGACATTCACTGATGAGATGCGTAGACTAAAAAACTATTTGTAAAAAGCATGGTGAGCTATTTTTGTATAAATGGTAGTAAGGTAGTTCTTGTATTGAAGTCAAATTTGAATTCAATTGCATACGTTTACATCAAAATTGTATTCAGTTTACATTTGTTTTTATATCATCATTTGATGATACGTGCTGATAATGAAAACATAGTTGAAAATTTGACTTGATCATTAATTTGGTGAACTTAGTTCATGAACCAAACGAGATAAGTATAAGCTGAAAATTAAATTTGTTATAAATGAGTTGAACTAGAATTATATATAGTTCGACATGTTTGGTTCATAAGTTGTCTCGATTATGTATATAGTATACACACACGCACACGGAGGAGAAATCATATCACACCGATATATATTACATTAATGTTACAACACTTAATATCAATTTACTCCAAACATATTTTTTAAATTTGATCGTTAGATTATAATTTATATCATACAGATTAACTAGATAAAACTTTACACAAATCCAAAACCATTTAATATTTTTTTGTGTGTTAACTATCCGGTTCTGAGAGGAAAGAAGCACTAATAACCCGGAGTTCGATTCGGAGATATGTTACGTCTAACCACGAATTGTTTCGACCAGAAATCAAACTTGGGTTCTCCTGAACGATTTGTTCTAGAGGGAGCTTATCAACCATTTGGACCTAATCTGATTAAAATAATTTGAAATGTTATTTAAACTCACCAAAATTAAGGGTTTTACATATTTATTCACGTTTAAACTTTAAATTTATTCTATCATTTATACATGTCATGCTTGAGACAACTTTTATTTTAATTCAATATTATTTATCTTTTTAAAAAGAATTAATTTAAAAGGTCAAAGATCTGAATTTCTTGACCTTTTTATGAAAAAAAAAATGATTTTTGAATTATGTTATTTGAACAAACAAACTGAATCGAATTGTTGGTGAAATTAAAACGAGATGAGTTTGAGTTAAAAAAAGATATTCATATCGATTTTGAGTTGAGTTTTGAGCTGAATCAGTTTTTATTGAGTCGAGTTAATCTGATGCGAGTTCTAATCGACTTAGATTTTTTTTTTTGCCCTACCCAAGTGCTACCTATATTTGACTTTCTTTCTCTTTCCCTAAAAGGAAAGTTTTCCCTCGACCACACTTACCAGATATCAAAGCATTGGTTGAGATGAGAATAAACTTGCGGCCAATTATGAAATGTCAGATGTGGCTGCTGTTTACCACCAGTGCTTCCATACACGCCCATGTCAGTTCATATATTTCTTCAACGTCTCATAACTGAAATGATACCTATACCGAAGAGTAGAAAATCTGGACCTTATATTATATGAATGTAATGTTATGTTCCTTTCAGATTCTGATCATATCATGAAAAGCAAAAACGGAAGTTATGTATACCATCATACACTACTAGGAAAAACAAAATTAGTGACGGAAAAAATAAAATCCCTCACAAATTTCTTAGTCGCAAAATTTAGTGACAGAATTAGAGAGAAATTTCATGTTTTCCGTCACTAAATTTCCCTCACTGATTTTTGTTTTTTTAATAGTGATACCATGCATGTCACTTTGAATCTATGGATATATATTGCTCAGTAAAGTAGTGTGGAAGAAAAAACTGGTGGTAGTAAGAGTACCCCAACAAAAGTCAGTGGACCAGAGTTGGATTCAAATCTCTATTTCGATTTTGTTTCTAGCATTCCGTTTATTGCACATTCCAAAATTATTTATTTTTGGTAGAATTATTTTTATTTTTTGAAAGAGGGGAATTATTAATTGTAAATTTGTAATTATAATGCCACATGTACCAGAACAAAACTTATGCTACTAGTGAACATTCTTTGCTTTCCATCTACATTTTTTTTCGAGGTGCATTCCAGTAATTTTTTTAACTTGACTCATTTTTTATGGATTATTTTCTTTTAGTTTAAAAAGAAAAAGAAAAAGTTGACCCCTTGTTTAGGTTCTAGTTATAGACTTATAGTGTTTCTCTTCTACATGATTACCCCTCATTTCTAATTTTCTATCACCATATATCTTAGTCTTAATTATAAACTAGACTCTAACCCGTGCGATGCACAGATTTTTGTAGAGTTTCATATATAACATCAATTGTTATAGTTACATTAAATTTTGTTTCAAATACTTTAAAAAAGTAAAAAACAAAGATAGACTGCAATAAAAATGACAAATCAAAAAAAAATGTATATAAAAATCTCATCAAGAATGGTTCAATCGCAAAAGTATGAAGTCTAAAAATGAAAAGAACGTGATGAGTAATCGAAAAAGAAAAATACACTCCTTTGTGTAACCGAAAGAAAAAAAATAATAAAAAGGAACCGCAATAGCATTAATGGCTTTAAAAAAATGTAAAAAAAATGATCTTTAGTGCGTTATATTCATTTTGGAAGCAACATTCTTTCAGTAAAAGTGGTAAAAGATTTAAAGTGCTGTCATGTGCTACCTGATTCAATTCCTTGCAGACCTTTTTTTTTATAAAAATTAATAAGGTCCGCCAAAAAGGGCGGGATTAGGGTTATTAGGTTTAAATGCATGATGGTGAGAGGGATGAAAGTGAGTGAGAAATGATTTAGAGATTGTGAGATTGAAAGAAAGAGGACCCGAGATTTGTGTTGAATATATAAAAGTGAAGCAATTACATTTCATCAAAAACATCAGTGCCCTAGTGGTAAGAGTTGTGAATTGGTAGCATATGATATTTGGTTTGATCTCTAGTAAGAGTTTTTTCATAAATATTTTTAAAACTAAAAATTAGATATATGAAAAGGTTAAAAGACATGTCATTATGTGTTTCTCATGCAATAGAATTATAGAAAACAAAGAAAAAGTTTTTTCTTTACAATGTTAGTAACAGAAACCTTTTCTTATAGAATTTCTTATGATACATATATTTTTATAATCCTTTTGGATTTAAAATTTTCTCTAAGAGGAAATTATAGCTAACTTAAACTCGTATATTATAGCCTGAAATCATATATTTTTATAATCTCAAAGGCATGGCGGAAAGTTATAGCGGGAAGTTAATAAAAACATGGTGTAGTTACCGCGGTAATAGTGGTTCTATAATAGGAACGTGGAGGGAGTGATGCTTCAATTTAATTAATTATAATTTTAATTCATTAGTATAGGGAAAAAATGTGGAGGAGAGAAGAAATGAGAAAATGGCATAAATGTTGCATATTAAGTTTGGAAGCAAGATTATTTTAGCAGAAACTTAGGTGGCCGAGTGGTAAAACATGTGTTGTGATAGTATTTGGTGCACGGTTCAACTCTTGGTAGGAATTTGTTTTCATAAATTTTTTTCAAAACCAAAAATTAGGGTTAGTCATAGAGTTAGGTCAAGACTACCTAACATTTAGTATTACTAGACTCTAACCCGTGCGATGCACGGGTTTTGTATAGCTTCATATATAACTATCAAATGACTATATTATTACTTTTATAGTTATATTCAGTATTATGTTATCAAACTATCTCAAAATGTAACAAAAATAAAAGATGGACTGCAATAAAAATGACAAATCAAAAGAAAAATATATACAAAAGCTAGCACCAAGAAATTGATCGTATAGCTTCATATATAACTATCAAATGACTATATTATCACTTTTATAGTTATATTCAGTATTATGTTATCAAACTATCTCAAAAAGTAACAAAAATAAAAGATGGACTGCAATAAAAATGACAAATCAAAAGAAAAAATATATACAAAAGCTAGCACCAAGAAATTGATCCTAACCGCAAAAGTTGTTAATCGAAAGAAAAAATAAGGAAAAGGAATTGTTATTTAGTAACCGAAAGAAAAAAAAAAGGAACGTTACGTGGTAATTGAAATAAAAAATAATAATAATAAAAAGGAACCGCTAATAATGAAAAGGAACTACTATCAAAAAAGGAATTGCAATGGCGTTAGTGACTTTTAAAAAAATGACATTTTCATGTGTTATCTGATTCAATTCCTTGCATATTTTTTTTTTTCATAAAAATTAATTAGGTCCGTCAAAAAGGGTGGTGTTATGGTTATTAGGTTCAATTGCAAGATGGTGAGAGAGATGAAAGTGAGTGAGAAATGATTTAGGAATTGTGAGATTGAAAGAAAGAGGACCCGAGATTTGTGTTGAATACACAACATTGAAACAATCACATGTCATAAAAAACATCAGTACCTTGGTGGTAAGAGTTGTGAATTGAAAGCATGTGGTACCTGGTTCAATCCCCATCCGAAGTTTTTTTCATAAATTTTTATAACTAAAAAGTAGAGCTAATCATTAGGGTTAGAGCAACACTACTTAACATTTAGTATGAAAAAAAGAATAATGAAGAAAAAGCTAAAATTCACACAATCACATAACAAAATCAATAATTTTCAAACCCTAATGTCAAGGATTCGAAATTAACAAAATTCAGACAATCAATATCAACATTGGTCATAATTTTTTGTCAATTCGATGAAAGATGGTGTGAATCGGTGAGAGAAAGCGAGTTATCGGCAATGACATTTACGGCAGTCAGTTGTTGGTGAGGTGGCAGTTGCGGCGGCGGTGTGATGTGTGTGGATCAGTGAGAGAAAGTGATTTTCCGGCGGTGGCAGTTACGGCGGCATGTGTTGTTGAAGTGGCAATTGCAACGGTGGCGGGATGTTGTTATTGGGGTCACCGGCGGCGGTGAAAATGAAGTTGAATCGCATGATGTGTGTGAATGACGTTCAATTCGTGTTCAAATGATGTTGGAATTCAGGGTTGTGAGAATGACTTAAAGTGAACTCGCATTTGTGCTAGATAAATAAAATGAAAGCATAACAGAATTTCTTTTACAATTCAAAGAAAAGAATATGCTTTTAGGTTCAATATAGACTTATAGGCGATTAGATACTAAAATTTTTTTTGATATTTATAAAATATGTCACAACTTTTATAGAGCGAGTTTATTACTTAAAAGACATTTTTAGTCTCATTTGATATTTTGTGTTTAATGTTTCACTTTTTCTTTCACGACGATATATACTTTGTAAAAGAATCTTACTAATTTATGCATTTAGAGCACATGTTAAGAAAATTAAAAGTGAAAATTTTACATAGAAAAAACAATATTTTAACTTTTTTAAAAAGTTTTTTTTAAGGGAACTTTTTCAAAAAGTTAAATCCACAACTTTTTAGACGGATATTCTATATTGAGTTTTTTAACATAGACACATGTTAGCATTTGATTTTGTAAAAATATAAAAAAAAAGTTACAACAATCAATAACTGCATCATCATTAAAACATTTTATTTTTTTTTCTTCTTACCAAAGAGGGTATTTATTTGAAATTTGAAACCAATTACCTTCTACCGATCTAGTTACAGTGAGCAAGAGGATAGAGCAAATTGATTCATAGTGTTTTTTTTAGAGAAACTTGATTCATACTAGAGCAAGAGGATATAGCAAATTAATCATTTTTCTTCTGTACACTCTTTTTTGTGGGTTTTGCTTGGTTCGTTTATACTTTATGTTAATATATACCGTATGTAGTTGATTCTCTAGGATGACTTTATGTGAGATATGTTATATATATATATATATATATATATATAGTTGACTTTCTTGTGAGTATATATATATATATATGGGGCATATCAAGTGAGAATGGTAATTTTATATGAGAATGATAGGAATAATTATGGACCTTTGGATTAGAATTGATGTCAGAGATTAAAAGGTCATACTTAATAGCTCACGTGACTGGTGTTGTTATTTCTTGGCAACAAAATATCGCTGACGTCATTTTCATGTTTTCCAAGACCACACTGCTATGAATCTCTTTCTTCTCTCTCGCTCACGGCTCACCTATCACAATCACCATAATTTTTTGAGTTTCAATTTTTTCTCCAAAATTCTCTCAAATTTGATTAGAGTGACTGAATTGACGGTTTCAAGAATATTGGAGGAACGTCATGGAGTTTAGATCGGAGGAACGTCGCGGAGGAACGTTGATGTGGGTTACGTCGTCGATTTTAAAGGACGGCGGTTCATGTAGTTTTGGCATGCGAGGAGGGAACATATTAGCGTTTAGAGACTGGTTAAGCTGCGTTTTGAAGTTACAATATTTTATTTTGGAATAAATTAATTCAACAAGCATATAATACAATTAAAGAATACATTAAATCCATGTTAATGGTGGCGATGTCGGTTGCACAATAATGGTGGAAGTTGTGATTTATTTTCCTTCTTTCAATTCATACGTGTTTCCAAAAACAGAGGAAAATGGAAGAGAAACAAGATGATGTGAGAACTGAGAAGAAAACAAGTCACGTGAGCTACTTAAGTATGACCTTTTAATCTCTGTCATCAATTCTAATCCAAAGATCCATAATCATTTCTATCATTCTCATATAAAATTATCATTCTCACTTTATATGCCCCTATATATATATATATATATATGGGAGAATAAAATTTGAATCTAATTATAAACAATTTATTCCTTTGATCATATCATAAAAAAAAAAAAACCTTTCAAGTGCTGAATAGACAACAATAAAACATGAAAGAATATACCATGCATGTTAATGTAACTATATCCTCCGGCTCAATACATGTAATTAGGGGTGTGGATGGTTTAAAAACTAGTTCCTGAAACCACTTCTCTAAAAACCGGTTTTAAGGTACAACCAGTTCAGATATGGTTTGTAACCGGTTTGTTGTAAAAACCAGTTTTTTTAATTCAAAATCCAGGTTTTAATTCAGTTTCCAAAAAAACTAGTTTTTCATTTTTTTTTGAAAATACTAGATTTCATTCAACAATATATATCTACTTCAAAAAGAATCAAACCGGTTTTAAAACTAGTTTTTCAAGTCACAACTAAATCAATCATTGTACACCAATAATAGTTACAATAATCCAAAAAAACAAAAACTAAATAATGTTTCACTGAAAACTTAGTAGGACCCATTACAGCTCCACATGTACACCATTACCATCCTAATGCTATTAGGAATGGCAGGACAGTCAGCATAAACGCCTCATAGGAAAATGTTGCAGAGCCAGTATACCCTTTATCATTCTCCTTGAATTTGTCGGCTAGTCCCTGAAATACACACATACTAAAGTCAAAAATTTTATCTTGCCACAAGGAACATATCATAAATTAAATTTTAGCTACTAAGTTAGAACAAAATTTATGGCTCATACTAGGATATCAAACCAGGTTGAACATGTTTCATTTATTCAACTGAATAAAACAAAAAAAAATCACAAAAAGGAATGTGTACAATGTTTCATTTCCCTGAGAGATGTTGGTTATGTCATAATGTTTCACTGAAAACTTAGTGCAGAATATTGAAAATTTCTCTCAAAAACGATCTCCAATTTATTTCGAAGCATTAGAAAGTAATTGACAGTATTTTGTGATGAGTTGAAGGCTAAGAAAAATGGATGAGAGAAATAACTTCAATCATCATCAAGCCTCACAGAAGCCAAATAGCCATCAAGATTTAATTGAGAAAGAATATCTGCAAAACACAAACATTTCATTATGTATCATCATTTTGTAACCAAAGATGAATTTAATATAGTAAAGATCATCTTCTAGTCTTACCTTGCTCAAGTTCTTGTAGAGTGTTAAGATCATCATTTGTAACCAAAGATGAAGTCTCAATGTCTTGATCTTTTACTTTAAGCCAATCTTGGGTGCAAACCAATGCTTCCACAATTGTTGATGATAGAGAACTTCGATATGGATCAAGCACCCTTCCTCCGGTACTGAAAGCAGATTCAAAGGCAGCTGTAGAGAAGAAAAGCTAGAACATAAAAATCTCACTGAATCGTACCTGAATCACGTTTTCGCACTGAATCCCGTTCTGAATCGCAGTTTTCGAATCCCGTTTTCACCCAAAATCTCTATGATTTGGCATATTTGTTGCTAATCGCGTTCAGCTACGAAGAAAAAAAGATCAGGTCTGTGTGAATCGTGTTTGTGCTTAATTGCTTTTGTGTGCTTGCGTTTGTGCTTGCGTTTGTTCTGAATCGTGTTTGGTTTCTGAATTGCGTTTGTTTCTGAAAAAATAAACCGGTTCTAAACCGGTTTAATAAAATCATAAACCGGTTTTAATTTTTTTAATTTATATGGGTTGGTTTGGTTTTTAATTAATTAGATTGGGTTTTTGAAATATGGATATGGTTTGGATGGTGATTTGGTTACCGTTATCCAGTAACTTTGCACACCCCTACATGTAATTGAATTATTGAACTTGAACCATGGAACCAAAGTGGAATCACGTGTGACTGTAGTAAGAATTGGATTGTTTGCCGTCATTATTATGGTTTGATCCAAACGTCAATTATTTGTCCCCAAACCCTAGCTTTCGGATTAGAATGAACTTCCAAATTTAGGTACCGTTTGACCCGACTTTTTTTCTACTTCTCTACAATTTTAAGGAGAAGGTAGGTCAAACACAATATCTATTAAGTACTTACTAAAAAAATATTTTAAACATTTTTTCCCTTCAAAAAATATTTTAACATTTTTTTATTTATTATATATTTGTACAATATTTTGCCAAACAACTTATAACTTAAAAATAACTTTAAAACTAAAAAAATAATAAAGTAACAAAACAACTTTA
Organism: Medicago ruthenica; assembly: GCA_018208015.1. Classification (NCBI taxonomy): domain Eukaryota; kingdom Viridiplantae; phylum Streptophyta; class Magnoliopsida; order Fabales; family Fabaceae; genus Medicago; species Medicago ruthenica. The sequence continues at coordinate 89,167,368 of CM031378.1, read as the reverse complement.
ACTTCTTTCTTAAAACCGTTAATTTTAACTTTGTTTTAAAGTAGCTTTTGGACTGTAAAAAAGTCAGGCCAAACTGATGCCTTATTATAAGAAAGTACTAACAAAAGTTTTAAGGGGATGTTAAGGAAACCAACACAATATTTTTTTTTGAGAGGTGCGTATTCATTTTAAAAAAATAAAATAAAAATTGTAATTTTAAAAAAGAAATATATATTTTTTGTTTTCTTAACTAGTGTCTTTAGACCCAAGAACATTGGAATGTGATGGTGAAAGTTCTATTTCAACCAAATCAGAGGTCTTAGATTAGCATTCAACAATAAGATGAGGATATTAAACACCTTATAAAAATTCTCTTAAAAATTATTTTCAAAAGTATAGTATTATCTCTTGTGAAAATTTCACCTAATCATATAACACACCTTATATAAAACAACATGGTGCGACAAATTGATAGATAATTGAGTCATGATTCCTAATCTAATGTAGGGAAGAGCACACATTGGAAGAGGTCAAACACTAAAATAAGTATGTGTATCTAGAGGTTGTTTCTGACTTTTGAGTTAAGGTCTTTATTTAGGTACCGTTTGACCTGACTTTTTTTTTTCTACTTCTCTACAATTTTAAGGAGAAGGTAGGCCAAACACAATATCTATTAAGTACTTACTAAAAAAATATTTTAAATATTTTTTCCATTCAAAAAATATTTTAACAATTTTTTATTTATTATATATTTATACAATATTTTGCCAAACAACTTTTAACTTAAAAATAGATTTAAAACTAAAAAAATAATAAAGTAATCAAACAAATTTAACTTCTTTCTTAAAGTCTTAATTTTAACTTTGTTTTAAAGTAGCTTTTAGACTGTAAAAAAGTCAGGCTAAACGATGTCTTATACTCCCTCCGTTCCTTTTTAATTGTCACTTTTGAAGAAAAAATTTGTTCCTTTTTAACTGTCACTTTCAAAGTTCAATGCAATTTTAAATAATGTTTTACCAATTTTATCCTTAGCTATTTATTACGGAGAGAGAAATATATGAGATGATATATTAAATGAATAAGGTTATTATAGTAAAAGTATAAATTATTGTATCAAAAGTAGTGACATTTATTAATTGTCTTGGTTTGTGTAAAATGTCAAAAAGTGACAATTAAAAAGGAACGGAGGTAGTACTTAATGGAATAACACTCTTCATCAAATTGAAGAAGTTGCTATCGCGGGGTTGGTTTATAAATAGGATGGAGAAAAATCCGGATGTGAAATTTTATGAATGATGGTTTAATCTCATTTGTTGTCTTCAGTCAGTTCAAGGCTTTAAACCTCTTTTATTGATGGATTAGAGCATCTCTTGTACTAATTAGTAATATTCTTTGCTTGTCGGAAAAAAATTCAAGGAGAACATGAGGCCTACTTTATGCTCTCAAGTAGAGTTTACGAGGACCTAAAATGACATGATTATTTAGAAAACAAAAAATATTAAATTACTTTATAATAACTTAGTTTTAGGGTGTTGCTTACATGTGGCCTTATGATTGTTTATGGATAAAAAAATAGTTTTTTTTTTGTCTTGAACAAAACAACTATCAAACTTTTCAAGAAATTGAATACACAATTTTGAATACAATGTTTTTATTTTATTTTATATTTTAGGTTTAATTGCAGTTTTAGCCTCCTAAGTATCACGAACTTGCGATTTTGGCCCCCTATAAAAAACAATAACAAATCAACCCCTTAAGTTTACCCCCTTTTGCACTTTTGGCCCCCTAGTCCAATTTTGACCCAGTCAACGCACACGTGGCACCTCACTTAAGTGAGTAGGATGTCACGTGTGCAATTTTTTATTTAAAAAATGAAAAAGGAAGAAACACGTGGCATTTTTATTTTTTTAAATAAAAAATTGCACATGTGACATCCTAGTCACTTAAGTGAGGTGCCACGTGTGCGTTGACTGAGTCAAAATTGGACCAGGGGGCCAAAAGTGCAAAAGGGGGTAAACTTAAGGGGTTGATTTGTTATTGTTTTTTTATAGGGGCCAAAATCGCAAGTTTGTGATATTTGGGGGGCTAAAACTGCAATTAAGCCTATATTTTATGCATATTAGCCTTTTCCATAGTATTTATTTGTGTTTAATTTAATTGTTATAATTTTAGTTTTGTTTTAATTAAGTGGTGCAAGTCCAAATGAGTCTAGAGAATTTTTCTTTCTTCAAATACACTTCTAAGATTCTCATTTTATAACTTTGAAATGAAATAGAATTGTTGTCTAATAAGATAAGATGGTGAGTGTGTTAAGTCCCCTCCTTGAGTTATTGCATAGAAATTGCTTGATTCTTTAACAATCGATTCCTGACTATTGTTGTGGTTTCAAGAATCTTGGTTATGATGAAAAAGATTAGTCAGACAACTATTCAATCATATATAGTTGTGTAACCAAAACAAAATCATATATAGTTGTGATGTCTTTTAATCTTCTCAACTTAATGTACACCAAAAAAAAAAAAAAACTTCTCAACTTAATCCACATTAGCTACTTCTTTTTCCTTTTATCTTCTACTTTGTGGCAAAAAATACTTGGTTAGGTTAGGTATGGATCTTGTTATTTCTGAAGCTCACTCTTGAAAAGTTCTTGAGGATGACATCAATTTTTTTTGAAATTGGATTCCTTGCCGTCGAGAGTTTTCCGCATTCACACTAGTCAAAAACAATTGAAAAAAATGCAGATTTCAATTTTGTTTTATAATTCAAAATATTCAGCTTAAACCATGACCGTCTGATCTTGATCGAATGATCACCGACATCTAAAATGGATAAATGCGTGAGTGCATGTAGCTGAATCCCTATATTTCAAAGAGACATCTATATGAATTTGGTGTGCTTATTAATGATTGTAGATACATTCTTCAGTCCAAACCGGTCTTTTTGGGCAGGTTTGGTAATATGGTTGCCCATGATTAGTTATGGTGGTCATATATTTGTCTAGTCACAATGATTTTAATTATTATGTTATTTCTTTTATCGCTGTTCAAATCTTCAGTCGCACATTTCCGGTTAAAAACGGATGAAGAATATGTTGACACTGATTCTAGTGTCCCCTCGTTCCTTTGATTTAATTGCAACCAATTACTGTTTACGTCCCCGACCGCACACTAAAAGCAAGAGGATAGAACTGCTTGATTCGTAGTTGCTTTCCTCATTTAATCATCTTTTTTTATGTACACAGTTTTTTTGGATTTGCTTGGTTCCCTCAAACAATTGACTTTGTTGATTCTCTTGGGCTTTGTTTGCAAGTTTGAAAGAGAAAGAAGGGGAGAATTTTGGAAAAAAAAGGTAAGAAGTAAGTGGAGTAAATAGAGACATTGAGAGATGAGGGTTTTGAGGGGTTAACTTTTCTTCATAATATAAAATCCTCTTCATTTGGGGAACTAAAAAATTGTATTGGACGAAAGTTTATATGAATTCTTTAAATTTAATCTATGTTGTTATAATATTTTTAATATTAAAAATATATGAATCATAAACATTAATTTATCATTCTCTGAAAAAATACTCATTCAAAAAAATGTGAAAGATTTCTCCATTTTCCTCTATATTTCTCACCCCCAAAGTCCTTATTTCCCCTTGTATCCAAACTCCCAAACAAAGTCTTAGTTGACTTTATGAAAATATGAAATCAGATTGCTATCTGATAAAAATTGGACATTCATTCAATTGTTACATCCGTGTCGAGATCGAATGATCCAAATTTTAATAGAGATTTTAACCTGATGTAAGGACCACAAATGTGCAGAAAGTGCATATGGATCTAATATTTGACGCGAAACTCATGTGTAGACACAACATTGGACATAAGATTTGGGCACTTTAAGAAAAAATGTAGAAAGAAAAAAGAATTATACAATACATATTTTTGAAATAAACAAATTACTTGTATGTCCAAAAACTTGTATTCAGGTATTTTCCATTGTTGACACTCATAAGAAAAAAATATTGTTTTAATGACAAAAATTATTTATGTTCGGATACACTCGGATAAAAATGAATTAAACAATTTTTAATATAAAAATCAAGTTTCTAGACTTAAAAACTACCGATCATAACTTCAAGTTAGAATTAAATTTAAAGAAAATATCATTCTACTCAAAAACGATCAAACCTATCAAAATTAATTTTACAAACGAATCAAATATAAGCTTCAGAGTCTTCCAACGGCATATAACTGTTTTGGAATGCTTATATGAGGAGGAGAATAAAATCTGTATTCAATTATTATGAATAGTTATATTCCTTTGATGTGATGGAAGAAAAGACACCAAAACATAAAGAATATACCATGCCACTGTAACTATCTTCTGACTCAATAGTCAATACTAGTAGTTGAACTTGAACCACCAAAGTGGTATCACCTGCAACTCTAGTTTGATTGATTGATGAGTATTTCAGCACCTTACGACTGTTGCATTTTTTAGTTGATATTATATTTCGAAAGTTAAAATAAAAAGTTGTTAATTATTTGTTGTTGATTTAACCATATGATATTTACTTGGTCAAAGCCTTATTTGTCAAATTCATTATATATTTATTTTTGTAACGGTTGATGCTTGACGGTTTGGTCAAAGACTTAAATCTCATTCCCTATTATTATGACTCAGTTTCCTTAATATAAGGAACAACTCACCACAACTCTCACCGATATATCCTTTATTTTTTTCTCCAAATATGGAACACGTAACTTACTACAATACAGAGTATTACACACATACATACTCTTTCACTTCATGTTTCTCTGTACACAAAATTATTTTCTCTCATTTAAATATTGAGTTTATGGGTTACATCTCCTGTTATCTTTGAGATAAATTTAAGCTGTTCTGTCACCTCCGGCTATGATTCATACCGGGGAAGGACCCGTTCTATCCTGGGGGGATATGCGCTTATGAGGCGGATAAAATCCTCAAGGATAATGACTATGTCACGTCTCAGGTTACATAATAGTGTGTTGTTTTGCAGGTTTCCTCTAATTTGATTTGTGAAGATTTTGATGGAGCGGTGTCGGCAACCAAATTCGATAAGTTCCTTGTGCTTTATTTTACTTTATTTTTTTAGTCATATTTACTTATTATGATATTTCTCTTTAATTTCTTATATGTGATAATTCCACATCTAATTTTTGCAACAATCTTGAGGATTTTATTAATTGTTTAATTGCAAAGCTGTAAAAAGAATCATGAAGCATAAGCAACCAGTATTGATATTATATGGTTTTATCTCCAATTACCATGTGACGTTTGGTTCATATTAATTTGAAGCAAAATTTGATCGGGTCATTTGTTTTGGAAAGGTTATAAATTTCATATTATTTTATCATGATCAAATATTATTTTTTGGTTTTTTCTTCACATGCCTTGAGTCGTCAAATGACATAGAATGTTATGGTTTTGTGATACTGGCTTTTTTGAATCAAGGTGAAATATTGCGTTGGCCACTATTTTGTTTTTTGTGAAAAAGTATAAATAAACCATAGTTGAAAACTAGAGAGAAATGCGAAATACAACTAGGATGAATTATAAACTCTTTTTGATGTGTCATACACATTAATTGTGCATAAGTGTTTATTTATGATGCGTAGTTTTTTTTTTTATTATGATGTGAAGTTTATTTACCATGAATTGTTAAAAATAAAATAAAAGTGCCATGATAAAGATTTATTAGATTATCTTGTGACATTGGATGGCAAGGACCCTTCATTTGGTTGACCATGGAGATGAGGTATGTTTACTTTGTGTGAACTTTGTTTAAATATATTTTGTTGTGGGGGCATATAATATGCACATTGTGAGAATTTATTTTGTTGTGTATATATTAATTACATGGTTTGAGATATATTAGTTTATTATGAAATATTACGTAATTATATCATTGGCACATCAAATGAAGAAATTCATGGAGATGCATATATTATATGTATGAGTGAAACAAGTGCAAGAGAAATGACGTCCAATAAAATTGTTTATGTGGAAAATTTATATTTATGTGAATTTATTTTCCCCAAATGTGGGGGTGTTGTCAGTTGAAAGTCTTCAAGTAGACCTGTGTAATAATTCTAATCATAGATTTAAATTTTTCTTTTATAGACATTGTCTCCGCTTAGAATTTATCTAAGTAGATATGAGAAGTATATAGAAAATCGGTGATGAGCCATTGTATTAAAATAATACGATGATGTTAATATGATATGATCCAATGAAAATAAATCTATGAGTAGATTTATCTTATTGATGAATATGTTGTCGCTTAGTAGACAACTAAGCAGACTTGCATAGATTTATTATGAAGAACAAGTTTATTATTGTTAACTTGGTAAATATGAGATTAATTGACTGAGAGACGTCTTAGTCAATATTCTTTGATGAAAGAAATTTGTGTCTTCATCAATGTGTGTAAAGTACGTACTAGTAAAGCCCCTGGGATGAAATAAATTTGTGAGCATCAAGGGGATTGAGACTTGCCAACGGAAATCGACAGGTGATAGGAGATCCCATGAAGAAGGTTCAATGTGGTAAGAACAAGACACTGCATTATTGAGAGGATAAACTATAATGCTTTCAACAATTATCATATATCTTATGGGTGGTATATGATTTGCAGCATAGACTTGATGAAATCGCCTATATGAGTGTCAAGTGGGGCCGCTTGCATAAAATCTTGGCAAAATCTCTAGAGCACTCATGATTACCAGGCACGCACATGGCCTATTAGCGCACAACCGTGTAACAGCAAGAATTGTGGGGGTGTAATGTGATTGTGAGACCTCTGACATACAACAAGTGTCTTGGGTTCCATAGCTTGCTAAAGCAATTCACTATGTGTTAAGTCTTATCAGTCTAGGACGGGGTCCATAGCTTGCTATACCGTTCCGATGCATTACATCTACGATGTTTACTCATAAAAACTCTTTTTAACTTTTTGTTGAGTCTTTAAGTGTTGGCTGCATTGTTTGGCAAAACCAAAGTATGGTATAGAAGCTTTTCCTTATGATGAACGTTTCTTCAGTTACAAGTTTTCTTATTTGAAGCCTTTCAGAAGCTGCAATCTACCTCAGAAGCTGAAATGCTCATCAGAAGCACTGTAGCACTTCAGAAGCAGTTTCAGGTTCTGAAGCCAGCGTTGACTTCTGTTGACCACATCAGAAGTTGGGTTTGCTGAATTGTTTTTGCACGTATCTTGGGAGATTTAGCAAGGAATTATGTTTATATAATTACTTCTAGAAGGCTGGTTTAATTGGAGAAGATATCTTTGAAGATTTGATTTAAAGTTATGAAAATACGTATTTTCTGTTTTAAATCTTTCAAAGATTTAATGCAGTTTTATTTGTTACATTATTGGATCAATCTTATTCCAGTAACAAATCAATTCAGAAGATTTGGAGCATAATTAAGAGGCTTGCTGAAGATTATAAAAGGAGGAGCTTTGCTATTGAAGACTTACGATTTTAGAGAGTCTTAATTCAGAAAAAGAGTCTGTGTGAGTTTTAAGCTTGTTAGCTTTGTTTTGTGCACCACTCATATGTTTTGAGTTGGTTTAGGAGTTTTATAGAGTTGTAATTCATTCTAAGCCTTTAGGTACGAATGAAGTTTTGTTATTGAAGTATTTCTTCAAAACAGGGTGTTTTTGTTAAGGGGTTCAGTAACAGGTTTGTTACTTGAATAGGAAGTTAGTGGTCTCTAATACTCAACGTGTTGGGTAGAATTCAAGACTAGGAGGAAGTTAATTGCTTAGGCTGGGAACTGGGAGTCAGTGTCTTGAGTCATAAGGATTAATTCCTATAGTGGAATTCCTTCCTGGATTGGTATCCCCCAGAGTAGGAGGTTTTTACTCCGAACTGGGTTAACAAACCTTGTGTGTTCTTTAGCTTTCCTGCACTTTATTTTCTGCTCTTGCATTGTGTTTACTTGTGCTCTGTTTTAGCATTTTATTGTGTTCCTGCGTTTTTGTTCAGAACCTGTTTGGTTCAGAACCTGGTAACTCTCTTATTGCCTGGCCAGAATTTCACTTTTTATTTTAACTTTTGAAAATATGTGGGGGATTGTTGTATTTTTTAGTTGATATTATATTTCAAAAGTTAAAATAAAAAGTTGTTAATTATTTGTTGTTGATTTAACCATGTGATATTTACTTAGTCAAAGCCTTATTTGTCAAATTCATTTTATATTTATTTTTGTAACGGTTGATGCTTGACGGTTTGGTCAAAGGCTTAAATCTCATTCTCTATTATTATGCCTCATTTTCCTTAATATAAGGAACAACTCACCACAACTCACACCGATATATCCTTTATTTTCTTCTCCAAATATGGAACACGTAACTTACTACAATACAGAGTCATTGCCAGTACAAGAAATATCCGCACATAGTATACACACATACATACTCTTTCACTTCATGTTTCTCTGTATACAAAATTATTTTCTCTCATTTAAATATTGAGTTTCTGGGTTACATCTCCTGTTATCTTTGAGATAAATTTAAGCTGTTCTAGCTTCCAAAATGATTAAATATACCGGTGCATATATAGAAAGATAGATACTCAAAATTTGACTTTCTAGCTTGATTTTATAATAGCTCATATGCAAATGCACTACAATACATATATAGTTATAGTTATACTACACAACCTCTTAATTAGTACATGCAATTATGCAATTCAGTGATACTTTGTAACAAAACAAAAAATTGTGTTAGCTTAGGATTTAAACCATGTATTTTGAGATTAAGGCGTGCATGGACTGATCACTAACCTAACCAACCATGTGTTATAATATGAACATTAGTAAAATATAACGACCAGTATTAACCGGTGTTACAAACTCGCATGAATTGTTTTCTTGCATCATATGACATAAGTTTATCTATAAATAAAAACAATTTTTAGATGCAAACATATATGAATTTGATACATTATAATCTTAAATTCTGCCAAAATATTATTTTTAATATATATATATATATATATTTTCTAAAGTAAGAGAGTAATCGATGAAACTTAAAATATCATTGATTGATACGGTTGAAGTGAATGTGCAATTCACTTTAAGAATTTCAAAGTCTTCTTTGTTGTTATCTCTATTTGTATACACCAATGAGACAAGTCAAACATAAAAGGCTAATGTGTTACATGTTTTGAAATTATTTGTGCAACCATTATCTTGATCTTCTTGTTCAAGTTTGCTAACATATCCTAACACAAGTCCTAACTGTTTTGCTTTCATAAATATTTCCATTTTACAGCCTATCCCCCTTAATCCATGTAAATTTGTAAAGCTATCAAATTTTAATCCTTTCGTGAAAATACAAGCTTCTCTCTAGTTTCATATTAAGTGTTAGATTTGAAATATTTGTTTGACTCGTATTATTTTTCATTTTATAATACTAATGAAATATTAATTATGTTTACCACTAATATACCTCTATTTACTCCTTCCGTCCCATTATAAGTGCACATTTTGTTTATTTCACACATTATCTTAAAATATATAAATGAAAGAGAGGAAAATAATTTTAAGTGTCTTGTCAAGTATCAGTGTATTTCTCATTATCATAAATGCAAAAGTATAATATATTAAATTGAAAATAATGAAAGTAGTATTAATTAGGGTTATTATTAGAAAAGTCAATTATTTTGGAATTTTTTTTTTTTGTAAATGGCTCACTTATTATACTTATTACAGGAGGGAGGGAGTATTACATTTCAATTCACCTAACTCTACTAAGTACTAGTATAATAAGAGTATTTTAGTTAATGAAATTCATTTTATCATAGAAATTAAAGTAGTCAATGATTTTCTTTTACGAAATATGTATAATCTTAAAATACAATTAAACACTTAACATGAGAAAGAGGAAGTAATTGACTATCACTTTTATTAAATTGGAACCTTGTATGTGTTTACTTCGGTCATAGAAGTAGAACACACAGCTTCTTCCCTAACTAAATAGATTTGTTGTGCATGAAAATAGGATTAGCTGCAAAATTTGGTGTGAAAATGGGTGTTCTCTTTATAAATTGAAACTATATATCCCTTAATAACGTACATAAGGGAAATATTGCAAAGCAAGCCTGATTGAGAAGAAAAAGTAACAAAGGGCTTTGAAAAGACCATATAATATGTTACAATTATACACATTGAAGCCAACCTAAACATTATTTCTTTAGTATCATCACTAAGAGTACTAAATCAAACTCAACCCATTCTTTGGATGCATGCACATAGCTTCCTACCTAGAAATCAAGAAAAGTGGCCATAACAATAATGATGATTAGGACTAATTCCCAATCCTAAGATATATACTTTTAGCACTTCTCCTCAACTGAGGATCCGTTGATTGCCCCCATTTGCATAGATGGCTTAGGTTTCTTAGGCTTGTACCAAAATGCACACACCAAAAATGCTACAAAGTTGATGAAACTAAGTATGGTAAGAAGTGCATAGAACAAGTCAAGCCTGCCCTTGTTTATATGGTCAGCTAACCATCCTTGTCCATCTCTAGTCCCAGTTACTTTCTTCACAACTGACACAAGGAAACTACTGACGAAGAAACCAAGTGATAAAGTTGTTAGGAAGAGACCAGTGCTCATTGTTTTCATTCCTTTTGGTGATTGTGTTATGAAGAAATCAAGTTGTCCTGTGTATATGAATGCTTCACCAGAACCAACCAAGAAGAATTGTGGGACTAGAAGGAAAACACTAATTGGTAGTGTTGTTTGGTTGCCTTTTACACCTTTTGCCACCGACAACCGTTTCACTTCAGTCAGAGAAGCAGCTGCCATTCCTAATGCCGACAACAAAAGTCCAATGGCAATCCTTTGTAGGTTGGAGAAACCTGCGATGCATAGAAAACAAGCAGGTCAATTGGTATAAACTGAGGAACACATCAATGGAGTACTAACTAGCAGGTCCAAGATTTAAACCTCAAAATTAACATAATCCACTAACATTTGTCAATATATATACATATATATGACAAATGCAATATGTTAGTTATTTTATATCAAGGATTGAGTGATTTGATCTCATTGGTACGGTCTACAACTTTGGTAAATTATTTGTATTCAAATTTGGCATTATCAGTTAACTATAAATATTGAGAAAATAGTGAGTAACATCGGCCGTTGATAATTAAATTAATAGTTGATATGTTATATGCATAACAGATGGAGTTGTTTTAAACCTGGTTTTCCATTCAATTTCTTCCAAAGGGGCATGATGATTCGGTCATTGACAGCAAGAGTGAGTAGGATTGCAATGACAAAGAAGACTGTAAGAGTTCCTGCAGGGATTTGAAAATTCCCAACATTCCTTTCCATGGTGGCGGCTTGTTCAACTGAAAAGGTGATCATTTGTGCATACGTGGTCCAAAATATGATGGTTGTGGCCCATATTGGTAGAAGTCTCACCATCATTTTCACCTCTTCTACCCTTGTCAGGGAGCATAGCTTCCAAGGGTTTGGACCAGAACCATATAGATCCTTGTCAAAATCACCTTCTACCACAATTGCTGCTTTCTCAAAAAAACTATACAAAATTGAAAATATTAGAAATAGTTAAATAGTGATCCTAACTAAGTTAACTAACTTAAACTAAACCTAACCGACTAGCAAAACTACCTAGAACATATTCCAACTAATTCTAACAATTCTCCCACTATATATATCTAACCAAAGAGAGTAATTGATATGCAGTGATAGTGTAAATAGTTATGAGCTTACCGGAACTGTTCTGTGTGTTCTATTCTTGAATCCTCTGGAGTGTCCTCATACAAAGATCCAACATTGTACGGAAGTTCCATCTTCCGTTTCTTTACCGATGCAACAATAACTTGGAAAATGTGGACAATAGGGCTTCCCAAACTCTTCTTGTATCTGTATCTTTTGGTTCCTGATAGGAATACCAAAATGGCTATGACCATAGAAATAGAACATATTCCATAAGCCCAACTTCTACTAACTTCATCTTGTATGTAAACAAGTATTGTGACAGCTGCAAGAGTTCCCAAACTGATGAAGAAGAAGAATCTATTGAAGAAAAAAGTCATTTGTGATTTCTCCTTCTCATCTTTCTCATCAAATTGATCAGAACCAAATCCTGAAATACTAGATTTAAGGCCACCAGTTCCTAGTGCAATAAGGTATAGACCCAAGTATAAGACTCCCATTTGTTTTCCATTCGCTGGCTTGCAACTTTCACCGGCATGGCAAGGTGGTGGACGTAGCTGTGGCAGTTTTGTTGAGATTGCTAATACTGCAGTACCCTGAAATCTCCATACCCTCCAAGTTAAATTTAATCTAGTGAGAAACTAAGAACACATACATTGATACTAATGTTTGGTTCGACTAACCATCAATTTAGTATCTAAACTTAAAATAATAAATGGTATCGTACGTTTTGTCACATGTGTCCTATCAGTCTTTGATGTTACATATTGACTAAGTATAAGGAACTAATCGCTTCGAAATGTTTGGAACAAATATTAGAAACTATTTATTATTTTGACTGAATTGCAGTTTTGGTCCTCTAGCCTATTTTTATGTCATATACTATTTTGGTCTCATATTTTTAATTTCGCAATTTTGGTCCCCTAAGTAGGAGAGATGGTGTAAGTTTATTTCGGCGGAATATAAATGAAACTTAGAACTAGTACTAATGTAACTAACCAGTGTTTGTATTGCAGAAAAGATTCCAATTGTTTTATATCTTCCAAGGAAGGAATCTGCTAGAAAACCTCCAAGCAAACAAAGGAGAAATGATGTGCCCATGAAATCAGTCACAGTATTTGCTGCAGTTGAGCTTGGCAGATGCATGACTCCCATCAGATATGTCACCAAATTGACTGCAATCCCCATGGTGGAGAGTCTCTCAACAATTTCAATCCCTGTAACAATTTTGACAAGTCCATTATACTCTAGGATTTCATCATTCACAGTAACTTTTTATTTATTCTAACAACAATAAATATTAGTATTTATTCAGTCACATCCTCTTCTTAAGAAGATAAAATTGATCTCTTATATTAGGCTTAATTGGTTCTCCTATTTTGTTAATTCACGAAAGGGAAATGTTAACGAGTGTTCCCGGGACACTTTTTAAGGACCTTAAGTAGGTAAATATTTATGAAAATGCATATAATCAATGCATTGAAAATCGAAATATTTAACTTTTTAGAAGAATAATTACTTATTTTAGAATGCTTAAAGAGTGCTCCGAAGACACTCGTTAACAAGACCCTTCACGAAAATAGTCCGCAATTGAACTTTTTGGTGTCTCTATTTTTACATTTATTACAATTTTCGTCCCAACTCATGTTTCTTGCCCTACAAATTATGACTTTTGGCGCCAAAGAATGTGAATTTCAGTCTCAAAGGTGATATTTTATCCTTAGAATCAATATTTGGCAAATAAATCACCTTCTTTGGAGAAAAAAAAAACATTTTTAGAGAAAAAAAAAGACTAACAAGTGAAAATAGAGGGACCAACAAGTTCAATTTTAAAAAAAGGACTATTTTTTTAAGCAACCAAAAGTGCAAATAAGTCCTTATATTATTAACAGGGGATATTTTCTTAAGCTTTTCAGTTTTAATGCTCTTTGTTGAGAATCAGGGTGATTAGATCAGTGCAATATAAAATAGAATAAGATATTTGTGTTGGTAAGCATATATTGTAAGTGAAAAGTGAATCTTAATCTACTGAAAAAGGACAAAATGTAGGAACAAAGTAGTCCATCCTAAAAGCCACCTAAAGTAAAACTAAAATTTTAGAAAGTGGAACAATAAAATAAGATAAAAAAAAATAGTGATGATTAAGGAATATCGGTATCTTAATTCACATCAAAAAGCTTAAATATAATATTATGCTCCTTTCCCCTAATCCAAACAGAAAGTGACAGAAATTGTTTCATGTGCTATAGACTGTAGTTGATATTTCACATGGTTTGTCCTTCAATATTCATTTGGTTTGTCTCCTTCCTCAGATGCAATCATTACCCCCAAAATCATTGCACTCATGTTATCTATTATTAGTAAAATAATTTACATATGATAACAAAATTACTGTCCATTTTTTTTCTCAGTTATACTGACTGAAATATGGTTTTTGCAATTGTAAGTTGAGATGCCAATAAACAAAAGCATTATTATTTGATAAAAAAAAATAATTGTAATTTTCTGATGTTGTAAAGTTATAAACAATTTAAGAGAAATCAAAATTATATAAATGTAACACATGTACTAAAACCTTGTTACTGTTAGTTAGCAATTAAAACCATTTATGAGATCCAACTACCTCCTCAAACTTTTTAGGAAAGTTCATGATCATGTGTATTAAAGTCAAGCCTTGTCTATGCCTCAGGCTACTGTTGCAATGAAGGAGGATTTTTAGAGAAGGGAAAGTTCTCCAAAAATGGATCATATTCTCCAAACTATATATGTAACACCATCACCAAATACACACTATGTGTTTCTAACTCTACATCACCTCATGAGCTATAAAGAGTTTGAGTGGTTATGCTAGAAGTGTAACAAACCTAAAATGAGAGCAGCTGGAACCCAACCACCAGTTTTGGACCTATCAGCAGGGAAGCCTTTATAGTCCACAGCATCTCCAACTGTCCAACTCATTTTCTTCTCCTGAAATATTAAGGACACAAATATTTATATAAAAGATAATCACTTAAGTTTGTTAAAGCTTCCATTGACCAAAAACTAACCATGTTATGAAGTTTCACAAAGAAAAGAACTCTAGGTGCTAATGTAGAAAGAAGCTATACTCTTGAGATTCTTGTATATACACTTCAACTCACTGCTTAGGTTTGTTGTGAGAGCTTTCCTATTTATAGGCAAAAATTAAAGTGGACTCAACAAATACCAATAAGAATATGAAAGTGACATGTCCACTATATTCATTTGAGACAGATCACTCTTTCAAATAAAGTTAGGGATTAGGTTTGACACAAAATATACAGTGGAAGGTTCTAGGATAGATTCAAACCATTTATTTTCTGAAATGAAATTTATTTTTGAAAATATTATTAATGAGTAAAAAATAAAAGGTAATGTGGATTGATTGATGAAGAGAGATCAAGAGAAATTAGTGGAATATGGGACATGCAACAATAATAACAACAACATTGCAATATTAATCTGTGATCTCTTCTTTTGTGTTATGAAGTCTGTGATTGTAAGCCACTACATCATTGGACGACTCCTTCAAAGTGCTTTTGATACCCCACATTTGAAAAGGATCCCTAATCTTTACCTTTATTTTTTTGTTGTCAATTGTCATTGTAGTTAGAAATGTAAGGACTCAATTGTGCCTTTGCCAATGGTTAATGTTTTCAATTGAAAACCTTATAAAGTTATAACTGCGTGTGTGATTAACATTATTATGTGGCTTTAACTGTAAAGGGCCACATCTTACCCAAATGTCAATTTTTTCAAGTCATAAATGGGGTTACCTGCACTCACATTGCTAATGTGAGGAATAAACTACAATAATTGATTGTTGCATGTACAGTTTTCACTTTTGGAGCAAGTCTTTTTTTTGTTTTGTTTGGTTTAAAATGTTAAGGTTGGCTGATTTCCATGATATTCCATTACTATACAAATCGCAAAAGCATATATGATCAGGTGGTATTTTTATAATTAATCACTTTAAAGAAAATTAAGAATTTTAACTTTTTAAAAAATGGACTAACCATAAAAGGTATGTTTATTCAAAGAGAATGAGTCATATATAATACATTATCTTGTTGGGTTAAAGTGTGAGTTGATACTCCCACATTGACTATGAATAAGTTACATGTTGTTGGATATATATGATGTGATCTATATACTCAGTGCCTTCATATTTTGGGTGGAGTTGCGGAGTCAAGGTCTCTTATTATGGATCCTGGAACCTTTAGCCCGTTTTACTCCCGGTGCCCCCTAGGTTCCTCAACAAGTGGTATCAAATCCCTAATTCGGCTTGACGGGGGAGCGAAATTGGATACTGGTATTGAATCCTTCTATCGAAAGTCTTCCTCACGGAGTAAGATATATGGAAACTCACACTTGAAGTATAGATTGTTGGATGCAAATGTGAGTGGTTAATCTCACATCGACTTTAAATGAGTTTAAATGTTGAATATACAAAGGAAATTGCTACTAGTCTGGATAAAAATCCTCACGACAATTCCACGAACCAGATACTGAATAATGAATAACATCTCTCATAAGTCACACGCCCATCTACTCCATGTTTTCAGGGCCAACTGCTCACAAGTCGGTTACTCAATACCATCTCTCTTAAACTACACCATATACCCTCGTTTTCAGGCCAACTGCAAATTTTATTGGATAAATACATTTCGTGACCACTTATTGAAATAATTTCCCATGATGAATAACATTACACATAATTTTTGAATGAAGACGCGGTGTTAAAATCTCCTATTAGTCCTTGAACGTTTAGCCCGTTATAACTTCTACCGCTCCCCAAACTCCCCAATATCTAACATTTTCTTTCCAACATTCTCGATTAAAATGAATATTACTTAATCATGTAGATGTCGTTCCTATTTAAGAAGATATACTGAGAAAGAAGTTACAAACAATGGAGAAGTAGCTGAAAACTTTAATGAATAAGGCAGTTGACTAACAGATAAAATGTCAGTGTTTTGACGTAGTTTAAATCCTTGTTAACAAATGGTAACTAAACTACTAAAGTGGCTCCCTTAAAAAAAAAACTACTAACAAATTAAATAGTCATGAATTAATTTGTGTTTTGAAGTTAAAAATCAATGTAACAACAACATGTCACACTTTTAAGGGTTAAAACGAAGTATCAAAATGCTTGTTTGCTCTTTTCTTATATTAATTCCCTCATCCTACGTGGTGGATTGTCGTAACTTCACTTTAGTTCTTTACTTGCCGCAAAAAAACATACAAAGGTTAATCACTATTCTTCCTTAATCGTATCTAATTTCCTTTCACTCAATCATATTGCAATTTGCAAGGTTCGGTACGTGGCGATATTCATCAAACACATAATTAGAAAACTACTACCAAATTACAATACTATGTGTTACTAAAATAATTGATACCGAGTAGGTCCACAAAGTTGACACAGAATCATCTTTAATTAGCGCCCATATATATCAACTGAAATTAATAATGTCCTAGCATTATAAATTTAATAATAATTATCGTTATACTCAAATACCCACACTAGATCCATGTGCATTGTACTGCACGTGCAAGCCAACAGACAGCACCAAAATATTATTGTGCCGTCCAGCCATTAGACCAACATGCAACATGCAAAAATGGTTCTCCACTGTCGTCTCAGATTGAGAGTAGCTGTTCAAACATGCTAGCACATAAACATTTTGTCGATAGCCATTCCTCTGCCCTTTACATACTTGTAGCATCTCCAAACCAACCATTTTCTTATTGGAGTTTTAAGTAGATTTTGGGTTATATTATATAACTTAGTTTTACCTTTTTAAACTTAATTAGTGTCTCATGATTAAGTTACTATAATACTTTAACCCCGCACTTTCAACCTATCATTAATCTAGTATCATTACATATTATTAACAAAATATTGGTAATTTATTGTATCCACCCACAAATCGCAAAGATAGAGTATACACTAGTGCTTGCTAGAATTTATCCTCTAATGATAGTGTACCTCTTTACACCAAAAAATGATTTGAATGATTATTTAAAAACAGGCTACTGCCGAATTAAAAATGAGTCAAATCAAAGACAATTGAGTTCAGTATAGTCGAATTTTAGCAACTGAGGCTATTTAATTAGTCATTTTAATGTCAAAGTGAACTTTTTTTTTTTAAACCAACGGAAAATATATAAAATAAAGAGAAAATACAAAAAGCTGAGGGAGCATTAACCTGACTCAGCAACCACATAGTCAACCCAAAAAAGGGTGTTACAACGAAAAAACCAAAGTGGTATAAAGAAACACAAATGTCATACAAACAGCTACACATCAACACAATCCAGAGAACCCAACGCGGGGCACGAAACTAGATTGCAAAAGAAATAACGTGTAAAAGTCCGCAAACATTTTAACGAACTAGAGACGCGTCTGAATAAATTCATACACATCTTTTACGAATAGTGAATGAACCAACCGCCAACACGGATAGAGGTTCACGTACCATCAGCCCCCTGCAAAACACAGCAGGCGTAACCGCCCTTTCGAGCCAAAAAGACCCATGATCCGAACCAACAGCAAGCTATGGGACAGATTAAAACTGAGTTTTAGAAACCACACACTGTCGAACACAGTGTTAGAACCAGCCAACACACACTGTCCCATCTTTCGGCGCGGAGGAGAGAAACCACCAACCATCCAGAAACTGGATCCACCACAACCGCACGACCCTTTGCAGACCTTAAGGACGCCGCCGACCAGAAAACCAACAACGAAGGGGAGGTTGGGAAAGCGCACAGAAGCTTGGACAGCCAGAAAGAAGTAACAGTAACCAAAACCAACACAAAGGTAACCAGAACTAGCCACCCTCATCGAATGAAACACGGATCTATGAAGGTCCAAACCTCACAGATTAACGACAACTCTTCAGACACCCAAAAACATAACCACGGCGTCGTCGGTGAAAGAACCAACGCCGGCGGTCAAGGGGTGGTGAAAAAGCTCCAAGATCCATGATACAAAATTAGCAAGTGTACTAATTTATATCGGAGTAATAAATAAATTCGTCTCAACAGGGACTACTGTACTTCAATTTAGCAACAATGTTAATATTTAGGATGTGTAAATAAAGGGGTTGCACAAGGCAAGATAGGTTTGTTTGAATAATCTGAACAGTATTGATCGGTAACAAGTGAATTGATTTAGAAATTTATGAGAAAGATGGTTAAGCCTTTCGAATCCTCTAATGTTATTATACGATGAATTGCACCCTTTTCCTAACAATGTCTACCCAGTTTTACGATAGATTAACAAAATGGTTCCACCCAATCTCTTGGCCTAGACCCCTCTCCTAAGGCAAATATCCCTTAATCTCTTAAGTGAAATAGATTCCGTTGGAGGTTTTACAAAGTACGTTAATCTTTTGATCATAACCTAACAATTTTTTATCTCTAGCTTAATTAATTAGATTAAACACACTTCCTAGATCAGGTTCAAAAGCCATGACTAGTGGTCATTCAAAGTCCACAATCGATTTATATATTTAGGAAAGCTAGTGCTAATAGTCAATCAGAAACATATGAAAAGCATTAAGCAAAAGGAAATATGAATAAAACTAGGTTTTCATTGATAATCCAGGGAGTTCATACAATTCATGAAGCCATACAATTACATCAGATTCATCTAAGGCTCAACCACAATAGAATTAGTTACTCATAGCTAAAGTACGAACAACAAATTCAAAAGAAAAACTCATTACATGAAATGGATGACTGACTATGAGTTTTGATGGTCTCCCACCTCTTCTCCAGCTCTTCAGATCCAAAATATGCATTTTCTTCTCTAAAATTTCGAACCCTTGCATCAGAAACACGTTTGCCTTATATAGACAAAGCAAAAATCGTGCCCCGATCCAAGAAATCGTGGCCCGAAATCAATTAAATTCAAATGAAGCTTCAGACGCTCCCACAAAATCGGCGCCCGAAAAATTACGAATTGACAGCCTTGCATCAGACTCCAAATCGGGGTCCCGATTTATAAATCGTGGCCCGATTTACCCTTCAGACGCAGTCTTCAGACTCACCCTTTTGAATTGGCCTTCAAATCGTGGCCCGATTTTACCCTTCAGACTCACCTTCAGACTGACTTTTCTTCCTTTTTTTTTTTCAGTTTCAGAACCCTTTATTGCATTGAACTCATCCTAAAATGTCAAGAAAATAACTAACAAAAACAAAGATGACAACATGTCATCACAACCCCAAACTTGCACCGTTACTTGCCCTCAAGGAACCAACTTAAATGAATAATAACAGTAACATAACACTTACTTCACCAATGGTCATGTCAAAAGTTCATCCCCTTAGTCAGCAATTGATTAGCTAACTTGCTTGATAATACTCCCATTCCACAACTTCACGCATCAGTATTGAAAATTTACAAGTGTTCCACAAGTCGACATGCAGAACTGCTATTTTACCAAAACTTGAAAAGTTTCTAAGCATCAATCAAAGTCAATATTATGTACACACTTTTAAGGACTTCTTTGGGTTATAATGGGGCTTAGGTTACAGGTGGGATCATTTGGAAAGTAGGTTTTCAACAATAATGGAGTTAAGCATCTTCCTACTGGTTAACACAACAATACACAACACAAGTTAACCTTAAGGGACTAGAGGATTACACCTAAAAAAACGATCAACTTTTGTCTTGAAGCACTTTTCTTGTGTTTTTTTTTGAGCTGCAGAACAGCTTAATTTGCATGCTTTTTTTTTTTCACACATCATTTTTTTTATATAAGACACAAAGTGATCTTTTTGTTCTCTAGTACCCCTACCTCAAACTTAAATGGTTGCTAGTTCCATGAGCAACCCCAAACTTGAACTTTTTCATGATAGAACACATAAACAATGCCTAACTCCAATATACATTGGGTGAATATTCCTATGGTCTCTAGGCTTGTAATGTGGTCTGTCACCGAAACAAAGGGATCTAACCTAATGGCTCAACTTGGCTTAAACAAAGGATAATTCAATATAAACGCAGGTTGGCTTCATAGGCTCAAGGTACAAGCAATTTGCCTTAGTGTGTACACAATATAACCAATTAATAGCAAAGAAAAATCGCAAGTCCTAGCAATAGCGTCTGCACGGAACACTCATTTGTAAAAATTGAAAAATAAATTTAGGCTTAACCTTACAAGTTGAGGTTTCTGGAAGTTGTGGCTACCTAAGCATCCTTCCTTGCTGTACACTTCCCTTTGAGATATCATGCAAGCAACCACATCCATTGAACTTTTGACAAACCAGTGATGAAATCTTTGTTACTAACTCGTAAAATTCAAAACAAGTTAATTCATTGATAATAAACAAGTTCAGATGCATTACAAATTATGGAGACACACTACAAGCAAGACATACTTCGAGTTCGACTCTAAACAACAGGGAATAACAGAAGCAAATAGCAAGAGAACTCAAAATTACACTGAATTAAGTAAAACAAGAGAAAAAAAAAGAGAAAGACATTGGACTAAACAAGGTGTCCAAGTCACTGAAATCCT
Organism: Medicago ruthenica; assembly: GCA_018208015.1. Taxonomy (NCBI): domain Eukaryota; kingdom Viridiplantae; phylum Streptophyta; class Magnoliopsida; order Fabales; family Fabaceae; genus Medicago; species Medicago ruthenica. The sequence goes on along the minus strand of CM031378.1, from coordinate 89,146,107 downwards.
CCGGGTCCCGACGGTGGAAACTGGCTCAGATCCTGAAAACATCGAATGAGTACGCTCAACCTCTTCGTCTCTGACTCTGTGGTATTCCGCTCGAATTTGTTGTTCCCTCTCAGCTGCCCTTTGACTTTCTTCCGCAAAGTAGTTCTCCATGGCTTCCTCATTATCACATCTCTCAAAAGCATTGGTCCGCAGAGGACCCTATCGATGCTGCTTTGCTTCTTGGAGGAACGGTTGCGGAAAGAACGGTGGCGGAAACCTTATCTCAGACGAGATATCTTGAGCCCAATTCGCCATGATGTACACGTACTCACTGAAATAGGGAGGGAGAGACTGCTGTTGAGGCATCTGAGGTGCTGGGTCCTCTTCCATCATTTGTGGCTGCTCAGTCTGCTGCTCACTGTGACCTCCTTGCTGCCTCCTTCCTCTCTCAAAATCCAACTGCAATTTCTCATACAACGGCATTGCTACGTCGTTAATCGGCCCCTGCGACTTAATGTAAATATCAGATGGCTCAATTGGGACCTCCGCATCCTGACACAACAGATTAATCAAGCAATTGTGTCCCAAAGTAGTTTTCTTTGAAGACACAGTGTTCTTCAAACTGACTGACAACAACCTCCCTACATCAATCTCCCCATCAGAAATCAAAGACAGCAGAATAAAAACCCTCGAAGTTATCATCTCAGCCGAACTGGAGGTGAGCTCAATGGTGGATAAAATGAAAGAAGCCCATGCCTTGTACTCCGGTAACAAATCTGCAGTGTTGATCCTCTACGGCTTAACTGTCAGCCCTTTCCACCCTGTACCTTCTCTCATTAAACCAAACAGCAATTCATCCCACTGTGCACGAGTATCTGATCCAGTTCCTAGGATCTCTCCTACGCACCATGTCACATTCCTCAGGCGCTGTTATCCCCAAAACACGATTAATATCACACGGCCTGTACTCGATCAACTTTCCTCTTACCCTGGACACGAGATCAAAAGCGTTGGCAAAGAATTCCAACGCCAGATTCTTATTGCTTGTTTTCGTCACCATTCTGACCAGATTTTTCCCACCCTCTTCTTCTGATTGTTGACTCAAAAACTGGATAAGTTGTCAAATTCTGAAAATCAAAACCCCTTTCTTTCGTGAACTCATACTCCCTGATTTTGTGGTATCTTTCCTTTGCCCTCTCAGTTATGAACCTTTGGTAGGGTGGTGGTTGGGTGAGTGACTGAGTTGGTGGAAGGTCGGTGGAGATTGCCTCAGGTTCCTTTCCTTTTCTTCTCTTGTTTGCGGCTAAGTTGGTGTTCTTGGAAGTCTTGGGTGCCATTTGTGACAGAATTTGATGAAGGGTATTGAAAATTGGGAAGTTAGGGTAAGCTTTTTGTATAGGAAGGTGATGAACTCTTTTGAGTGGGGGAATGGTATAGGATTGGTTTTGGGTGGTTGAAGTTTGTGAAGATGCTAAGGAAAGGTGGAAGATGAAGTGATTTGGTGCTTTTGTGGCTCTGGTAAAAATTTGGCAGAGTAACAATACATGAATTGGAAGTGAAAACAATGAGCCCATTTGCCCCATATTTATAGAAAACCAAAATCGGGCCACGACGTCATAAAATCGGGCGCCGATTTCATCTGTAACGGGCAAAAGTTCAAAAATTGCTCAACATCGGGCCACGATTTGTGCAAATCGGGGGCCGATTTGTTTTGTAACGGTTTAAAATTTTCAAGCTTTCGCAAAATCGGGCCACAATCTGTTGAAATCGGCGCCCAAAGTATTACGAATCAGAGGCCAAATTTTTACCTCAAAATCAGGCCACGATTCTAGTACATCGGCCCCCGATTTTGAGTTTTTGCACCCTTTCTCTTTTTTTTTTTATAAAAATAAAAATAAAGGTTGAAAAATATACCTGACTCAAACAGTGGGTTACCTCCCACTCAACGCTTCTTTACCGTCACTAGCTTGACTTCAGATGACCCTCAAGGGTCATTCAACACCATTGCTACCCTTACTTTCGGTAGCTCTCCTCCCAGATATGGCTTTAATCTTTGGGCATTGACCTTAAAGGTTTCAACCTCTCCGGGCTTAACCAGCTCTACTGCTCCATAAGGAGATATGCTTTGTATCACAAAAGGACCAGACCACTTTGATTTGAGCTTCCCAGGAAAAAGCTTCAACCTGGAATTGAAAAGTAACACAGACTGCCCAATGTTAAACTCTCTCCTCACCAGACTTTTATCATGATACCTCTTAGTCTTCTCCTTATAAATCACAGCATTTTCATAGGCTTGCAATCTCATTTCCTCTAACTCATTCAATTTTAAAAGCCTCTTCCTACCAGCTAGCTGTCGCGTCGCTAAAAAATGCTCGAGCGTACTAACACTCAGAATAACTACGGAGTCGCCACCAAAGTTTTATTTTTAAAGGGAAACGTTGATAAAACCCTTGACGATGTGGAAAAGATGGTCATCGCAACCATTAACGGATTTGGGAGTCGATTATGCAAGGGGAAGGTATTAGCACCCCTCGCATCCGTTGTACCCAACATGAACCTCCTAGTTATTTAGGGTTAAAAACTGTTTTAAAGGTTGCTTGCTACATTTTAATATTTCAAATGGAAAAAAGAAAGGGGGAAAAAAGGTACTTTTTATTAGTGTGCTTGACAAGAGTTGGATCTTGCTCCTACGTATCTCCTGGTGCGATGGAGAATTCAAAGCTACGTAGTTCTTTGGTAGAAAATGTTTGTTTGTTGGTTGATTTTAAAGAGCAATGTTTTTGATCGTATTCTAGCGGTTAAACGTAGCTTGTATGCTCGCGCGTGGGAGGCTTAAGCGTTTGTTTGTATCGCGTTAGAATTGATAAAACATCGTGCTTTTGTGAAAAGAGATTTGAATTTTAATTAACCACAGGGGCCAAGAATTAGTTTGGTGTGTTGGATTTGTTTTATGTTTTTGTATTTTGAAAAGAATAACGATTGTCCGAACAACGAGACATACGACAAGTGCTCGTGCAACCGGGGAATGGAAAGACATACGTCGGACCACTCCTTTTTCATTCAAGTTTATTATTGAAAATAGATGTATAAACTATAATTGAAAGCATTAACACTTGTTATATCTTTCTCTTTGAATAAAAATGAGTTTCAGCCATAAAAAAGAGTTTCAACCCAGATTCTGAACCTTCAGAAGCAGGAACTGACTTCAGAATGCAAAATGTACTGTTTAGAAGCTGCTTCAGAAGCACTGTTCAGAAGCTGCTTCAGAAGCACTGTTCAGAAGCATTGTTCAAAAGCCGCTTCAGAAGCACTGTTCAGAAGCACTGTTCAGAAGCTGCTTCAGAAGCACTGTTCAGAAGCACTTCAGAAGCTGACTTCAGAAGCTCATTTCAGCTTCTGATTTCAGAACCTCAGGGGTAAAAAGTTTTTAAAAAAAACAGTAAGAAAAAGAAGCAATCCACTTCTGTTTTGGTGATTTGTAATCTTTGTGATTTCTTTTGGGTTTTTGAATGATGTTTTAGGGCAAAAATGAGTTAAAATGACTAACATGAAGAGTAAAAATGCAGAAAAATAGTGCAGCAACAGCAGAACAGTTCTGTGACTTTTTCTCAGCTTCTGAGTTAAATTTCTCCCTCAACAATGAACCAAATACAAAAATAAAAATACCACTGTAAAACTTGCCATGAATGCTACATCCTAGTGGTTTTAGATCTACCAAAAGATGTCTTAGAACTAAATATATTCTGGCCTTAAGTCATGCCCATGAACTTATAATGAAAAATGCATCATTTTTAAGAGAAGCTACATATTCTTTAAACAGATGCGAAAGATGAGATAAAAAGGTTCAAGATACTTACAAACTCCTAGCCAAAGCTTCAGATGCACAGAAAATGAAAGGGGCCTTTGGGTGGTTATGTTTTTTTTAAAGATGGAAGTGATGGAGAAGATTAATAGTAACAGAATGGTGTTTTGCTGCTATTCTCCTCTCTTTGTGTGATGTTTTTTTTTTGGGTTTAGTTGCTGTTTTGATTCTGTTTGATTTTTTGTGGTGGTTTGTAAAGAAAAAAACAAAGAAACAGAGCTTCTTTCTTTTTAGAGGTTTGGTTATGATTTTGCTGTTTTTTAGTTTTCTGATTCCTGCTTTTTTTAAAAAAAAAAAAAAAACTTTCCTCTTTTCATTCATTTTCGTCCCTGTTATATAGGCAAATTTGTGATCATGAGATCCCTTGAAAGCTGGGCCTTTTTTGTGTGCTATGGCAAAAGTCTTGGTTAACATTTATTGAAAAAGGAAGGAAGTGGCCTTGCCTTGTGATTTTGGTGAAGACTTTGTGGCTAGTTCTGGACAAGTAGGGGCTAAGTTCTGACAGAGGATAAATGGAAAAAAAACTGGAAAGGCAGGGTGCTGCCTGCAACTTGTGGTGCTTTTGGGGTTAACCCTTGAAGATTTGGGGAAGAAAAACAGGAAAAGAAGGGCGATGGACACAGGGGCAGCAGCTTGCAGCCTTCTTTGACTTGTTTTGACAGAAAAATGGGAACAAATGGCAAGGAGGGGATGCTGGAAACAGGGGAGAAACTTGCAGCCTTCTTTGACTTGTTTTGACAAAGGAAAATGGAAAGAAAAAGGAAAGGAGGAGGTGCTGGAAAACAGGGGAGAAGCTTGCAGCCTTCGTTGACTTTGTTGTTTTTTTTTTCTTTGTATAGTTTTTTTTTTGAGAAAAAACAAAAAACAAAATAATAATAATAATAATAATAATAATAATAATAATAATAATAATAAAAAAGGAAAGATAAATAAATAAAATAATAATAATAAAACCCCTTTTTTATTATTTTAAAAAAGAAGAAAATGAAAATTGATTTTTTTTTTTATTTTTTTTGCATGATGATGATTTTTTTGAAAAAAAGACTTGGACAAAATTAGGGTACAACACTAGCGTTTGATCAAAATTAAGAAATTTTATAGCCCAAAACGCTTTGTGCTCCAACTCAACTGGGAGATGGCAAGCTTTTCCGTAAACCAACTGATAAGGCGACAAACCTAAGTGTGTTTTAAACGCAATCCTATACGCCCACAAATCGTCATCTAACTTCTTAGACCAATCTTTCCTAAAAGATGCTACAGTCTTCTCCAGGATTTGCTTAAGTTGCCTGTTTGAGACCTCAACCTGCCCACTAGTCTGAGGGTGATACGGGGTAGCAACCTTATGCTTGACATCAAACTTTGCAAGCACAGTTTCTAAATATTTATTGCAAAAGTGCTTCCCCCCATCATTGATCAAAACTCTAGGGGTCCCAAACCTAGGAAAAATATTTTTCTTTAAAAAAGAAACAACAGTGTGGGCATCATTAGCGACACAAGCAACAACTTCCACTCATTTAGTAACATAATCAACACACACCAGGATGTAGAGATTAGAATAAGAGGATGGGAATGGTCCCATGAAATCAATGCCCCAACAATCAAAAGGTTCAACCTCAAGAATACCATTGAGGGGCATTTCATTCCTCTTAGTGATGTTACCTGTCCGCTGACATTTGTCGTAGTGCCTGACAAACTCTTGGCAATCTTTAAACAGAGTCGGCCACCAAAAGCCACTCTGTAACACCTTTGCTACGGTCCTTTCACCACTGTGATGGCCTCCATAAGCTGAGCTATGGCAGTGCCACATAATGCTTTTTATTTCGTCACCTGCAACACAACGTCTAATCAAACCATCAGTGCTTACCTTAAACAAGAAAGGGTCATCCCAAAGGTAGTGATTGGCCTCCTTGAAGAATCTCTTTTTTTGTTGCCAATCCATATGATCTGGGACCACGTTCCCGGCCTTAAAATTAGCCATATCAGCAAACCACAACCTCTCTACTACAACAAACAGCTTCTCATCCGGGAATTCTGCTACAATAGCCTTTTCTTTTTCTGTCACCTCCCTATTTTCTAGCCTAGAGAGGTGATCTGCTACCACAATTTTGACTCCTTTCTTGTCTCTGATTTCAAGATCGAATTCTTGTAGCAACAAGATCCATCTCAATAGTCTGGGTTTATAGTCCCCCTTAGTTAGCAAATATTTTAAAGCTGCATGATCTGTGAAAACAATGACTTGGGATCCAATTAGATAAGACCAAAATTTTTCCAAATCAAAAATTACAGCAAGCAGTTCCTTTTCAGTTGTGGAGTAGTTAATTTGATTTTCATTCAGAACTTTACTTGCATAGTAAATTGCAAGGAAAAATTTCTCTTTTTGTTAGCCTAAGACTGCTCAAACCGCATAATCACTTGCATCACACATTAATTCAAAAGGGATATTCCAGTTTGGAGCAATGATTACGGGTGCAGTCACCAACTTGTTTTTAATCAAAGAAAAATAATCCAAACATTCAGAATCAAAATTGAAATCATTTTCCTTAACTAAAAGGTTACAAAGGGGCTTAACAATTTTTGAAAAATCTTTGATAAAACCCCGGTAAAAACCAACATGCCCCAAGAAACTCCTTACCCCCTTTACATTCACAGGAGGGGGCAATTTCTCTATGACCTCAATTTTGGCTTGGTCCACCTCAATGCCTTTACCACTTATCTTGTGTCCCAAAACTATACCTTCAGTTACCATAAAATGGCATTTTTCCCAATTTAAAATCAGGTTAGTTTCGGAACACCTTTTAAGGGCATCATCTAGGTGAGACAAACATTGATTAAAAGACTTACCAAACACTGAAAAATCGTCCATGAATACCTCGATGTTTTTCTCTATCATATCAGAGAAAATGGAGAGCATACACCTTTGAAATGTCGTCGGCGCATTACACAGCCCAAATGGCATTCTCCTATAAGCAAACACCCCAAATGGACACGTAAACGCAATCTTTTCTTGATCTTCCGGGGCCACAGTTATCTGCTTATACCCTGAATACCCATCCAAAAAACAATAGAAGGCCTGTCCGGCCAACCTTTCTAACATCTGGTCCATGAAAGGCAAAGGGAAATGGTCCTTCCATGTTGCTTGATTTAACCTCCGATAATCTATGCACATCCTCCACCCGGTAACAGTTCGAGTAGGAATTAACTCATTCTTAGCGTTTGCAACCACTGTCATTCCTCCTTTTTTTCGGGACAACATGAACGGGACTCACCCAAGTACTATCAGAGATAGGATAGATCATGCCCACATCCAATAGCTTTAGAACTTCCTTCTTTACAACCTCTTTCATTGTTGGGTTTAGCCTTTTTTGGGGTTGCACCACGGGTTTGAATTTAGCCTCAAGGTGAATCTTATGCATACAATAAGCTGGACTAATACCCTTCAAATCAGCAATGCTCCATCCCAAAGCTTTTTTGTTCTCTCGCAGCACTCTCATAAGCTTTTCTTCCTCCAAGGTACTCAACGAGCTACTAATTATTGCAGGTTGGGATGCATCTTGACTCAAGAACACATATTTAAGGTGAGATGGAAGTTCTTTCAATTCAGGCATGTGCGGCGTGGCAGCTTCTTTTTCTTTGGTGGTCTTTGCGTGAAGTCCCCCAGGAATATCAAAGACATTCAACTTTTCAAACTTAGAAGGTTCAATTTCATGTCTAGAGGCATCAAGCTGCTTAACACATTCTTCAACTTCATTATCACTGTCTTTGCCACAACATCCAATTGAATTCACGATGACTCTCTCCAACGGTGGGGTTGGAAATTCTTCCAAGGTAGTTTCTTCCACTATCTCATCCACTACATCAATTCGGTAACATTGATGATTTTCATTTCTATGTCTCATAGCCTCAAAAATGTTGAACACCACTTGCTCATCTTGAAAATGCAACATCAATTCCCCCAGCTCAACATCAATAAGGGCTCTCCCTGTGGCTAAGAATGGTCTCCCTAACAACAAAGGGGTCTCGTCATCTTCCTCCTGTCTAGAATAACAAAATCCGCTAGGAACAACAGATCATTAACTTTCACTAGCACATCTTCCAACACGCCATACGGATGAGAGACGGATCGATCTGCTAAAGTGAGAGTCATCTTGGTTGGTTTGGGCTCCCCACATCCCAACTTTTTCATCATGGAAAGAGGCATCAAATTCACGCTAGCCCCCAAATCACACAACGCCCTACCGTTACTCACCTTCCCAATAATACAAGGGATAATAAAAGCACCAGGATCCTTTAACTTAGGAGGAAGTTTCTTTTGAAGAATGGCACTACAATTTTCAGATAAAGCAATATTTTCACCATCTCTAGGCTTCCTTCGTCCCGTTAACAGGTTCAAAAATTTAGCATACATCGGCATCTGATCAAGAGCTTCACTGAATGGAATGTTCACTTGTAATTGGCTAAACAACTCCATAAACTTCTTGAACTGCCCTTCTTGCTTCTCCTTCTTTTTCATCAAATGAGGGTAAGGTAATTTGACATAAGATGGTATCTCCTGCTTCTTGTCTCCCTCCTTCAAAATTTGATTCTTTGTCCTCCGAAGAATAGAGTCTACATCAATCAACTTCTCACTTTTTTCTCCCTCAGAATTTTTTTCACTTTTTTCTCCCTCTGAATGGAGGTTTTACAAAGTACGTTAATCTTTTGATCATAACCTAACAATTTTCTATCTCTAGCTTAATTAATTAGATTAAACACACTTCCTAGATCAGGTTCAAAAGCCATGACTAGTGGTCATTCAAAGTCCACAATCGATTTATATATTTAGGAAAGCTAGTGCTAATAGACAATCAGAAACATATGAAAAGCATTAAGCAAAAGGAAATATGAATAAAACTAGGTTTTCATTGATAATCCAAGGAGTTCATACAATTCATGAAGCCATACAATTACATCAGATTCATCTAAGGCTCAACCACAATAGAATTAGTTACTCATAGCTAAAGTACGAACAACAAATTCAAAAGAAAAACTCATTACATGAAATGGATGACTGACTATGAGTTTTGATTGTCTCCCACCTCTTCTCCAGCTCTTCAGATCCAAAATATGCATTTTCTTCTCTAAAATTTCGAACCCTTGCATCAGAAACGCGTTTGCCTTATATAGACAAAGCAAAAATCGTGCCCCGATCCAAGAAATCGTGGCCCGAAATCAATGAAATTCAAATGAAGCTTCAGATGCTCCCACAAAATCGGCGCCCGATGTACACAAATCGGCGCCCAAAAAATTACGAATTGACAGCCTTGCATCAGACTCCAAATCGTTAAATCGTGGCCCGATTTACCCTTCAGACGTAGTCTTCAGACTCACCCTTCAGACTCACCCTTTTGAATTGGCCTTCAAATCGTGGCCCGATTTTACCCTTCAGACTCACCTTCAGACTGACTTTTCTTCCTTTTTTTTTTTTTAGTTTCAGAACCCTTTATTGCATTGAACTCATTCTAAAATGTCAAGAAAACAACTAACAAAAACAAAGATGACAACATGTCATCAATCCACGTTCTTTCCGACGAACCACCGCCGAAAATACATGGACGACAGGTGATGTGGATGGAAGACCCACCGTCGCATCACCACCACCATCCTCTACATCTTGGAACAAGGATTTGGAACAGAGGTAAAATTCTGGCAAGTCCTGATGCTGAACGTAAAACAGAGTATAACACGAAACAATAACAGAGAAGGAAAATATCAAACAGAACGTAAAAAGACACAGGATATTTGTTAACCCAGTTCGGTGACAAACACACCTACGTCTGGAGGCTACCAAGCCAGGAAGGAAATCCACTAGCGTAGTCCTAGTTCTAAGTTCTCAGCAAACTCCCAGTTTACAACTTATCACCTAGCTACTATCCGTATTGACTTCAACCTAGGAACTCCTAGACCTGAGATCTCATCTCACTTCCCCTCAAACAATCACTACCCCAGTGATCTTAAACTCAAATGACAAACAAAGTAGGAGACACACTCCAAAACACACAAACGTCACTCTTGCTTAAAAGCTTATGAGTGATTCACAATTACAACTCAACTAAAGACAGTCCTATGCTTGCATCAAGTTGACACAAGAAAGGCTCACAATTAACAGACTCAAAACCTAAGTATACTCTTTCAATGATAGCTTTGGTTGAGATGATTTTCTTCAATAGCAGCGCCCTCTATTTATAGCCTTCAGCAGCAACAAATATTTGAACCAAATATTCTTCAAAGATATATTTCCAAAATTCTTCTTTAGAAATATATTCCACAATATTCTTCAGAAATATATTTTCCAAAGATCTCTTTGAAAATATATTCACAAATAAAAGTATCCAATCTTCAAAATATATCTCACAAAAATATTCTTCCTTCTAGAACCACACGCAGCAAGGAGAATTCTTCAGTCAAATCTTCAAGATCACATGAGAAAATAAACAGCTCAAGGCACGAAAAACAGGAGCACAGTAAACCAGCTTCTGAAGGTACTTCTGAAGAAGTGCTTCTGAAGGTCTACGTCTGAAGTTCTGCGTCTGAACATTCAACTTCTGAAGGTTGCTTCTGAACAGTGCTTCTGAAGGTTCAGCTTCTAAACAGTGCTTCTGAAGGTTCAGCTTCTGAACAGTGCTTCTGAAGTTCTGCTTTTGAAGACGTTCAGCTTCTGAAATGCTTGCTTCTGAGGTCCAGCTTCTGAAGACGCACATCTTGCTTGTATATTTGATTTTAGCAAACATGAAGCCAACAACCAAATATCCAACAAGAGGGAGGGCGATTTGGGTTTTTTTGTTAGAGAGAGATCAGAGGAAAAAGTTTAGAGAGAGAGAGTTGGCAAAATTCCCTGTCAAAGTGAACTTCTACTCAAGGCAAGCAAATAATTCAACCTTATTCAGTACTCCCTCCGTTCTAAAATAAGTGACCTTGTTGATTGTTGTACACATGAATATATAAGATATTGTTGGATTTTTTTTATAAATAATTTTTAAAATATTAAATTTTTATAATTTTTTCTAATTCATAATTAAAGATATTAAAGATAAAAAATGTATATTGATATGTGTGCAACAGTCAACAAAATCATTTATTTTAAAACGGAGGAAGTAACTTCAATAACCAACCATTAAAAATTACTAGACTTTTGACCCGTGCTATCGCACGGGTCTTCATGTGTTAACTTTATCATTTGATCAAATTCTTTTTGTAAATAAATTTCTCAACAACATGATTGGAACTCCGACTTTCAATCTTATCACTCAGTACACTACATTGGTCATTTTCCAAAAATCAAGTACACTACATTGGTCATTAATCTTTGCACACCTTTGTAGGTTTCCTAGAAAGGACTTAATAGGTAATAATACATGGCTATAAGAAAACACAAACATTATCCATGATGTATCAGAAAACACAAACATGATTCATATAACAAACATTGTCACATAATAAAGGGAAAAAAAGATTAATGGTATAACCAGTCACAGAGCATATGTTATACTCCATGTAAAACGTTCTCAAGTTAATCAAGTCCCTTCAAAAAGCTTTGTCAATCTCTAGACCAGAATCCTGAACTGTTAATAGGTGATGAAAAGTGCACATATAAGATGACTATTTAGAACATTTATAACAGAAAATTTGCAGGAATAAAATTTAGGTGAAATATTCAACACTGAGTTTATTCAAAGCAGTTGCAGCACAAATATTATAGCAGAAACGAATTCAAGTGCTAACCATACCTTTTAGAGCAGCAACCGCAAGGTCTTTGGCATACATGGTAAAGTTTTCTAAGTGAGCCATGTTTAGCTATAGTAGAAAGCATGATTTTTTCGCATAAGTATCAATTTCCCTGTCATAAGTATATATGTCTCAATTTCAATTTACTTTTTCAATCAAAATGAAGGTACAAACAAAAATATATCTAGCTTACATTTGAACCATTTATATATCATTTTAGAATATAAAACCTCAACTGATATTAATCTCATGTTTCCAAAACATCATGTCATCTATGGGAAGAATTTAATTGACAGTAGAATCCAACAACATAAGTAACAAACTAACTTAGAGAAAATGGAAATATGCAACTATATATAATTACTATATATGCAATCATACACACAGATACAACTATATTAATTTAATTTGATTTTACAACTATATATGCAATCATACACACAGATACAAATAAAATGCTTGAAAATTAAAATTTATTTATTTTCAAAGTAGCAAGTCATGAGTATGTAGCTATAGTTAATGTGATCTTTTTCAATAAAAATAAATCTGGAGAGAAACTTTACCTATAAGAACCTTTCTCCATTAGATTCAAGCTCAAACAAAATCAGATTCTTAAATTTCTCCTTCTCATTTTGCACATGATTTGATGCTAACTTGCTCTCAAATTCTGTAAATGAAATACCTAACAAAAAAAGACACAACAAAATGAGAGAAAAATCTATAAAAAAGCGAGATCAGAACAACAAAAAGGAAAGAGTAGAAACTAAAGTACCTGAAGGGGAGAGAACCCTGTCAAAGCATCACCTTCTCATCAAAGTATCACTCTCCATCATCTTCAACATATGAACTCAAACTCAACCAAACCACCATCCATAAAATAAGATTTTTTTTTTTACAAAATTCATAAATCAAAAGGGAAAAACAAAAATGATGAAAGAGATCGTTTTGCAGCAACTACCTTTCGTAATCAATGTCGACGGTTCCTGTCACGGCCGACGTGCACCAAGGCGACCCCCTCTCCTCTTACAGAGGCACGCCCATCCCCCCTCTTTTCAGTTTCTGTTTTCTTTTTGTCCAAAACAGCTTTAAGTTCATCAAACTTGCACTTCATCTTTCAACCTTCATCTCCTCATTCCTTGGTTACTGGAAAACAATAGAAAAAACCAGTTTTAAATGTCTCCTTTGAATGTACTAATTGGAATTCTGAATTGATGGATAATACTGCACGCAAAAAAATTAAATTCATAGTTAATTGTTTCAATTGATGGATAATACTGAATTGAGTAACCATTAAATTCAAAAAAATTACAACCGTTTTTTATTGTACCTTTGAATGTACTAATTGGCTTTGAATACATAATTATTTTGATTGAATGTACTAATTGGAATTCTGAATTGATGGATAATACTGCACGCAAAAAAATTAAATTCATAGTTAATTGTTTCAATTGATGGATAATACTGAATTGAGTAACCATTAAATTCAAAAAAATTACAACCGTTTTTTATTGTACCTTTGAATGTACTAATTGGCTTTGAATACATAATTATTTTGATTGAAGCTGATTCGCATGCCATGGCCAACTCACTACTCCATCAAATTGATATGAGTTACCGTTTTGCAAAACGCTTGCAGCCAACTCACTACTCCATCCATAAATTAATAACTCATGCAATTCAATTGATAACCCCTAATTGACATATTAAATTGATAACCGCTAAGTGTATATAATAGTTGCAGCCAACTCACTACACCACCCATGCGATGCAAATAATAATTCAAATGAAGGATTAATTGCTTTGAGGAAGGAGGGAAATATTTAGGGTAGAATTAGGGTTAGCTATTTTAGGGTTGATCAGACTGCATAACATTTATATATAAGTGATATATTTCACTCGCTCACAGTGAGAGACCTATCAAACACTCCCGCCCTAGACTAGGGTGGACAATGGCCGGGTTCGGTCGGAAATCGGTCCGAAAATCCCAGTCCGTTGGACAACCGCGGGTGAAAAATGGGAAACCACCGCCGTCCGTTTTCTTCAATGGTTAGATCGGGTGGCGGGTTCTTCGGGTGACGGTTTTATCGGACCGGTTTTGACGGGTTTCGAGATATGAAAGATAAACCTTTCAAGATCAGAAAGAAACTAAAAAATACGTAGCAAGATCAAAGATGAAAGATACTAAAAAAAGAGGGGTTGTATTTGTGAGCGAAGAGACTCGAAGAGGGGATTACAGAAGTTGTGTGGTGAAAATGGAGGCTTAAACGGTGGCCTTAGATATGTTGAGGATGGCTGAAAATGGCCCCAATCGATTTTGTAGGTGAGGGAATTTAGATCATGAGAAAAGAGAGATGCAAGTGAGGTTAGGGATGATGTGAATTGTCTCAAGAAACTAGACATGTGAAGGTTAGGTGATATGGTTTGAGTTTAATAATTAAAAAATACTGTAAGAATTTAAAAAATAGTATAAAGGGGAAGCTGAAGTCAAGTGTCATAATGCTTTTGGTAATGATAAAAAAAAGCAGAAAAAGCATTTTATCCAGTCCTATACTCTAGTTGCATTGGAAAATGATAAAAACTAGTATATTTATTATCCTGTTCGGTCGGTTTAGATGTTCTTACGGGTTCAACTTGTAAGTCCGCTCTCGACCATACAAGTCCTCTTGAAACCGGTTTTAGGCACCCGTTTAACCCGTTTAATCCGAAAGAACCGACCCGCACACTCACTGGCTGTCCGTTCGGCCGGATTCGGCCGGTTAGCATAATTCTGTCCAGCCCTACCCTAGACAGAGCCCCACGTTAGTCGTGTTCTGTTCTTCTAACATTTTTTAGCACGTTAACTTTTTTTTGATGAAAGAACGTTAACTTCTTTTACTAACATGTGTATTTCAAAAGAAAATTTATCAAGCAACAGCTTAATTGAAAACTAAAAGTAAGCACAAATGAAATTAGGACAACATGAGAACTCATATGTTGCAACAAACTCATATTAAAATAAAAAAATCAACGAAGCATATATTTGCATCCACCGATATAATTTGTTTATTAGTTTTATAACTCCGTCACACTGTACCCCAATTTCCTCAGAAGATCTATCTACATTATTATCATGGCATGATGGGATAGTATATAATATATCATGATTTATGGCCAACCCTCATGTGTATATTTTTTTATCGATGGCTTTCTTGTTGATTTTTTTTTCATTTACTCTAAAAAATAAGGAGTTTAAAATGCTAACGAATACTTCCAAAACATATTTTAAGGACCCTAAATAGTATATTTTTGTATAAAAAAATTGTTAATATATTAAAAATTGTAGTATTTGACGTTTTTAAATATTTTTAAAATTTGAAATCTTTAAAAATTCATGCCACATTTGTTAGCACAAACTTTTTTTGTTAGACCGTGACTTTTCCCCGGTTGATTTTCGAATCCACTACTATGCCCATACCTGAGCGTGTGTTGTGGGTTCACTGTTTTGTTCCCACATAATTCAAGCATGAAGAGTAATTTTGATATCATGGTTTGCTATGTTTTACTCCTGTTTCTTCGAAAATTTCATTCTTGGGGGCGAAGAATGGTTTTTTTTCCTTCCCTTTTGGTCTATTAAAGAACCAATTTATTAAACTAAAGTATATTGATTAGAAATATCTGTGTTACTTAAATCGGTGAGTTCTAAAGATAATTGTTTGAGTAAAAGAAACCAATTGTGAATTAGATTTGTGCAAAAGGAAAGCAACCAATCATCACCGAGTTTTAACAAGTTGCCATAGTTGTCTTTTCGAAAATTGCTTTTCCCCCGTACAGTTTTGTTCATTTCCACCTAATTTGACCAAAATACCTTTTAGATGACTTAAGTCACGTTCGATATATACCAACCTAAGTCACGCTCTATATCAACGTGAGATAAGTTACGCTGCGTACAACGCCAACGCGACTTAAGGTAAGTTATGTTTTAACCAACTTTGCATAAATATAATATTTTTAAGACCCCAAACATACAAGATGTTATGTTCATTTTTTAAAAGCATGTCATGTCTTAGAAATAACAATAACAACAATTCATTCATGATTCAAAATAAATCATAACTAAAAATACACAAGCACGCGCAATAAATTCCAAAATTAATAGAATACGACAAATTTATTTAATTATAATTTCATCTCCGTTCAAATAAACAAAGTGTTACGTTACATTACATTCTCCCTAAATATGTGGTATCATCATGATGTTGGATTTAAATTAAATTCTTGAAAGTTTGCTGAAAATGTTGGCATTGAAGTGTCTTATACTTAGTGTAAAAATTTGCAAGTCTCTTTCTAAACTCAAAAGAATGAAGAGAACACAACACATGTATTCTACCGAATCAACTATATAAGTTATCACATCGAATCCCTTCATATAGGATAAGTCATGACAAAAAAGAATGCATTCTAATATATTCTTTTGAACTTAATCATACTGCCCTGCCAACTGACAGAGGAGCATGATCAAGCTCAAAACAACATCTTAGAAATGCATTCCCTTTTGTCACACTCATCCTATACGAAGGAATTCGATGTGAGAACCTATATAGCTGATTCGGTAGAATACATGTTGTGTTCTCTTCATTTTTGTGAGTTTTCAAAGAGACTATCAACCATTTACGCTAAGTAAAAGACACTTCAATGCCAACATCTTCAGCAAACTAACAAAAATTAAACCAAAATCCAACAAAATAATGACACAACATAATAATACTACTTAAACATCTTCATCCGGCCGAATCAAACTCTTGAGAATATCTTCAGGCGACCTCAACAACGTAGCATCCATCTCGATCCTCGGGATGCTGTGCTGACCAAATATCGAGAAAATGCTCTTCACGTCGTCGTCGTTCGTTAACTCTGGCCGACTGAACGTCAATCTCCCCTCTGAGTCGAACGATGAACGTTTGTACCAAACGTATTACACCCTCCTTGTGTCTCAGCGGTTGAGTCGTTGGTTGATTTCATCAAGTTGATCCTTCAGTTCTTTTAACGTGACATCGTCCCGAACCTTGAAAAAATTAGGGTTTCCACCGTTGAAGCATACTTGAGCGTTGAACAAATTGTCCATTGTTTCATATCTACACCATAAGAAACTAAAAACAATCAATGAAACATTCATTCAAACATTTCATCAAACACTTGGAGTGCAAATTATACATAAACTCTAAAACTAAAAACTACTACATAAACATGAAAACATCTAAACATTTAAGCAGCATAAGTCATTTAGATGTAAACATTATATCATTTCTTAGCAAAAAAAAATCAAAATTTAAACAAACCCTAAAACTAAAAAATTTCTAATTTAAGAGAAAAAAATGTAACATATAAACATAAAATGACAATGGTACTTGATTATGAAAACTTACTTGTTATTGGAGTGGTGGATAATTTGAAGTTGAAGAAATTTGAGATTGGATGATTTGAGAGAGTTTTTAGAGATTTGAGAAGTGAAATGGAGAAATGAGGTATTGTCTGAGTTATAAAAGAACGCAACTTAAGTCACACTGACATCTACCGAACATGACTTAAGTCAAGCAGGTTATACACCAGCGTGACTTAAGTCACACAGGTTATATCCCTGCGTGAGTTAAGTCACACTCTGTTTGTGTCAGCAACCAGAACAGGCACAATGCAACATTTCTCTCTGTGTTGATGGAAATCGCACAATTTGATCTCAAAATCGTATTTTTTGGTTTGAAACACACTGACTTTCTGTTTCTGAGTTTGCTGTTCTATAACAGCACGCAGCGTGACTTAAGTCACGTCGGTATGTACCGAACGTGACTTACTCACGCTGACGCAACGTGACTTAAGTCACACAGGGGCATTTTCGGTACTTCGTATATGAGAGAGTATTTCTCTTTGTTAGAAGAACAATTTTCTATCTTTTTTTACCGACATGTGGTTGAACCGAGTATTAAAAGGATTCTGATATCTTGAGTTTGTTTGAAAGGAGGATTTGTTTCTCTTTTCTACAATAAACAAGTTATAAAAAAAATTATAAAAAGAAGTGTGATTGTAATAGACACCAACCTCTCCTAACACTAACTATGTTAATCAACCATTACAATAAAAATAAAGGACAGAAAATTGAATATTACTTTTGAATTTGATTTGTGAGTTTGCTGCTATTGGTATACAAAACAATGTTTCTTTGTTGCCACAATGGCAGGTTAAAAGAGATAGCTTTAATTATGTTAACAAACTTATGTTTAGGTGAGGGGTGGAATGTGAAATCTATCACAAAAATTAATAAATAAATAAACAAAGATTTGAAAAGCTTGCAACAATGGCAAAAATATTAGATTTTTTTAGCGGAGAATGATTGTCTTCATCAATAAAAAACAAGTGATTTTAGTTTTAACTTAACATTTATTTAACATAACATTAATGGTGTTAAGTTTGAAAGGGATGTGTCTATTTAAAAGACCTTTATAAGGGAGGTTATTGTCCACCGTAAGATTAGAGAGAATGTCTCTGTCATACAAAGAGATCTTAAGGGTGATTAGTGTAATTTTCTCTTATATATATTATGATATTCTTTCAATTTTTTAAAATCTCAAATATAGATTAAATATAGATTTGTCTCTCTAAAATTCCTCCAAAAAAATTTCCTCAAACATACCCTTAGATAAGTGATTAGATGTTCTATCTCTATCTATTGCATACACAAGTCTTGGCATCTAATAGATATCTCTATGGGAGAGAAAGAAGAAAAAAAACAAAAGGTGCTTATAGAGTAGACATGTTACATTAATCACTCTATATGGACCCCACATGTTTTAAATATTAAAATAAGCATCCAATTTTAAAATTTGGTAACACTAAACGTGTGTTTGGTTGTGCGGTGGACAAAATTGATTTTAGTAGAATTGATTCTGTAGAATTGATTTTGATTAAAAGTGAGTTGAGTGAAAAGTGATTTATGTTTGGACACCTTTACGATAGAAGTGATTTACATGAAAAATATTGTTTGACTATTTTGTGTCAAAATTGATTTTGGTTGTATAAATGACCAAAATGGGTTTTTTTATATGTGTGCATTTAAAATGAACATTGTTTACATATAAAAAAATAAGGACATAATAGACAACCTGAAATATTATATAATATAATTGTTCAACAAAAGTGTAGAATTGATTTGGTTCACCGCAAAAGCTTCAAATAATAGAGTTAGGTAAACATGAATTTTGCATCCAAAAGCAATTTACTTTTTTTAAAGCCAAACATAAATTTTGTGATCCAATTACGTTTTGTTGCCATAAACGTGGGTTTTGGAGCACCCACCGTGCAACCAAACAGGGGCTAAGTTATTTGTGGAATCCACTTGGTCGTTTTTATATGTACGTGAATTGATTATATGTTTATTAAAATTATCAAAAACTATAAAGGAAAGATGTGTAAGTGCGTGATCTATTTAAATATCCAAAAGTGAAGAATTCAATTATAAATACTCTAGATCTACTTAAACATCCAAAAAATCAGTTGCATTTCTTTGAATTCCCTTTTCGCCAGACTGGTCCCTTTGCTATTTGGAAGCCATTTTTGTTTTCGATGGAGGATATATATAAATTATCACAACATGGCTAAAAATTAAAATCCAGTATCTTACTGAAATAAAATTGAACATGTTGCCACTCGAATAACAAACATATCTACTTGGTATAGTTGTCTGAATATTCTTCTTTAATTCCGTAAAATAAACAACTATATATACACGATTGTTTTTTTTTTCTTTCTAAATTATATATACACGATATGCCTAATCACAATTGGAGACCTTCCATTGGCCAATGTGTTGATATTTCTATTCCGTATTTATAAGAGTATATCCTTTCAAATCTCTTAAGAAAAAAAAATTGTACAACCATTTTTAATAAAAATATTGGGACAATTTTTTTACGATAAAAACTAGATAGTTGTTCTAAAAGTTATACTTTATCCAATCATTCAATGTCATGTCATATTTATTTTAAAACAAATTAAAACGATAAATGAATTTTGGCTATGAAATTTTGATACTCAAGTAAACTTAAGTATATAAGAATTTGTCAAAAAAATGACAGAAACGACATTTGTACAACTATTATGGGACAGCTTTCTCTTTCATATTTTCATTGTGTTCTTTCTCTATTGTTTTAGACCAATAAAAAGAGAGAATAATAATGTTGTATCAAAAGTTATCACAAAATGATTGTCACAAATGTCATTCCAAAATTTCCAATAACGGATCGGTTCAAATGTAAACGACGGTAAAAACTTCGTACATACATCACACATCATGATAAAAAAAAAAAAACAATCCTTCTAAGTCTTTTTTTATTCTTTAGTGTGCATTCATTTATATCTATGGTTGAATATTTAATTATCCACCATTCATCTATTCGTCCACAACTACTTTATAGGAAGAGTGGAAGAACACAAGTAATTCAGCGAGTACTCATAATTCTGGTCATCCATGAACTAATACTGAAACCATTCACATGTGGTCGAAACCATCAAGGCCGATAAAAGTGTAACATTGATGGTTCGTTCTCAACCTCATTTAAGAAGGTTGAACTCGGTATGGTCATCATAGATGATAAAGGACAATTTGTTCTAGCAAAGACTATTTGGTTTTCCCTGTTTTTTGGTGTTGAAGTGGGAGAAGCCATTGGGTTGCACGACACCTTAGGGTGGGCGGATCTTCAATTTGATACCGTAGACTTTGTCTTAGATTCCAAGAAGATTGTTGAGTATTTTCAGACATGTATATAACAAAATTTGGTTGTATATTGCATGTTTGCAAATAATTGTTCCAAGTTTCTTTTCAAAACTCTCGTGTCGAGTTTAGCTAGAGGTAAACCAATGAGGTCGATCACACATTAGCGAAGGTAGCCCCATCTTATGCTAACTCTCACCTGATAACTAATGTACCATCATGTGTATATACTTTGATTGCCGATGAAATGAATTGAGTTTGTTTCCTAAAAAAAATCTAATTCATCCACATTATAATATATTTTTTTAATGAGTTCTACGTAATCTACTAATCCATCTATTTAACAGTAACAATGTTTTTTTTACAAAAATAATAATGACGGTTACTTTCATCCAGTTTTTTTTTTAAAATCCAATAATTCATTTTTTTGTGTGATTAAATTCAATTTATCATTTTATTTCTTTTAAATAAATTAATCACTTTTATATAAAGACAAAAAACAGTTATTAAGATTTTTTTAAAATTATTTTTTTAATAAATGGAAAACCACATGTGACTGCTACTGTTGTCGACCATCGATAGGGGCATAGGAACCAAATCAATGATCTGATCATTCGAGACCCGAACCAAACCATTATATTTTCTTATTATGTTTATTATTTCCCGTTATATTAGTAATTTTATTTCTAAATATATTATATTATTTAAGAATTATATCTTATTTTTCATTATAAATTATGTACTCATTTTGATTGTATAAAAAGTATATAGTGTTCGAATAAAAGTTACTTTTTTAAGGTTTTTTAAATAAATTGTTTAAATTTTTTAAAACATCTAGTCGGTTGAATCGAACCAAACCAAATCGTTCATTATCAATTTGTTTTGGTTTGGATTTTGTGACAAAAGATTGTAAATATTGAACAAAACCAATCTAATTATTTTTTATAATTAGGTTGGATTTATTTTCCCTCGAATATCAAATCAAAATTACTTGTTAACCCGCCACCACAGTAGTCCACTACCATTTGATGCCGCGGGACTCATCAGCACCCCCGGCCACCACCACATTCGTAATCATTTATTCAAATTATTAATCAATAATACATCATTTAAAAACAGTTATTTTTAAAATAAAATAAACAAAAGTGTTTTTGAAAATAATGAGTTATATTTTTAGTATGATTTTATGAATGAGATGGATATTCATCCATTTAAAAGATGATAATTGTAGATTTGATGCTTTCTATGTTTAATGGGACTTGATTTGATTTTTAAAAAAGAAAAACAGTAGATTGAAAATAGATTATTTTAATGCATGTATTATGATAAAAACCCATTTAATTCATCATCGATTTTACGGCTTCATAAAATAGCTAACAAGCTCAGGAGAACATTCAATATAGCTCCATAACGTTGTCCATATTAACACAAAAGCTAACAAGCTCAGAGAACATTCAATATTGAGTGCTTAGTTATTTACCAGTATTTGTGTATATTTATTAAAGTTTCAAAGTATAATTTTTGTAAACATGATATTTTTTACAAACTTAAATTGAATCTAAACATACATTAGATTAAAGGCTTCATAAAATAATTAAATGCACTCGACTCGATTAAAGGAGTTCTCTTTAACCCATTTGGGCAGGCATATTGCCTTGACACATTGAAGTTTGTTTTTCTCAAATTTTTATATTTGATTTTTTCTTGTACCAATTGTAATTTCGGTGGATCAATTTCATATACGATTATCCTTTTACTTTAAATGGAGCCTTACAAATGGACGGTAAAATTGAACTCTTTTAATTAGTCGGTCTTTAGACCGATACCGAGTTTAAAAAATAAAATATCTCTTTGCTATATTTATATATACATGCGTAAAGTGGTTACCATAAACAATATTATAATTCACTTAGCTGTGTTGATTTACTTCTTTTCATTAGTGTCATGCGTATATCTTTTAATGTGATAAGATACCTGTCTTGAGTGTCGATCATGCAGAATATGAACAAATGGGGATGGTATAACAAAAATTGCAATTATAAAAGATAAGATTGATTTCTGTGATTAATTTGATGACTATGACTTGGTTTTGTCGCAGGTCATAATTATCATAAAGAGGTGAATTAGTGAAGAATGCACTCGAGGTGTATCATATGCATAACATTATTTTATTGATCTTCTTAGGAATGATGCGGCTAGAACTTTCTTTCTAAGAGAGTAGTTTTCTGCTTTGGTTTCTTTTTTCGCTATTGTTTGTCTTTTGTTTTGTTCAAAAAATAATAATACATTAATGATTTTATAGTCAATTAGACCAACTAACTCGTAACTAATCTAGTTAATCTATAACTAACTTTTACATCTTTAATAAATGAAACATCTCACTTTACAAATTGGTTTTGGAAGAATGGGTTAAACACAATATAAAACCATAATGTGATATTAGAAAATCTTGATTCCAGTTTCGTAAGTAGGAATTAGACGTGTTATATAAAGATATAATAGTGCATAAGCCTATCAATTAGTTGAGATTGGAGCAAGGTATCTCTATTCATAAGCTTTCTTGATGAGAAAAGTCATCTGAAGTAACTTTTAAAAGTCATCTTCAAAAATTTAACTTCAAAAAGCTTTTGAAAGTACATGCAATATTTTTTCGTGAATATTTAATTGAATCCGTTATTGCTGCTGATGGAATGGTGTTCATCTCATACAGGTGTGAATCGAAATGTTGGATACATATAATTTGTGGCAAAAGGAAATCCAATCCCCTTTATGGTCGACTTTTTTAATCTCAATTTTTGTTTCTATCATGCATTTTGTTGCCCAAATCAAATCACACATTGCTAGTTTTTATGGATAAACATAAAGAGTTGCATAAAGGACCAAAATAGCTTGTAACCTTGTGTACATAATAAAGAATGATATCTTGAATTTTTAGTGCACAACAATTGGAGATGAAATCTAGAGAACAATAACAAGTTTATTATTTGGTAGGCTGATAAGACATTTGATGTTCACCGCAGAAAAAAAAGTTTGTGGTCGTGCTTTCTAAGACATTGTTTGGTCTGACTTTTTTACAGTTTAAAAGTTACTTTAAAACAAAGTTAAAATTAAGAGCTTTAAGAATGAAGTTAAAGTTGTTTTGTTGCTTTATTATGTTTTTTAGTTTTAAAGCAATTTTTAAGTTAAAAGTTGTTTGGCAAAATATTGTACAAGTATATAATAAATAAAAAATGTTTAAAATATTTTTTGAAGGGAAAAAATGTTTAAAATATTTTTTAGTAAGTATTTAATAGATATTGTGTTTGACCTACCTTCTCCTTAAAATTGTTGAGAAGTAGAAAAAAAATGTTTAAAATATTTTTTTCTCCTTAAAATTGTTGAGAAGTAGAAAAAAATGTTTAAAATATTTTTTAGTAAGTATTTAATAGATATTGTGTTTGACTTACCTTCTCCTTAAAATTGTTGAGAAGTAGAAAAAAAGTCAGGTTAAACTGTACCTAGAAATGAAAAGGAATGGACCATAGCTAAATTTGAATTCTTGTATTCAAAAAATAATAAAAAGATGAAGAAAACGTGGACGGCAGGATTCGAACCTGCGCGGGCAAAGCCCACATGATTTCTAGTCATGCCCGATAACCACTCCGGCACGTCCACCTGTTATGACATTTTCAAAACCAAAAAATATATTCCTTTTGTTGTGTTTCGACAATATATTAAATTGTTTGTTAGTAGATTTACGGCCAAATATCTCTCGGGGTCAAATAGGTCTTTAAGTTATACAACAGTTGCAACGTTGTCTTTTCCATCCAAGTTTGTTTATTAAGTTTGTAATTGTCCTTTAAGTTTTTTAAGTTTTGAATAGGTCATTTAAGTTATACAACGTTTGCAACGTTGTCTTTTCCATCCAAGTCCGTTTAAGGGTGCTATATGTCCGTTAAATGCTCACATGGCACACCCAAAAAAAAAATAAAAAATTATTCCTTTTTATTAAAAAAAACAAAAAAAATTATGAAAATATCCATCTTCAACGGATCCCATCTTCATCATCATTCTTCCATATTCATCTTCAATATCATTCATCCAAACTCAAACCCACAACAATTACACGGTTCTTCTCTCATCACCTTCTACCCTTTTTTTTTCCTTTCTCTTCTGTCTTGTTAAATTCTAATAAATGTCATTCCTTTTTTTCCTTTCTCTTCTGGGTTAAGTAGAGAGAGGGATTACGGTGATGAAGCTTGTTCATGGTTTTTAGAGTTTCTTTATAAATCTGGAATGAATTTTTGATAATATTTTCTTGGCTTAAATGCACTTTTGGCCCCCTATGTTTGAAAAAGTTGTGATTTTGGCACCCTTTAAAAAAATGGATTATTAGACCCCTAACTTTTACCCCTTTTGCGAAAGGCTGGTATTGACTCAGTCAATGCTTATGTATCAACTGAATTAGTTTAGTAGGATGCCACATGTGTTTTTTTAAAATAAAAAATAAATAAATAAGCCACGTATATATAAATGAAATTAAATAAATCAAAATAGAAAAGAAAGAAGGAAGGGCACGTGATACTCATCTCTCACCTTCCCTATCTACCTCCTCCTCACAACAACCACCACCTCTGTCCTTCCAACAACCCAAAACCAAACTTTTCAATAAAGGGACAATTATTAACCTAGTTTAATTCTTTATTCTTCTTCTTTTTCTTCTTCTTCACTTCTAGAGAAAATGGGAAAGGAAAAACACAAACTTGTGAATGAGTAATTATTCTCAAACACCCAAGCTCAATCGAGTGAATCTAATCCACCCACTTTACCTTTTCATTTTTACTGTTAACAATTAAAACCCTAAACACAAATGTTTGATTGGAGTCACACTAATCTCGCCGGAAAACGCCGCCGGAGTTCTTCGTTCGTCAGAAACAACAACAAACTCCATCCATGTTTTTCTCGCTCTCTCAATCTAGATTTTCCTTCCCCAGGGCCGTTCCTATGAAAATGGAGACCCGGCTCTGAAAGTAAAAGTAGGCCCCTAATAAAATAAAATTAATTTTTTTTCAAAGAACATTCTTTTATTTAATTGAAAATAACATTCGTAAACATAAATAAAAGTCATGTAACTGACACAAAAAATATTCATATTTTAATCAATAATATAAAAATACAATTTCAAGCGAATATCTTTATCGACATTTTAGGTTGTATTTTCCTTAGTTAGTACAGACGCAAAAAAATGTTTATAATGTTTTTTTTAACTATAATGTTTGTTGTTTTTTTAATAAATTATATAATGGAATTATAATGTTTGTTGCTAGAGCTTTGCTATTTTATACAATAAATATGGGCAAAAAATTACAAAATCTACTCTAACAAAAATAAGAAGAAAAAATATTATAGTGTTTTTATGAAAAATATATTAATTAAAGAAGGAAAAACTAAAAACCTGGGAGTTGAACCCAGGTTCATGGGAAAACCAACACAATACAATACCATTAGGCCACACATCCAAATTTGATAATATGACCACATCATTAATATATATTCCTTTTTTACTTGCATTATATATCAAAAAAAAATATTTTGGGCCCCCAAATTTTGGAGGCCCAGCTCCATAGAGCTGTTTGCACCCCCCAAGGAACGGCCATGTCCTTCCCTATTATGGTGTGATTCCGACGTGATTTGCGGTCTTGATAGCCACTATTCTTGCAAAAGACAAACACAACAGCATGTGTTTTTCTCTTGTTTCAATTTTAAGATTTTCCTCTTCTAATCTGAGCCAAGAAGAAAGAGTTTGTTTGAGAAGAGGAGTGTTTGTAGGCAATGTCGTCAGAAAAAGGATGGTTAGCGGTGAGGGTGGGTGGGAAGAGGTGAAGAACCCCCCACTAAATAATATGCTTATGCTTTTGGAGAGAGAGAGAGAGATAGAGAGAGAGAGAGAGAGAGAGAGAATGAGAAAAGAAAAGAGGGATGAAGATTGAGTTTTTGAAAAAATGAATTTGAAGATTGGTTAGTGTTATGGAGGAATTGGGAGAGATGGAGGTGGTGGTGCTGTAGGGGAATTGGGAGAAGAGGAAGCTCACGTGCTTCTCTCTTTTATGCTTTCCTTTTTTTAATTTTTTTTAATTCTATAAATACACGCGTGGCAATCTGATTTATTTTAAATTCAAAAAATACACAGGTGGCATCCTTGTCACTTAAGTGACCTGCTACATAGGCATTGATTGAGTCAAAATCAGCCTTTCGCAAAAGGAACAAAAATTAGGGGTCTAATAATCCATTTTTTTAAAGGGGGCCAAAATTGCAACTTTTTCAAATATAGGGGGTCAAAAGTGCATTTAAGCCTATTTTCTTTTTGTTCTGCAATTGTTGTTGGATCTGGAAGATGTGTCTATGAAACCCAGCAAACCCAAAACCAATAAAAGTATGAAACTCCATCATCCTTATTATAGATCTAAAACTTGTGTGTCATTGATTATAGGAGAGGTTCAATAAAACAGAAGAAAGGAGAGACAGAGGTACATGGAGAGAGAACAAGTTTGGCGTCAAGGTTGGCGACGACGACGAGGGAGCAGTGGTCAAGATCGGAGAAGAATAAAAAAATGGGTTTAATCGGAGAAGAAAGATGTTGAGGGAGTGGGTATTGTGGCTGGTAGGGCGAAGGGCAAGGAAGAGGCGACAATGGTGGTGGTGGCGAGGTGAATCGTTTTATGGGTTATATTTGTCAATGTTGAAGTTTTGTGGTTGATCTCAATGGGTCTGAATTTGATTTTTAATTTCATGGGATGATTATACATTCAACATTTAGATCTGGTTTTTTTAGGGTGTTTTTGGAAGAACATGGAATGAAAGAAGATGAAGATTAAACTCACAATATTTTCTTTTTTATTTTTAGAATTTTATTTTAATAAAAATTAATTAAAAAAAAGTGTTTTTATGATTTGGACTCACCATGTAAGCACCTAAAACATCCATGTAAGCATCCAAACTGCCACATAAGCGCCTTTTACCAGACTTGGGTGAAAAAAGGTAACTTTGTAAACATTGTATAACTTAAAAAACCTATTTGAAGCTTAAAAAACTTAAAGAACTAACCCGTTATTGTTGTCAAACATAAAGGATCCTTAAAGGTATTTGGCTTAGATTTGCCATAAGTTTCAGTTTTAACACATATGTTCTTTTGTTTGTTCTTGACTGAAATATATTAAATCGTTAGTAGATTTACAATAAGTTCCGATTCTAAAAAAATATATTCATTTTGTTTTAAAGTATATTTTAAATGTTAGTTGTAAGAATATTTTATAGGTTAGAGGGTAGATTTGAACCTGTCATTTTCAACATTTCAACACGTAATATGAGATTTTCGCCACTATATTATTTGACAAAAAAATGTAATGCAAACATTAAACATAAATCCTCAAAACCTCATAATTAAAAAATTCTTAAGAGCATTTCCAAATGTATGAATAATTTTTTGAAATATAAGAGAATACAATTACTCCCTCCGTCCCTTTTTATAGGAATAGTTTACAAAAATTGCGAGTATTAAGAAAAGTGTTTGAAGTAATAAATTTGTCATAAATGTATGTTACTATTACCAAATTACCCTTTGTGTATTGAGATATTTAATGTTAACTTTTCATATTTCAAAGTATACAGATAATAATAATGAGTGGTGTATGTGAAAAAGAGTAATAAATGCATCTAAAAATTTGCAGATAGTCTTATATTTAAGGACAAAACTTTTTTGTAAAGTAATTTTATAAAAAGAGACGGAGGGAGTATAAATTTATAAAAAGAATACAATTAGATGTTTTGTACGTATAATGTATTTAATCGATATATTATGAATTGTAATGTTAAAATGCTGCTCATTCTGTACCCAAAAAAAAATGCTGCTCATTCAAAAACTCACGGTATAGAGAGTTCATGGTTGATGTGCATGCTTGACCCTTAACAAAGATATAGATTAAGTGCATTTGAAAAATCACATTTATACGCTCAAATTGATTTTGATCATCGATTTGAAAACAGTCAACTCACATCACAATTTTTTTATAAAAAAACTCACGTTTGAAATCGGACAACTAGAATCAAGAATTATGTTACACTTGGTGAAATCCAAATCCCACTTGACAAAGGTTTTCCAAGTTCATAGGGTAATATTTTAGAATTTTGATCAGGAAGTTAGGGGATTTTTTTTTTTTACTATCTGTACAGTCATTGTTGGGCAAGGTAGATGTGAACTATTGGCAAAAAGGTCAACATAGACCAATAAAGCTATTGATTTTTTAAGGTTACATTAGTTTTAGTTTTAGAATTATTGATTTTTATCTCATTCTTATTTCTGTTAATTACTTGATTGGAGAGACAATAAAAAGTGATATATGAATACAAGTCAGGTTTGTATCATAGAAAAACTTAAGCAAGATATACATGTAAAAAAGAATTTGAGAATATGGAGACACTTGTCATATCAAACGTAACAGCTTATCTAAAGCAAAGAATACATGCAAGTAAGCCAGAGCAAACAAGTTCTTAGACAACAAATGAGAAAACACTAATTTAACATTATTTTTATTCTAAACATATTTAGCCATTTTGATTAAAGGTCATACCAGTGAGACATGTGGTGCATGGTGCACAAGTAATAATTTTAACATTTAGATTTATTTATCCACACAATCTTATGGTGAACTCTACACATTCTTTTTCTCTCATTTTCACTCATCGGAGCTCTTCAAGGTCATTGGAAGAACCCCTCCACCAAGTAGGGGTGGAAATGGTTCGGTTAACCATAAAAACCGAACCGAACCAAACCGAATTGTTAGAATGGTTCGGAATAACCGAACCGAACCGTTTAAGATTTGGAACGAACCAAACTGAACCAAAATTATGGTTCGGTTAACCGTTTCGTAACATATTAACCGAACCGAACCGAACCAAATTTAATATTTTGATTTTTTTAGTCTTTTTGCGAATTTAATTGTTTTTTTGTCCTTTTTTAATGTAATTGCATGATACTTTCCATTCATTAGAATGATTAATACTGTTCAAGTGCATAAAACGGTTCTTGGTAATTGTTTGAACCTTAAACGGTTAACCGTTTTGTTACCTCTATATTTCAATCCATTTCAATCATTTTTTAATGTTTTGACTCTCTCTTTGGAACCTACTAAGTTGCTGCAAGGCTAAATTTGTTGTTGTAATGTTATGACACTTGATTTGTACTTTGAAACTTTGAAATTGTGATCAATGTAACATCCTCATTCATAATACATTGTAAACGTGTTCATCAATCTAAATTTTAGACATGATTTTGTCTCAATACAATGAAGCAAATTTCATTAATTCACTATCATTTCTTGTCTCAAGAAAACAAATAGCATGTCAAACTAAATTGCTAAAACTATAAATAACATTAAAACAAGACACTAGCAAAACAATTTAACTCCGTATCAGCATCTTCATAATGTATATCCGCAAACTTCTCTCACAGAAATCAGTGCCCAAGTACAAAAAAAATTGGAACATGGTGAACTAATGTTGCGGTTAGATCTTTATCCCAGATTCATTTTGCTCATTCATTTTTCAAAGTTCAATGGACAAAGACATTAAAATATCTGCATCTTCCATTGGCAGCACCCACACCTGTCCAATTTAAAACATCAGAGCAATTAAATATTACACAGCTTCATCACAAAGATACATAATCAGGACACAGACGCAGGACACAGACGCAGACACAATAAGGACAGAAGACGAAAACATACATAATCAGGAACACATACACAGTAGAATTATTTAAATTAACATGGACATGGCATTGCACATTATAATCTAATTAATTAGCAGAAACAAGTTACAATCCCTACATTATAATCTAATTAATTATGTCAGTATCAGAGTCCTTGTTTACTGATGAACACTTGAGAAATGCTACATAACTAGAAATCATTTGAAAAAACAAATTATAGTCTGCAATTCAAACTTGATTTATTTTAAATCAGTTTCATTCAGTCTGCACTCATTTGTTTGAATCAATTTCATTTAAAATTGAAACTGATAAAATTATGCGTTCACAATCGAAACCTCAACAAATTATGCACTAAAAATTGAATTTTCTAAAATTCTGCATTGTCAATTGAAATCTCTGAAATTCTGCATTCTCAACATTGCGTATTCGAAAAATTTTGCTATATCAGAAACATGAACAAAAATATGCTTAACATTCCCTCAGGGTTTTGTCGCTGTTATCTTCTTAAACATCAAATACATGGAATTCAAGTGTTACCTTTATGATTCATGTCAATAGGAATCATCTCAACTCTTATTTTGTTCAAAGTTGCAATAATTCCATACACATTTGATCTTGTTCTCTCAACTCTTCCTCAACTTTGGTTCTCAATAAGAACATGGTTAACACTTCCTTTTCTTTACATCATTGTTAACTTCATCATCATCACCATTGTAGCTTCTTCAAACTTCTCCTACAAAAGCAATAGCAACATAACCTTTTCTGATTTCAAGCAAACAACGGCCATTTTAGAAACTACCACAAATCCAATTGAGCTAGAAAACCAAACCAATGACCCACATCAAGAAGAAAAAGAGATTGAAGAATTTGAAGAACAGGAACAAGAAGAGAAAGGGGTTGTTGAAGTTGAAGACTCTGAATTGTTCTGCAACAAATTCATCACTGATTCAATACCGGAAAAATGCAGCAAGGACTATTACTTGACAGATTCTGATGATAAAATTAAAGACTTTGAATTGTTTATAGCATACAGCTTTAGCAATTTAAATTAGAAATCGAAAGACATCGCATAGAAAATTCAATTTGAGAGATCTATGATGATTGATTTATATAATTCTCCACCTTAGCTAATGCTTGGAAGATGCTGCTTTTATTTTTACAAGGTGTTCTTAAGAGCAAATTGCATGCATTTGTTGTTTCATATTCCTCATTTCGTGTGACTTACTAATTTGTACAATCATGTACTCTAGTTTGAATGGACTACATGTAATACTTGCTATAAGGCAAGTGGAATAATACCCTTTTTATGAACACTAATACTCTATTTTTCATCCGGCTATTGTCCATCTGTACTAAAAAACTTCCTAGACGACACAAAATTAGTGGTTTTTCTGGATATGTATATCAAAATTCATGTTTGTAAAATGACCTTGAATATCAACCCAACTTATAAGTTTTATTTGAGTTGAGTGAGTATACAAAACAACATAAGGGGTTCACATCCTATATCATTGCATTCTTCAATTTCCATCAATATAAACCAGATGGCAAAGTGAAACAAAAAATCATACCCAATAACAACTTACCATTTTACATATAACTTTCATCTCTTAATCTATTTATTTACTTCAGCTTCTTACTACAATAACAACTTAACCCAAAATTATACCCAGAAACCAAAATCAATCATACCCAAAAACAAAAATCAAACAAAAACATACCCAGAAACCAAAATAAATCATACTCACAAACAAAATTAAAAAAAAAATCATACCCGTATTAACCAAAATCAAGCATACCCATAAACTAATTTGTACCTTAGGACTCTTCAAGTTCTTCAGACCAGGGTTTGCAGAAGATGATTCGAAGAAGAGGTGGAATCGCAGAAGAGGTGAAATCAGAGAAGAGGTAGAATTGCAGAAGATGATATAGCTGATAAATGAGGAGTAATCAATACCACCATATTTCAGAAGAGGTGAAATCAGAGAAGATGATCGCAGAAGAGGTTCATATCAATATACGATCATCTATGGATTTCAATTTCAGAAGAGGATTTTGTTTTGTTTTGATTGAAATTGAAATTAAATTAGGGTTTAGAAAAGGGTTCAGTTCATGTGACATGATTTTTGTGTGAAAAGGAATAAGTGATAACTGATATGATAATTGAGTTGTAATGGTTCGGTTCGGTTCATAACAATTAATTGAGTTTAATAACGGTTTGGCTCGGTTAGTGAACTGTCTTCAAAAGAATGGTTCGGTTCGGTAACCAAAGTAATGGTTCAGTTAATTTTAGTATGGTTCGGTTCGGTTAACCGGTTCAGTTTGGTTTTTGGTTAATTTTGCCTACCCCTACCACTAAGCACATAAAACCACATATTCATAACCTCTTCTCACTCTCCCCATTAAAGGAAAACTACATTTTCATTTTTATTTAAGAGAAAAACATAAGCTTTGAAGTGAGGGCAAAATAATGTGTTGAGGGTTCACAATATGAAAGAATGTGTGGATAAATAAATCTAAATATTGAAATGACTTGTGCACCATGCAAGCATGCACCACATTCTTCGCTTGTGCATGTTATAGAAATGACCTTGATAGAAAAGCATTTTCTTGATATAAATGTTGCTTGAATAGCTTTAACTGATCTAAAAATTTCACCTAGGGTCTTGGCAATTCATTATTCATTGAGCGATGAACTATGATATCAAAAAGAAAGGCAAAATATGATTTATATGCCTGGACTTTCGATTATAGAACGAGCACTTCTATGAATGATGGTAGTAATAGGCTATAAAAATGACTCAAAGCCTTAAATTTTGCTTATAGAGAGAACACTTCTATATGGTTTAGAAATAGTGGAGTTAAAGAAAGATACGCTTTAGAGTGAAGAATTCAAGCAGATAGATTTCTAACGAAAGACAGAATGCTACCAACACATTATTCCGTTTCACATGTAATTTGGATATCGTAGGAACGGGGAACAAAGGGGTAAAAGCTAAAACGTAATTGGAAGCTGACAATTCAATAAAGATTAAGACACTAACTAATAACTTTTCATCGAAGAATACTAACCTAACAACTAAATAATAAGATAGACCGTTTCAAATAAAAAATCAGACACTAACTAGTAACTTTTCATCGAAGAAGTTTAAGACACTCATGCATCATGCAAGTTCTAACTCACAAATTACTATTGTTTGAAGAAGATTAAGACACTCATGCATCATACAGGTACTAGGTCTAATAACAATCAATATAAAATTCTTATAGATAAAATGCAGTAAGCAATATTGACATAAAACTGAATACTACTAGTAAAAGGATCACTGAATGTTTTTTTGTTCTTCATAAAAACGGTTCAAAACATAACTCACTAAAACAAAAATACCACACAAAAACAACCATTGGCGGTAGAAAGAAAATTAAAATTAGTTAACATAGTGTATAGAATAGCACAACAAGTCGTCCAGTCAAGACCTCCGAAGACACTTTCAGCACAACTCGAGAAGCCCATCATACCATCATACGGATAACGAAGTTTTCAGATTAGTAGCTTCTCAATAGCATCCTGCATAGCAACCCAATATTCAGAATTCATTTTCAATAATGTAACATATAACAATAATATCGTCGGCACTGGGCTAGATGAAAATCATGAAAATGAAGCACAGTGCATACCTTGAGTTGCTGGATCTGAGATTTCAATTGACTTCCTTCATTAGTTGTCACAGAACAAGCAATCACTGGTCGGGTGACTCCACAAGCACGCCCAAGTGCTTGTTTTGATGTGACAAACACATAGGGAACATTCTAAAAATTTCAAACAGATAGTGCACATGATTAATAATCTATACATTGCTGATAAACAAAAAACCAGAACAATATTGAAATAAAATGAATCAGCTTAAATGGCTAAGACAAATACATGATGTTTTACAAATTGCAACACAAGCAAGAAAGATTAGTAGACATAAATTTTACTGATACTGTGACAGTTCAGAGTAATATAACGTGTAGACAAGGTTTATCAACCTTAGATTTGGTTTATGAGTGAGTTACAAGAGACTTATCGAGAGCTAACAACATTCAGGGGAAAGATAGGCAGTGAATGAGCACTAAATTTCACAGCCTCGACATTTCAAAGCAACTAGGCTACATAACAATAAGCCACAGAATCATATGAGCTGATATGTAGAAAATTCGTAACAACGTTTTAAAAGTCGGTGATCAGCAGCAAATGCAATTACAGCCATATTATACATTAGTATAGAAGACCACTACACAACTTCAACATATCATAAATGTTTGTATGGATAGAAATGATCGAACGAATATGGTGCTGACTGCTGAGCATACCAAATAGCATTCACTTTCAGTATTTGTGCATTACAAAACAGTACAGTATAACATATATATTCACAAATGAAGCACATCAGAACTTATTGCCAGGAGCAGTTGTCAAAACAATATATAGGGTGCTGCTTTAAACCACAACAAAGCATAAGAACTCGCTATATACCGATTTAATTTGTTATGAGATTTAGGTCCCTTGTTGTTTCGGATTTTTCTGAAGAAAAAAACATCTATTTTTTTAACCAAAAAATCAAGTTTATTATATTAAGTGTTTGTTTCAGATTTTTTAAAAAATCCGTTTTTTATTTAAAAAATCATTTTTAACCTCAAAATGAATTCCTAGTAGCTTTTCCGAAATCTATTTTTTCTATAAACAAGGAACTCAAGTTTAAGAGCGACAAATCTTTAAAAAAAAAAAAAAAAAAGATTTTTATGAGAGTAAACAAATGTTAAATTAGTGAATTAGCTTTCCTCAAAACTCTCTAAAAAATCTCATCAATTTTTTTGAAGCCAAAACAAAGGCATAATTATCCTTGGTCAACAAAGCTAGTCATTTTATTATATGAAGATCATACATTACATAAATAAAACCCTACTTTACCTTATCCTCAGCAAGTAGAGGAAGATGGAGAAGAATCTCAAGAGGTTCAGCATCAGCAGCCATAACAACAAACTCAGAAATACCCCTATTCAAGGTCTTAGTAGCTGCAACACAACAAAAACAAACAAAATCAATTAATCAATAATCTAAGGACAAAAAAGACATTAAACAAAAAATGAATAAGAAATTAGGGTTACCTTCATTAGCACCCTTTTTGAGTTGCTTATAGTTAGCAGCTTGTTGAACAAGATCCATTATAGTGATTGTTAGCTGAGCATCAGCCAAAGGGTATGCCTTAGGGTTAACTGCTTCTCCTGTCTGCAAAATTTCCATCATATACAAAAAACAAGTATTAATCAGTAATCAATTAACATTGAATCGAATTAAGAGTTAAACATAGGAAAAATAAGAAGAAGAAATAAAATGGTACCATTGTTAATTGAAGATTGAACGAAGAGAATGGAAGCGGCTAGGGTTTATGGTTAGAGAGTGAGTCTTCGAAGCCGTTATTATAAGAAACGAGGACTTTATATATATAATAGGTTGATTAAATTAATATTGATGGATATAGGTTTGCATAAGGTTGACCGGAAGCCCAATCTCATTTAAATAAACCTAGTATATACCCCCTCATTTACACTCCTACCTCCTAAAATTTTAACAAATTAAATCAAATTGTTTCACCTAAAAAACACATGCCTCTCACATGACCAAAGATATGAAAAGAAATAGTAAGTTTTTAATAATTACTAAAAGTTTTGTTTTTTTGAAAACATCTAGTATGAAATTTGATATTAAACGTTTAAAATATTGAAAACATATATTGTAATCGTTTGAAAACAAAACATCCAGTATGAAAATTCATACTAGATATTTTGAAAATTGTATTTGGAAACTTTTAAGGTTCTCTTAATCCATTTTACTTTAAATTTTTATGCAGATCAACAATTTTTATAATTCTATGATTTTGATATTCTTACAATGACATGAGCTCTAACTTTGATCATTTTCTTTTGTGTATCAATTTCATTAATTGTGTTTCTTTTCTTTTTTTAACGGTTGTTGAGTGATAGAAATTAGTTTATAAAATAATGTAAAGGGATAATAGTTGATCCTACTTCTAACTCTTTAATAGTGTGTAAATTTTCCATCTAAGAATATTTTTGGCGTTGGAAAAATTGCAGATTCTCGTGTATTGAATGTCCAATTTTTAGGCGAGAAATGTATATAGTCGGTCATTAGGGTACTTTTAAAGCATATGGCCAATAGAGTATTTGCTCATTGTTGCATAACTCTTCCCCAATAATAACCATATACTCCCTCCGTCTCAAAATATAAGCAAAAATTGGTCAACAAAAGTTAATGTATTTGGTTCAAAATTTGTATCAAATACATCAACTTATGTTGACTCATTTTTGCTTATATTTTGGGACGGAGTAGTAGAAAGCATCCATTGAATTTTATAATCGGTATACATTTTTTGAAGTTCTCTACAACAATCAAGACATATGTACAACCTTTGAAAACTTGGAGAAGATCTCAAGTCTTTAATAAAGACATATTTACATGAGTTAGGATTCTATTAAATAGAGAGGATCCCCCATAATTAAAATCTTTTTTAAAAGTGGCTTAGACACACAACTTGATTGTGCATAATTAAATCTTAACATTTCATGATAGTAATTAAGGGAAAAGGTCAAACTTAAAAGACCACATCTAATTTAAGGTAACATAATTAAAGGCTAAATATGAAAAAGAAGTTAAAATAATGGGAACTATGACATTTTCTATCGTCCTAAAATCAACTTATATATGTTGTGACTCTTGAGTGTATGTTTTATCTATGTGACTGTCTATAATTTTAACATCAAATTTATCCAAATCTGTGGCCAACGATGAACTTGATAAATAATAATTCAATAAAAAGAAAAAACAGGATAATTCATATTATGAAAATAGAAAAATTGTAGATGACTTAAAAATTTAGAATGACTAGATTGCTTTGGCTCCCCCCTCTGACTCGGACAAGTTAAGATAGCATTGAAAACTACACACCCTCTATTCCTCTCTTCACATAAGGATATACCTCCCCTAACCAATGAATATTTCCAACTTCACTTTTATTTATTTATTCCCCATTTCGATATCCATTTTGGTTTGGTTTTCATGTTTCTCTTTGAACCATTCGTTTTTTTTTTCAGCTTCTCCTATGTTGGACTGAGCATATTCTTTCTTATTCCACATTTGTCCCAAAATATCTTTACCCTTTTAAGGTTGAAGCTATTCCATACATTACTAAATACTTGAAATGAAAATAACCTGTGTTGGAGCTTAGATCAATGGCTACTGAATCTGGTTATAGAGATATAGTAATATGCAATTCTGGATTAAAGTTTGATTATGGGACTAATCTTCATCCAACTACCTTATTTGCAAGCATTGGTCAAGCTGGATTAGGATTTGCGGTTTCACCAAATCCTCCAACTCTTATTACTACAAGAGATAGTGCCACAAAACGTCCAATACTTAACTCTTCAATGAAATATGCTTTAATTCCTGAACCCGCTTTTCAAACTCCATGTTTTCAAGGATTACTTAATGGCGCAGCATTGAAAGTTGTTGAGGAAAGCCTTGGCATGATGAAAGGAAGAAATTTGAAGGGATTTAGCGTGAAATTCAAGATTGGGAATCCATCACTGAGAAGATTGATAAGTGGGGCAATTGCTGGTGCAGTGTCAAGAACAGTTGTGGCACCGTTGGAGACCATAAGGACACATTTGATGGTGGGGAGTTGTGGACATAATACAACTCATGAAGTGTTTCAATCTATTATAGAAGCTGATGGATGGAAGGGATTGTTCAGGGGAAATTTGGTGAATATCATCCGAGTTGCGCCAAGCAAGGCTATTGAGGTGAGTACAATAATTATGTATGTTTTGTAATCTTAGATTAGAAGATATCATGATAGATGTATGTGATCATATAAGTTTTTGCAAGTTTATATCAGTGTTAGTTTAATTCATATCCACTGCGAGTGTAAAAATTTTGTACACAATCAATCATAATCGTCAAATCAATAACAACATTTGAGTTTAACCATAATAACTTCTAAAGTCATACATACGAGGAGGACCAAGATATTGACAGTATATCCGTCAAATCATTGTAATGAATATATAACTTTTGGCATGAGTTCAAGATATTGACATTGTGATCGCGTGTTAATGACGTGCAGTTATTTGCATATGACACTGTCAAGAAGCAATTGTCTCCTAAACTTGGAGAAGAGCCGAAAATTCCAATTCCTGCCTCGTCAATTGCAGGTGCTGTAGCCGGAGTTAGCTCTACCCTATGCACATACCCTCTAGAGCTACTCAAAACTCGTCTAACTGTTCAGGCATGCACTCAATGATAGAAACTTGATAATTTTGCTCTCATATGCAACTTTTGTACCATAAACAATGGTACACATTGAATATCCCACTGCTGATATGAGTTTATTCTTAATTGTAGAGAGGGGTGTACAAGAATTTTGTGGATGCATTTGTGAGAATTGTTAGAGAAGAAGGTCCAGCAGAGTTGTACAGAGGACTGACACCGAGTTTAATTGGTGTAATCCCTTATGCTGCAACAAATTATCTAGCTTATGATACACTTAGAAAAGCTTACAAGAAAGCTTTTAATAAAGAGGAAGTTGGGAATGTGATGACTCTACTAATGGGATCAGCTGCTGGAGCATTTTCATGCAGTGCAACATTCCCACTTGAGGTGGCTCGTAAGCATATGCAAGCTGGGGCTCTAAATGGAAGACAATACAGTAACATGCTTCAAGCCCTCATGAGTATACTTGAAAAGGAAGGGCTTGCAGGGTTGTATAGAGGTTTGGGACCAAGCTGCTTAAAATTAGTTCCTGCTGCTGGGATTTCTTTCATGTGTTACGAAGCTTGCAAGAGGTTACTTGTTGAAAATGAAGAAAAATAGTAGTAGCTACTAGTGGAGTTCTGTATATTCTTTCCAAAGGATATAATATTTTTTTGCTTACGAAGAGAAAACAGATACGGCATTATAATTTTAGGCTCTGCACATATTGCTTTACCTTGAATATTTTCCAGTTTCGACCAGGGTGCTACTAGTACACTGAGTTCTATTATACAAATACTTGTAGTAGTGCTAGATCTGTTACAGGATTACGTGACGTGAGACCTCTATAGATGAAAACAAATGTGTCCCATATTGTGGTACAGAAAAAATGGCATTTCATATAAAATATAGATTTCTTTTGCAACTTTCCGTTCAAATCTTTCTTACCTATCTATTGTCCGGACGACTGTGCCACATGACTTGCATATTCTCCGAGTTGAAGGTTAGCATATACAATTAACTCTTTTTGTGTACCATACAAAAAGCTTTTTCTACCTTTAATAAGCAGGTGAACCAGTTTTAGATGTAATTCTAAATTGGCTCCAATTATTGTTTAATTCAAAGTACCTCTCTAAAACAACCCAATATAATACTTTGGTCAAATTAATTTCTCCAATATATATTTTTTTATCAATTTTAGAATAATCATTAATACTCTTCAAAAGATTTTATCAATTTTATCAATTTATATTTGTCAAGATTTTATAAAATATTTATAAAAGGTAAAAACTAAAGAAACTAGAAATGAAAACGTAGATTTGTCAAAAAATAAAAGAAATTAAACGTTCAATACAATGATACAATTTCCTCTCCAAAAGAATAAATAAATTTCTAACCATTTATTCTTCCTATTTAAACATATAAAGTTTCACCACAAAAAAAAAACATATAAAATTTACAATTTTGATCATTTTTCCAATTTAAAACAGGGTTATTATGGACAATAAAACAGGGTTATTTATTTTTAAAAACAAATATCATTTTCCAATTTAAATCACAAATATGATTTAATAAAATTTAATTAAATGTTATTTACTTTTTTCTACATAATTAAATGTTATTTAATTTATTAGGTTGTGTATACATAACATTTATTAATTAATAAATTGCAAGATATCAAAACTTATTTGGTAAAAAAAAAGTAAACAATTCATCAAAATTTTAATTCATATTAAAAAAAACCATAAATATAATTACATATAATTTGGGGAGTGATATTGCAAATACACACATTGTATCACATAACCTACTAAAGAGGTAACCCTTCTTTAATCCTAGCCATTGAATAAAATATTAATACATCAATGGTGAAAAAACCATTTTGGTATGATACACAAAAAGAGCTACTTGTGTATGTTAAATGTCACCTTTTCGAAATATACAGTACGCATATTGTATTTAATATATAAAAAAATATATCATTTTAGTGAAACATCAAACCTGCATATAAACTACTAATATGAATGGTATATAGAAGAGCAAGATATGAATGGTAGTACAACTAAAGCAAACACTTCAAACGATAAATGCTCCAGTCCACAAATATAGATCATCCTTCATATTACTTGTAAAATTC
Organism: Medicago ruthenica; assembly: GCA_018208015.1. Taxonomy (NCBI): domain Eukaryota; kingdom Viridiplantae; phylum Streptophyta; class Magnoliopsida; order Fabales; family Fabaceae; genus Medicago; species Medicago ruthenica. The sequence goes on along the minus strand of CM031378.1, from coordinate 89,105,572 downwards.
AAAAAAGCAAATGATCTATCCACAATTTGAGCTCACCCATTGCATTATAAGTTCCAAAAAATCAAGTGGCTCAGGCCAAAAAATATTCAATACCACAATGGGCTGTGAATTCTAAACTATCTTATAGTTAGGGGACAAGCTATTTGCTCTTCAGCCTCACTGTAAAGAAGGTTTCCATATCCATCAAAATCAATAAGCAAAAAGGATGCAATGAGCGAGATATCAGCCTAGTTAATCCCATCCAGTGGGCACAACGGATGCATAACCGCATGGCCCATTTGTACCATCACTACCTTCTAATAAACCAGCATCGGTGTAATGGTAACCACCGGCAACCACTGTATTAGTGCTATCAAAAGAGCAATCGTTGTTAGAGTTTGTAACATCTAAAGAGGCATCAGTATATGAGTTGGCAGCATGGTCTCCATTGTTGTAGGGGCCGTTGTAGTTGTAATTCTGCACCTGTTCATGAACATTGTGGAATCCATTATCACCATAATTGCTGTAATTACTGTTGTAGTTGGTATAATTCTCAACCACTCCAGGTTCCGTAGCATTCCGAAAATCACGGCCTCCATAATTGCCTCTCCAGGGTGACCGTTGCGATCCAACGCTGCTGCGTCCTCCTGGTGCTGAACACTCGGAATATTGGACAAGCCATGCAGGAACTTCTTGTTTTGCTTCCTGTAAAAGACCAACAAGAGACTTTGCCAGAGGCATGTTCTTGGTGCTAAAGAAAGCTGTTGCTAAACCAGATTGACCAGCACGACCTGTCCTACCAATTCTGTGTACATAGTCATCTATGTCCCTGGGCAAGTCAAAGTTAATAACATGAGCCACGTGAGGGATATCCAATCCTCGAGAAGCAACATCAGTTGCAACCATTATTGGAGTAAGACCACGTTTAAATGATCTCAAGGCTCGTTCCCGCTCCTAAAAACAAAATGCACCAATAAATTAAACAATGTATGTTCATGTAATATCACAAACAACAACTTTATATTTCAGTGAAGTTGAAATTAATGTGTCTACCGAAAAAAAAAAAAAAGTTGAAATTAATCTTGATGGTATAGTCATTAAAAAGATGTCATTCATATTTCAGAAAAGTTTAATTTCATGTAATATCACAAACAACAATGTATGTTCATGTAATATCACAAACAACAACTTTATATATATAGCAAAGTTGAAATTAATCTTAGTGGTGCAATCGTAAAAAAGATGACATTAATATTTCAGAAAAGTCTAAATTCAGCTTAGTGGTGCAATCATAGAAAAGATGTCAACAGCAAAACACTTGATTTTAGATTGTATCATCAAAATGTTGCATATGAATGGACGAGGGACCACAAATACCACAATAAATAATGCCTAAGTTACTGCAACAGTAGCTAATACAATATAACATGCATAAGGGACCACAAACAGCATAACAAATATAGCCTAAGCCACTGAACCAGTAGCTAATACAACAAACAGACAGATGGCTCATATTGAATACACTTAAAGAATGTGGAAGAAATAAAGCAAAAGAACAAAAGATACAAAGTACTAACCATTTGAACCTTGTCACCATGTATAGCAATAGCTGGAAAGTTACTTCTGCACAACCAGTTTTCTAAAGCATCGGCTCCTTTCTTTGTTTCAACAAATACAAGAGTTAAGGCAAGCTGCATAACACATAAAAATTCAAAAACAGCTGGTATACTAGCTACAATAATTATAGTTATACGCATCAACAATCTAAAAACAGAGCTTTTACCTTCCCATTGACTACATTACGTCGGAGAAGATCCACAAGACGATTTCTTTTCTCCATATCCTGTACAGATTCAATCTTCTGTACAATCAGTTCAGTGCTTGAACCAACCCTTCCAACAGCCAGGAACACATAATTTGATAAAAAATCAGATGCAAGCTTCTGCAGTAAGCGACATACAATGAAATCATTACCATTATACAACTAGCTAACAAATTGAATACTACATCACAAGACATATCAACTAGGCATTATACTATATACCATAAACAATTTTTGAAGCAGTTTAAAACATTATTACAAATGAAATAGTAGCAAACACTAAATCACAAGGGTAACAGTTAATCAACCTGTATATTATCAGGAAATGTAGCACTGAAAAGCAATGTCTGTCTATCACCAGGAGGAGGCATGTGCATCTGCTGAACAATATTACGAATCTGATGCTCAAAACCCATGTCCAGCATCCGATCAGCTTCATCCAACGCAAGATACTTAATCTTCTTCAAAGAAACCCTTTCCCTCTCAATCAAATCCACCAAACGCCCCGGAGTCGCAACCAAAATATCAACACCCCTCTCCAAAATCCTCAACTGCCAACACACACACAAACAAAAAATCACAATCAACACTATCAAAACACACAAACCAGCAAACTAAAAAAAAACAGAACACAAACCTGTTGTCCAATAGGAGCACCCCCATAAACAACCGCAATCTTCACTCCTGTTTGGTGTGCAAACTTACACGCTTCAGCATGTATCTAGCAATTTCATTTTTAAAACATAATTAAAAAAAAAGAAGACAAATAATTAGATTTAAGCAATTTTGAACTAAACACCTATGAAGCACCGACACTAACACTGCTAGTATAAGAAAATGACATAATAAAATGTATTCACAAGTGTCAGTGTTATATATATCTTCGATCAGAAGTTTCGGTGCTACAGAGTAAAACACCATCTAAATTTAAAAAACAATAAAAAAAATAGAAAAGTAAGAACAAAAACCTGGCAAGATAACTCCCTAGTTGGAGACAAGATGAGTGCAGTGGGAAAAGCAACATCGGAACCACCACCACCGCCACGTGGCAACAAACCAGAAGCTAAACGTTCTTTCATGATCCCGGATATGATCGGAAAACAAAACGCCGCCGTTTTACCCGAGCCAGTCTGAGCACAAGCCATAAGGTCTCTACCAGCAACAGCAATGGGGATCGCGTAACGCTGAACAGGAGTAGGTTTCACATACTTACATCTCTCAATATTATTCTTCAAATCCTCATGAAGCTCCGTTTCCGCAAACAGATTCACCGGCGGTGGAACATTCTCTCCCGTCGCCTCCACCGGTATCGATTCATACGCTTCAAAATTCGCAACAACACCGTTTTCAACCTTTTCACCGTTTGTTTGAAACGGTGAACGGTTATGAGAAGGATCGTAGTAGCGTGGTGGTTGTTGTTGTTCAGGACGAGAGTAATGACGTGGCGGAGCATGAGCATGAGCATGACCAAAACCGTAACTGCCTCTGCCACGTGGTGGCCTGGGAGTGGGGCGATTGAAAGTGTTATAGTGAGGTGAATCGTTGGATGGAAAATGGGTTCGATTGTTGTTGTAATAAGGTGAAGGATGAATGTTGTTGTTGTTGTTTGGGTTTGAACGGAATTGTGGAACGTAGAGTTGTTGAGATGGACGATTTTGTTTTTGAGTAGTTGAATCAGGCCATGTTGCTGCCATAGTGAATGAATGTGTAAAAACGGTTTTGGTTTTAGGTTAGAAAAGGAGAAGGAGAAGAAGAAGAAGAAGAGTGGGAATATGAAGAGTGTGTGTGTAAATAGTGAGTGAGTGAGTGATGTTGGAAATGGAAATGAAAATGACGCGTGAGATCAAGAAAGTAGTGTAGTACTAAGCGTTTGATTAATTAAATTAATTAAAGTATACAAGCTTCCTCTCTCTCCGGTTCGATGGGAAAGGGGAAAGGTGGTGATCGTGTTGTGTTGTTGGTCACGTGAAAGATCATTTTCAAGGATGGGACCCAACAGGACACGTGGCGAGTAGGGGTTCGGTGAAAAGCTGATGAGTAGAGTAGAATAGAGTGGGGGTAGGGTATTTGCAGGGATTGAGAAGGAAGAATTTAATGTTGCATTTGTGAGGTGAGTGAGACGAAGGGGTGTGTGTGTGTGAAAAGTGGATTCATAAGAAACGCTGTATCACACTTGCTTTAATATTCGCTACTATATGCGGCCATTCCATTCTCGTCTCCATTTTATAAATGTTTTCTTTCTTTTTTTCTATTCCAACCATCGCAAACAATTCTATTCTATTCCAACCATCTCTACTTTCTTTTTCTTCTTTACGTTTCAAATTCTTTTCGTTTGTAAATGGAGTTGCAACCATAGGAAAGCTCACATACTACTATGTCTTCGTTTACAAGAGAGAGTTAATTTTTTACTAGTTTCATTTGATAAATGGTATATTTAGTACTTCCTCCGTCCCAAATTATAAGCAAAAAAAATTATTTCACACTTATTAAGAAAACTAAAACATAGTAATTTGTAGTATAGTTTCTTGTGTTATCCTTGGAATAAGTTTCATAGAAAGATGTAAAAACAATTTTCATTGGTTATTAGTTATAGAGAAAATGAAAGGGAGAGCAAAATGAATGCAATTTGCATTTAATTTCTCTTTGGAAAATATGATTTTTTGAAATAACATAATTAAATATGATAAAAATTGGTCTTTTTTGCTTATAATTTGGGACAAAGAAAATGAGTTTTTTTTGCTTATAATTTGGGACGGAGGGAGTATATATTAAGAATATGATACATCATTTATTTCATGAATGAGACCGGATAAAGTACATTTAAAGAGAAGATTTTATGTTCAAATATGAGTGATTATGATAAGAGTAAATTACATTTTCCTTTTTTAAAAGATGTTTAAATTATACTACCCTCCATTTTTTTTGTCAAGTAGTCTAGTGACTAGAGTTCACACATTTTAAATGTGGAAAGTGGGGTGTCTGGGGTTCGAACCTTGACCCTTGCATATAATATGCATCATCCCTACCAACTAAGTTAAGCACACGGGGATTACTACCCTCCATTTTATTATGTCAAAATATACACACATTTCCCATTTTAAGCAAAACATATTAGAAAAAATCACATTCTCTTCTCTTCAAAGAAACTTGAACTACATTTCCATCTCCTCTAATGTTAAAGTCTACAATTCCCTCCCTTAATATTTTTATTGGTATAACAACGAAAATCTAACGCATACATAACTATGAAAATGTGTTCGGATCCATTTTATAATCAAAATTCGAATCATATTTTTCCATATTTTTATTTACAAGTATCATTAGCATATAGTTTCAAAAAATCAATAAATCCAAAATCAATAATCAACGAAAGTCTACTTTTGGGTACATTGCTCATAGTCTTTGAGGTTTGAAGCCATTGATACCGCACAGGGCATATGGGGAAACCATCCAAATCCACCTTGTCAACGAGTCGTGTCCATGGAGCCTTGTTTCCATTATCCTCCCAAGTATGATTGTAGGGTCAACCTAACAATTGATTTTATTTCCCTTTTTCATCACATGAAACATTGTGAAGATAAAAATGGTGGAATATGATCTCCCTAATAATCATTATTTTGAGTCAACCAATTTGTGTAAAATCAGTTCTTATCGGAGTTTCTTCATTTTGTGCTACTGGTTTTCGCCACTAACCTTGTGATTATTTGTGCTTTTAATAAGATATAAATTGGGATATAAATTGTAGTTAGTTCTAGTTTTAGTGACTTCTTTTAGGGCTTCTTTTAGGATTCTAAACATATGTAATTTATATGTGAATTTTTAGCATAAATGGAAGATATGGGTAGAAGAAATGGTGAAGGTGTGCGACTAAAATGAAAATAGTGGAAGAAAGACATGAAGAAGATGGAAGAACCAAAAATTTTAAATTTGAATTTTTCGACTTCTTGTTTTTTTGGTTTTGGTCCCTCTACAAATTTCGTTTTTTGGTTTTGGTCCCTCTCACTGTGTGACTCATCATCCAGTTTGCCACGTCAGTGTCGTCTGCCACGTCAGTCACTGCCACATCATCCTCCGTTAGCCACGTGTAAGTTTTTGTAACAGAAGCTAACGGGGGGAGACGAAAAGCAAAACGTTAACAACTTACAGGGACGATTTTGAAAAAAAATACAGGGACGAAAAGCAGAAACACGCCAAATTACAGGAACAATTTACATATTTAAGTTTTTTTTTAAGAAATTAATAAAAATGGTCTTGTATTTAATGTATTTATTTTACATATAATATATTTTCCTTTTTTAGGAAATATTATATATAATAAATATCTCCTTTGTTTGATAACAATTATCACTTTAGACCATTTCAGACGGATTAAAAAGAAATTTTGTACCAAAAAACAGAAATTATAAATGAGGGAAAAACAATAACAATTTTAACAAATTAACCTAGTTAACTATTTATTGATTCTCATTATTATAAATATAAAATAAAAATAATATATTAACTTACGATAATGCAGATGTTATTAACTAAAGGGTCTAGCTGCGAATAAAATTACATTAAAAATTGAAAATGACCGATTTTTTTGTCCAATTTTTCTAACAAATGAGACAGTTGCTATATGTTCTCAGTTGGTAGGGACATTACATAATACATGTAGCGGTCGGAGTTTGAACTTCGAACACTCGACTTATTCATCTTAGGAGGTGAATTTCTAGCCACTAAGTTATTTAGTAAAAAAAAGTGTGCCATGTTGATTTGAGTAAACTACTATCCCCTCTCATGAGAGATGCTTAAATTACTCTGATATCTTATGTCAAAATATACACTACACTCTCTTCTTAAGCAAAATATACTAGAACAAATTACACTTATCTTCAGTTGAAAGAAGCTTGAATTACATTATTCTTCTTTCTAGTGTTAAAAACTACACTTCCCTTCCTTAATATTTTTTATTTTTATTTTTATTTTAATTTTTAATTATAACAACGAAAATATAACACACACAAGATGGTGAAAAAGGGTACAGATCCATTTTATTATAATCAAAATTCGAATCATATCTTTCTCTATTTTTTTACATACAATATCATTAACATATAGTTTAAAAAATAATTATAAAATATGATAAAATAAAAAGGTAAATTATTTTTTAAAATTACTAAAACCAATGAAATATGGGTAGTCAAAGATGTATTTTATATTCTAAATCATTAGGTTAATAATAAAATAATAAAATTATTTTTATTATGGACATTGAAATCAAAAAGAAATTAATTTTTTTTTTGCTTGAATGGTGGATCAAAGTTTATAGATATCATAAAATAAATATTTATGTAAAATTGATTAAAGTGTAGTACATAAATAATTATTAAGGGAGCGGATTGTAATTTAAGCATCTCTTAAAAGATGGAAGTATAATTTATTTTAGGTCTTTACTTTCAAGAGAGAGGAGTGTGTATTATAACATAAGAATGTATGAGAGTGTAATTCAAACTTATTTTAGAGGAGGAAAGTCTAATCTATTCTGTTATTTTTTGTATCTCGTAAGTATAACTCAAATGATAACAGACTGTAAAATTCAATTTTCCATTTTTTTAATATTTAGTGTGTACAAAATTTGTTCTTAGGCTCACTGAACCAAAATTATAAAAAGCCACAAGCCACAATGTGCATAAATTGATCCTTGACTTTTTATATTCTAAAATAAATTAACATTATTAGTTGTTGATATGTTTGATTTTACTTTAAGAGGAATGTAATTAAGTTTATGTTTAATAAAAAAGTAGAGTGTAAACTCATTTTAGTGTGTGAGAAAATTCATAAGACTCAATTTAGTCTCTAAGAAAAATAAAAGCATCTTTTAATCTCTACAAAAAATAAATCAAAACCAGTTAGTCTCCACCCTCTTTACACTTTATTTGGATTATGAAGAAAGTTAAAATAAGAGATGATTAAATAATTATGTATGAGAGTAAATGAAAGGAAACAATGGCAGAAAAAAATAAGTGTATTGATAAAATGACATAAACATCCTTAAGCAAAAACTCGATATAGTAAAAGTAAAATAAAAAAGGTATTCCCTTACAATCAATGAAAATTACAAAATATAAAAATATAAATATAAAATATATCATATACCAATCTAAGAATTTTTTTCAATTTAATAAATTAATAACAAAGTGAAGACACATTATAGTGTCAGAGAAACTTCGCAAGATATAGTCCATGAGAAAAGAAAAAAAAATTATTCCTTGAGAAAAATAATAAATTTGATGAGTCATGTGTCACGCAAATACAACACAGTTTAAAATACACATGTGAATGTGACAAGTTGACTATGAACTCTTTTCTCAACACAAAATAAACACTAAAAACTAAAACTAAATTTGATGGGGAGAATTTTTTTTTTTGGAGGACCGGTGTTTGAAGAAAATATTTATATAGACTAAAAAAGGTTAATAATTTTAAAGCGACTAAAATATATTTAACTTTTATAATATGTGATGGATATTTTTTACCTTATTTTTACCTATTAATGTTCTTTTCTTGCAATTCATTACTTATAGTATGTAGGGATATGAATATGTCAAACCAACTTACAGAGGTCTACGGCCTAGCCTATGACGGGTTAGACCAAGTCAGACTTTTTTTCTTTAATAAAGAAGACTCATATTTTTTTAGAAGTCTATTTAGCTAAAATGTCAAGTCACAACCATAAAAAAGACATTCTTAACCTATCAGGTCAACCTACCTAAGTAAATATGAATATCATCACTTATTACTAATATTAAATTATATTTTGTAATTTAAATTAAGTTATAAATTTGTTGACCTTTTCTGTAATTTAAACTTATTAGAATATATTAATTTTTTGCATATTTAAATGTGTTTTAAACTAAAATTAAATATGATATATAATATACAGTCAAGTTTTCTAAAATTTATGGTAAATATCAAAAGGGAATTTAATCTTATTGATATATTAGTTTATTTAAATTCAGCTGAAAAAAAAATCAAAACATATCAAAATCATTATACACCTCTAGAATTAATTTTGACATCTGTGAAAGTGAAACCAAACATGCACTACTTTGTAGAATGTTGGACAATAACCAAATACGAAACTTAAGCAATTAACAAAAAGGAAAAACAACTAAAGGAAACAGAGAAAAAAGTCATCACAAATAAATGGAGAGAGGTCATAAGACTAAGACAACAAATTTGAGACAATAAGATACCATAGATATAAAAAATGAAGACAATATTAAAAACAAAATGGGAGAAAAGTCATCAAACTTTGAGGCATTCTAAGGCAGCTACAATATGAGAAACTATGTTAGGTCTTCAATGTTAAAAGAACACAAAAGTGAAAATGGTTGGTGAAGAAATGAGTTACTTTCTGTCAAGGACCATATTATCCTTTTAAAATTATGGCTAAATTAGATAACTTGTACCTTAACTAATTACGAGGTTTCATGTTAGTCCCACAATTAATTTTTGTTACATTTTGGTCCCTTAACTCAAATCTGTTAACCAAATAAATCCATTCCGTTAAATATTGTGGAAAAAACGTTAACATTCATCCTCCATTCATCATCTTCATCATCAAACCCATAAAATTCATCATCTTCATCAATAAACCCAGAAAAATTCATCACCTTCATCATCAAAACCGAAAAAAAAAAACTCAAAAAGAAACCCAAAATTATCAAAATTTAAACCCATAAGTTCAAACACCAAATAACAAATTAAACTCATTTACCAAAATCCCAACAACAACAACAACAAATAAAAGTTTGTCCTCCTTCCACTTCCAAAATGAATTGAAACACAACTAATAATATTAATTATCAATAGCTAGCACATACATATCCACTCCCTCCTTCTACTTCCAACTTCACTGCCACACGCCCCCTCCCCCTTTCCCACACCCCTCACGTATCTTCTTCTCCCTCCTCCAAAGCCATGAAATTCATCAAAACACTAATCTCTCCACCACCCTCATTTCAACTTACATTAATCCATCCATCTCTTCTCATACATCCGCTGCCTCTCTCCAATTTCAAGGTTTGTGTTGAATGGAGAGAAAGAATTGAGAAAGGTTATGAGCAAGGGTTCTGGATTTTTATCTTTTCTGAAAATTCGTTTTAAAATTTCCCTTTCTTATTCAAATTAGGGTTCATCATCTAATTCATCTGAAATTTTTCTCAAATCAAAAGGGGGATTTTTTTTTTCTCTTCTCATTCCTAATTTCATGTTCTGGAATTGAGGAATTACGAATTTGAGAAACTTGGAATTGAGATGTGCGAATTCGATCTCAGAACAAAAATGAAATTGAAAGTTTGGAGTTGAGAGGGGTTAATGAATTCATTTTGAGGGATTTGGGATAAAAGGTTGATTGAAGTTAATAATTGAGAAAACGATTTTGATGTGGAAAAGTATTTTGATTTTGATCGAGTTTTAATGCAAACGAGTTTTTCTGAATTTTCATGGTTTGATTTTTTTTTTTTCTGGATTTTGATGATGAATTTTTCTTGGTTTATGGATGAAGATGATGAATTTTATGGGTTGGATGATGAAGATGATGAATGGAGGATGAATGTTAACGTTTTTTCCCCAATATTTAACGGAATGGATTTATTTGGCTAACAGACGTGAGTTAAGGGACCAAAATGTAACGAAAATTAATTATGGGACCAACATGAAACCTCATAATTAGTTAAGGGACTAGTTAGGTAATTTAGCCTAAAATTATTGTCAGATACCAAACTGTTCCTAAAAATAATTGTAATAACACATATTCAATAATATTACGAATACACGCTAGACAGCCATGTTGAAAACAAGCCTACAAGTCAACACAAAAAAGTCAAATATTGAGGTACAAAAAAAGTCAGCACAAAAAACCAATTTTTAGACAAATATTGAGTTATCTAAAATAAAAATAAAAATTGCAGAGAGACTGCATTATTTTATTTCAGGAACCAAATTGAGTGCCATATTTTTTATCTCAAAATCATTTCAGAGTCTTCACTCCTAATAATTCCAGATTGAGACAAATTCAGCTGAGGCATTAAGCACCTAACCTAACCTAATACATTGTTTTGCATATCTAACGGCTGAAGACACCCACTGAAACATCACTAAAAAAAAGTCATTCACTCACAGAGAATAGATCAGCAGACATCTAAATGTGTTGAAATTGAAATTAAATACCAACCAGCCTATATTTTGTTCAGCCTCAAGTTGAAAACAGCTTTCACTTTTGGCAAGAAAATATATATCTTGATTCACTGATTTTTGCCCAACACAGTTCAGTTTTAGACTTGATCACTTTCAAACACAACCCAATCAAAGTTTTCCCAAACATGATATTAAATTTTTGAACACTCAACTAAACTTTGAGGGGTGCAATATTTCATCCAAACAGACTAGTGTTTGATCATATAGGACAAAACATAAAGCTAAACAACTTGTACACGTATAATAATCTGCAATGCAAGACTTATGAATATTTAGAGTTGATGAAACAGTCGGTAGTCACTGCAGAAAATGAGGGTGAAAAATTCAGAGATGAGTTTCACATGAAAATTTATATTCAAAACCTGTTCTTGAATTTTTCACCCTCAATTTTATGAGAATACCAAGCTGACTCCAAGTCTTCTTGTGTTATACATTGTTTGCAGCGACATAAAACAAAAGGCAATTAAAAAACCATGAGACATGGTAAACAGCCTACTAAATTTTCAAAATGCAACAGTTGTGTATCAATGTCTGTAGCGCTATAAGATTAATAAACATCTCATCTATATATCACCTCTTGTGCAAGGGTTTGAGATGGAACGCGACGTTGATCTGCAATATGGTGTTCTAGTAAGATTTGGCCCACCTTTTCATAAACATGTATATAATCGAGATATGTTTTTAACTCGTGACGAAACTCCTCATCAATTTTTCATCACTATACACAACCTTTAAGCTTGAAGAACCTGACAGTGAACTATGTGAGTTTTGAGTCGGTTTCTACCAGCAAGGCTAGACAACAGATTTGTGAACAACGTCTTGAACTGTCCTTTCCCTGCAATAGTTTCCCATAACTGTTCAGCGGAAGATCCTTTCAAATCTTCAAGTTTAGAAACATCAACCAGAGAAATGCTCATATTATTTCGGATAATACAGAGTTTCCCATTGAGGGGGACGAGGGCAGCAGCCTCCAAAGCCCGTGAGCTCCCCAAATGCATTTTGCTGTCAATATGCTTGCTCCATGAATCAGTAGCGTCATCGTAAACCCTAAGTTTGCAGCCATCCTTGCACTCTAAAGCATAAAGCTTTCCATTAAGGGTTGTGCTAGGGTTCCTCCAGCCAGAAATCATACCATTTTGAACAGGGTACCAACTATCATTTGCTGGCTGATAGACCTCGCTCAGAACTTGTCGATGAGAACCAAGTCCCTTCAGGAACCACTTCCCATCATAGACAACTCCAATGAAAGGAACCATTGCAGTGCTCATATCTGAAATAAATGACCATCGATTTTTGTTGGGATCATAAACTTCAGCTGACCTCAAGGAACGATGCACACCTTCATTCTCCCCACCAGCCACATACAGACAATTGTTTATAACACAGGAGCCAAAGAAGTGCCGCCTACGAAGCATGTCCGGGGCACGGTGCCATTTATTTGTTCTAGTACTATAAAAAATGACACGTCTCATGGACCCCTTTAGCGGGTCCTTCCCACCAAACAAGTATAGGTGACAGCCATTTAAAACAGCACATCCAAAACCAAGAGCTCCAGAATATTCCTTAGGAACAGGAGGCAGGGGCTGCCATTGTTGGTATACAGGATCAAAAGCATGCCATGAGATTTTCCCGTCTCGGTCTCTCTTAATGACATATATCCACTCTTCTGCAAGTCTAAGACTCTTGCGCAGAGAGTAAAAAAAGTTACCAATCAAAAGCCTATACCATCTTTTGCAGACTAGCCGAAGTTTACGGTGTTCAACCCGTGGGACTCGGATTAGGCAAGCAATAGCAAGATCATCAGGGAGACCTGGAAGTAGTGGCGATTGATTGCGGCTTCTGTCACCACGTGCTGGCTTGTTTCTAGTCGGGTGGATGGAATGTTTAATGTCAGGCCGAAGACAGAGCTTTGTTCCAGGAACATACTTCTTTGCTCCAGCAACAGTTCTCAGGCCTGTATCTACTCTACATAAACATGCAGTAGTATCAACCTGCACAGACAAATGAAGTTGTGATTTATGAACTCAACTCAAACATGAGATATCTATATCTCTGTATCTCATACAAAGTACAAACAAACTAAAAGAATCAGCAGATAGAGAATCTTGTTCACTAATAAATTGGACATCAGTTGACGAGGACAGTCCTTCCAGTTCAGATAAAATACATACATATCAGCTCATCATTAATAGATAAACCATGAGAAATGAAAACTATAATCAGCTTTGTGACATTTTGATGAAAATTGATCTGCATGTGTCTACGTGCACAATATGAAACACAATATGAAAAGGCATTTACACAAGACCTGCATAAGTCCATGCAAATACAACATAGCACACAGACCTCAAGCCTCACAAATGACCAGTTGGACTTAGTTTTAAGTCTAACAATCCCAAAAATACAGAATGAACATTGCACTTAAGCATGGCTCATGAACCATCTCAAATTTCCGAGAATTTGGCAGTAGGATTAAGCAAAACATTATCCTTATCTGAACACCTCGATTATAACATAAATTTAATTGTAAGCATTTCTCATCAATTAAAAGTCCAGAAACCTAAAGGAACATGCATCACAATGATTCAAAGAACATGATACATATTGAACATAGGAGGGTAACAGAAGGCAAATTCAATGAGTAATGGCACTAAAATTTCAATAGAATAAAATCTCAACACCTTAAAACAATCAGCTTCTTCAAGAACAACCCCTAAACTCTTCCCTTCATTTCATCCCCACAACAACCTAAAAAAAGTCATTACTACAGCTCATTTTAAGATCATTTTTTTTATATAAAGCTCTTTCTAAACAGCACATTAAGCAAGGCAAAACTCAACAATTAGATCAGTAAATAACATAGATATCTGGAAAGGTAAATATGAAATGACATATATAAACTAGTAATAAAATGGATTAGAAAAGCGTAAAAGAAAATTACCAAAGGTGGTTGAAGAACTCTGTCCATCTTTCTGCGCTGCAATGATTCAAGCAAAAAAAAAAACCTTAAAATCAAGTCTTTATTCTTCAAACACCATACCCAACACAAAATTTTAGAGAATCAATTCTCATATAGAAAACCCATGTGGGGTATCAAACAAAAACTCCAAATTGAAAATTGCCAAAAAAATCAAATGCCCTAAATCTTATCTTCTGAGTTAAAAAAAGGTAAAAAAAAAAAAAAACAAAAAAACCTAAATGCGATACAGCAGGAAATTGGGAACAAAGGGTAAGCACTGAAAGAGGTAAAGATACTCTTTTGATTCTAAGAATGAAAATTCAGTGGAATTTAGGGCCCATCAACTCAAAGGCATAATAAGAGTGTGTGTTGAACAAGAGAAATTGTAGAAATAGAAGAGAGGGTAAGAATAGAAAATTGAAAAGTATAAAGGATTAAAGGATGAGAGAAGAAAATTATGAGAGCTTGAAGATTGTGGAAAAGAAGAACATTTGACAAGTTGGGTTTTTTTTTTGGAGGATAGCTAATGTTTTGTTTGTTTGTTTGGAGGGTGTGAGGGGCTTTGAGATGGGAAGTCAAAACTCTACTAACAAAATACACAACTACTACTATTGAGTGCTTTTTGAGTTTGAACATTAGGACAAACGCAAAAGACTAACAAAACCAATGGAAGAATAGACATTAGACAATATGACATACCAATATTCATACAAATTAATATGGGCCCACCTTTTAAGAAAAAAAAGTCTTTATTTGTAAAAAAGTTGTGCTATCTAAACATCAAAATATTACTCTTTCCAAATAATATATAAGCAAAAATAAGTTAAAAAGTTGACGAATGTAGTTAAAAAATCTATTATGTATACATCAGCATTTTAACTATCATTTTTGTTTATATTTTATTATAGAGTAGTAAACAATATCTTTACAAAAAAATTACACAATATATGTTTATCTTTAGAGAGTTTCTATTGCTCATGCACTAATTTTATATATAATAATATATTTGATCTTTCAATTATTAGTTAAATAATTTTTTTTGATTGAAAAAAAAATTATTTCTATCATTTAAAAAATTATAATAACTAAACATTATCTACAAAAAGTGTTAGCGAAAACATTTTTTTCTTTTAATTTTTTATTACTCATAATAATGAATATGAAATATTTTTTGGTTTAAAACATGAATATTAAATATTTTTTAAATAGAATGTAAAAAACTAATATAATGCTTATAAACAATGAAATGATGTTTTATCTTATGAAATAGTTTTTTTTCCTAATATATAGAAGTAAACAAATAACTTTTTAATTAAAAAATATCATTAATTTATTAGTTTAGAGAGCAAATGTATCAAAATCCTTTGTGAATGCATTATAGAAGCTTCTTCATCAATATTTCTCAATTACTTTTTATCTTCTATGATTTACTTGCATTTCAAAGTTACATATAAAAATCAAAGGACATGTTATCTGTCAACAAAATTTTGATGTCAGAATTTTATTTCTCATATTTCAAGCACCAATAA
Source organism: Medicago ruthenica (assembly GCA_018208015.1). NCBI lineage: Eukaryota > Viridiplantae > Streptophyta > Magnoliopsida > Fabales > Fabaceae > Medicago > Medicago ruthenica. The sequence goes on along the minus strand of CM031378.1, from coordinate 89,090,040 downwards.
AATACATACATAATGACTTAAATATTCTCTTAACATAGATAGAACCTTTAAAACAATGGTGCAAAATTTGAGAAAAAACTAAAGTGATTTATATTTTTCAATTTAAAGAATTAAATTGTTATTTTGCAAATATAGAGACTAAGTTGATCGACTATTATAATTCAAAGACTAATATGTCTATTTACTCTTTAAAAGTGTACTTTTTTAATTATACCAAATTCACTTTTTTGTATAAAATGTTGGATGAAATAGTTTTTTGCCAGACTTTACTTACATCTCAGCCAAACTCCGTACTACCATATATCCTTTTCTTAACCTGAGGGTTAAAAAAAATGTTGGGTATGGAAAGTTGTTCACATATTTTTATAAATAATTAATAGAATACAAGATTTTGCAGGGTTTTTTTGCTTGACCCAAGGGCAACTTGGTAGTTCTGATGGATTGGCCGGTGCTGTGCTGGTGGTGCTTTGGTTGGTGCCCTATCATTCTATGCATATATGATTAGAAATGGTCCATGTTGAAGGGTTTACAATTTACCGCTACTAATAACATATACATATACTTGCTTGCCTCTCCTTTCCTCCCTGCTGTACTCATAATTATTCTTTTTCTGATTGGACTATCATAATTCATAACTGGGATATCAACATTAATATAGTACATACTCCCTCATTCATACATATATGACTTTTGCCATTTGATTTCCTTTTCCAAATGAATAATTTGCTCAGAATTTGGTGGGGGGTGGGGGAGAGGGGTCCATTTGTTGTGTATTTTTAGTTTCAATTGCAATGCCTTTTTTGTTTAATTCATCTATTACTAATGGAATATTTCAAAAAAAAATCTATCACTAATGGAAAGCATCACGCTTATTGTCGATTAATTAAATATTAACATATTGTAATATAGTTACTGAATAAGTGAATCTCTTCTAATAATAAGATTGCATCCCATTAACAATGTCATATTTAATCCCAACTTAACCCTATTTAATTGATGAGAAGTAACATCAGTATAAAGAAAATTGCTAGATAGTAGCAAGTTGATAAGAGAGCCTGGTCACATTAGCTTCAAAATTATAAAGTAATGTTGCAAGTAGAACTGGATACCTCAATTAAGATGAATGAAAGTTTAACTAAGCATATATTATTCAAATAGTGTTAAACTGTTTTTATCTTTTCATCATGAATTAGAATCTGAGACTAGGAGATTTTAACTGATGCTTGTGAATGAATGGAATTTAAGAATTTCATGGGCGTGGTCTCCCATGATCATGCACAAAGTGTGTTTGCTCTCATTGCAAATTTGCTAGAGGTCCTACCGTTGGGGACAACGAGGGGAAGTGTACGTTATTTATTTATTTTTTTTTTAATTTTTGAAAAGAGAAATGATATTTGTACAACTATTTTGTGACAATTTTCGCTCTCATACTCACATTATGTTTTTACTTTCTCTCTCTATTGTCCCTCAATTGGTTGTTCAAATAACACATCTCTTTTAAGAAATGGTAGTTTGACATCAAAATTTTTATGTTAAATATGGTGTCATTTTATTTTGATGTGTATTTTTGAAATGCATGTAAATCTTAAAAGATTAAAAGGTAAAGGAGAGATAAAGATAACATATATCATCGCATAGAGTGTTTATAATTTGATGTTCAAAGATCACAACTCCTTTTATATTCATCATCTCATCCCAACGATATTTCAGCTCTAGGGATAATTTAATAGTAATACAACCAACATTTTACTATTTAGTGAGGAGATTATGTTGTCATAATTTATTGCGTCTCGTTGTATATATATATTTGAAATAATAGATTTTGATAAGATTTTTTAACAGTAAAGTCACATACATAATTTCTTTATTAAATCTCATTCAAATATGATTTGATTTTGTCTTAACCCTCTGATTTCGATATAAATTTGACTCTAGTAATTTAAAGTTCAATAAAAAAGTAAATAAAATCTAGTTAATAATTGTTTCAATCTGAATTTAAATTCGACTTCTCCAAATGATTCATCTTTAACCGAAACTAATAATCAGCTGATACAAATCCTATTAAATGTTTAGTGAAAGGGGCACTTTAAAATCCTATTTGCACTTGGAAGCTGAAGTATTTAGCTTGCTAGTTTTTCCATAATCTGCAACTACTCCAATAGTGACCTAAATCTCAACTACTTATAACTAATGACATATGGATGCATCAAAATATCTTATTTTAAAAGATACGTATCTATAGAGTGTGCCATACTTTTTCACATCAATGGGATTTCATTCCTCATGTATGCTTGACATGAAATACTACCTTTCCAGCTGGATACTGGTCATATGTTAGAGCTCTTTAAGACTTTATAAACAAAGTGTAATCTAGAGTATGCTTGTAAGGCACAAAAACAAGCTTATGTCTTATAGCTTATAGCTTATAAGCTTGTTTGGCAAAAAAAGACCTGTTTGGTAACAATTTTTCGTTAGGAGCTTATAGCTTATTTCAGGAGCTTATAGCTTATTTTTCCGACGCTATTTCAAGTAGCGTTTGAGCTTATAACTTATTGTTTTTTCTTCCTTTTTTACCCTTATTATTTTATTTAAAATCATTTTTTACCCTTTACAATTTATTAATATAATTGCATCATAAATACTAAAATCTCTTGTGCTAAAAAATATCCACTTCTTTTTCAAAACAAAAAAAATCACTTCCTTTCGTTGCTTTATTCTTTATACGGGAGATCAACAAAGACAAAGGAAATTCGTAACAATATTGCTGCTTTATTATGGAATATTAGACGATAGATTTATTTTTATTATTATTTTGGATTAATATAATTGTAGTTAAGATTATCTTAATTCGTACTTAATTGACAATGATATTGTTGTTGTTGTTGTTGTTGTTGTTGTTATTATTATTATTATTATTATTCATGTATGTTGTTTTTGTCATCATAAAAAATTGAATGATATAAAAATGTCCTTTTATGTCATTTTACATCTATCAGCTAGTTGAACCGCTAATTTTACCAAACACTTCAATTAGCTTATCAGTCATAAGTCATCAGTCATCAGTTATAAGCTATCAGCTATCAGCCATCAGTCAGTCATAAGCTATAAGCTATAAGCTAGCTTATCAGCTATCCGCTATTTTTGCCAAACAGACCCTGATCTTTCAAACTCCATGGCCATTAAGCAGACAATCTCTTTTTTATATTCTCATTTGAAGCAATAATTCCAGTTACATGACGTAATTAAAATGGGCCTACAAAAACTCATAAAGTTTGAGACAAATCGGCTACTGGAATATGATATTGATTAAACCCCGCTTTTCAGTAACAATTTGCTCATCATGATTTTCTTTGATACATAAGTAATACAGTAGAGTAATTAATAATTACAATTGATCTCTACCTGAACTCATTGACCAATACAGCTAAATGAAAGAAAGAAAAATATATTGATTTTGCTTAGATCATTAGATAATTGAAAAATTCTAGCATTTAGCAATGGTGGGTCAAATCAAGAATTTTTAAAACATTTCATGTATGTTTGATTAGAACTGGAATTTGAATGTTTTTTTTAGGATAGGATGAACTTAGATTTAGATTAGGTGCGGTGTGATTGCACGTTGTCACATGCATCACAACCGTCCAATTTTGATTAAACGATTTAATTTAATTTTTTTAGTATACTAATTTTAAAATATGAACCGTTCAATTTTGATTGGATGACTAGAGTGCATGTCTAAGCTGTCACCGCACACAACCCAAGTCATCTAAACTTATTAGTGGAGTTAGACATATAAGAGGCATGTGCACTCTTTCAAAAGGTGCACACTTCAATTTTATGGTTACTACTTACTAATTACTATCTATGGCTCTGTCACACCCTTCATAAAACACAGATTTATCAATAAATGAAGTAGGGTGCGGACTACGTAGATGAACTTAATTAGTCACAATCATATTTAGCTATTCTTTTCACCAAAGCAATGTCCATTTTACTTTTTAGTGCCACATTGCTTAACTCCTCCCTATCACAAATAGTTAGCTTTATTTTTAAAAAATTCAATGTATACTAATAATGGTATATACAAATTTGGTGAGCACTAAAGATGAGAAGGATCAATCAAGCAAACCACTTTCCCTTTTATTGAAGTTGATATTGATGTATTGAAGTGGAAAGATGTCATTCTCAATCTCATATCCCTCTGGCTGGGGACAACAGATGGTTGTGTACCATCAGTGGCCACTTCTTTGTGGCTCAGGCTTCACCATTCAATATTTCATTCCCCTTGCAACTCCCCCATCATTTCAAGGTCACATGAAGTGTCGCAAAAAAACAAATTCAACTCGTTGGTACATTCTCTGTGTATGCTCTGGCCTAAAGTGGTTTGAGATGATCGATTTTATTGTTTAATGGAATTGATTTTGAAAATAATTTATTTTAATAAAATGTGTATTTGATACCATACAAACAACCTAAAAGAAGAATTAAGTTTGTTTATGTGATATAAAAAACTTAAGCAAAATGTCCTTTATCTTATTTAATTGTATCACACCAGTCCTATGTGAACTACATACCTCATGATATAAAAACTACTGGTATAAATTTTCACTTCAATTAAAAGTCAATTCTATTCGCTCCAAAATAATATTTCTCTATCATAATTTGATCCAAACAACCAAGTTACTTCCTCTCAGAAAACAAAAAGAGAATTGGTCGGTAACAATTGATTCATCGACAGGTTTCTAACAAGCGTTACTTCAGATGTAATCAAACATGCACGTATTAATATTTACTAGGCTTAAATGCAGTTTTACCCCCCCTATTTTGACTCAAACTGGATTTTACCCCCCCTATTTTAAAACTCGGATTTTTAGGTGGATGTTTGTATAATATTATTTAATCCACATCAGCACTGCCACATCAACAAATATGTGTTAAAATGTGGTTGGGGGGTAAAATCCTGAAAAATATAAAATAGGGGGGCTAAAAATCCGAGTTTTAAAATAGGGGGGGTAAAATCCAGTTTGAGTCAAAATAGGGGGGGTAAAACTGCATTTAAGCCTATTTACTATTAGTTTGGTTCAAATCATATCAGTTCATTCATCAACTAGTAGCACAAAAAAAAAGGTTCATTCATCAACTTACAACTTACAAGCATCCTAAAAAATGCCAGTAAAGAGACTAATTTAGTGCCATGCCAAATCCAGAAAGGCTTTAAACCATAGAAAAACTTGCTTTAAAAAGCTGTCATTATAACATTCTTTTGATGTATTTTTTTCATAAGTGCCTATTGATAATAAGGTAATCCGAGTCTTAAAAACTGGATAAATAACTGCCTCTTAAAGATTTAAAACAAGAGCCATTCTGCACTAAGAGTAGCTAAAACTTTACAATTCACGTTAAGTAAAAGACTTGACTGAAGTATCAGACAAGTATGGCGAGTTTTGGTACATAAATTAGAACAAAATAATTTCTCTATCAATTCGTTTGAAACGATTATGCTTTGAGATTAATCAAACAGACATTAAACAAAACAGGTTGGAGACGGCGATATAAATCAACATGCATAACCAGAAAATGTAAAATGCTGTTATGATATCATCAAACTGAAGGCATCCAATTGATAAAGCTAAACACTTTTATCTACCAACAAACAAGTCCTATATCTCTCTACCTGTAGCAACTAAGACCAGCCGCGTTACCATCACTCAACACTGATGTAATTGTAAGGATGTAAAGAATTTTAGTTCTTACTGTTAGTACCAGTTTAGGATCACATCATGCTAATTTGAGACAAAACTTCAAACCACATAACAAAGCTACCAATCAACCATTGGTGTGTGTTAGAAACTCTTTATCTAAGTCAGTACTATTCCTCAACCAAACTGTGAAAAAGCTTAATCTGTACGGAATTCATCATTCTGAGGCCGGCCAAGAATCCCAAAAACGAGATAAGGGATTACTACCATGCATGCCATGAATAGTGTAAACTGCACGACATAAGAGGATAACGTTAGTTATCACAATTTCAACTTTTGGCAGTAAACAAAACAAGTAATAAAACATAGTAAGCGGAAAAAAATTATTATTGATACATACCAGAAGAGGAATTGTCAAGAAACTCCAAATTGGCCACAAAGCAAAGGTGAACCTAGAGATGCCAAAGGTAGGGAAGTAAGCAAAACAGGGAAACATTTATACGTTCAATGCAATTGAAATAAAAATAGATGAGAGTTTGTTTCTTACAAGCAAAAAGAGGTGATTCCAAATCCAGTGGCGAATGGCAACACTGTGATACTTGTAATTTCCCATTTCTTTAATCCCCATTTTTCATCAAACCTTCGAACGCTCCAAGCCAAGATACTTGTATAAACAAAAATCAATGCGTTCAAACCAATTCCTATCATCCCAAGATATAGAGGCAGTCTGCAATAGAACTAAGGAGAAGATTATGAAAATTCCGATATTGATATAAAGTCAAGTATTAGATCTCTAAGCATCACGACGACAATAAATTAGAAGATTCCTTCATTATTTCAAATTTTGATATCGTCAAACAGGTACGCGTCTTATACTTCATCAAACCGAGTACTTATATCATAGTAAAGAGGGAAGGTACATATATACACCAATTCACTTCAAAACATCCGTCGGATACTGTTTATCTTAATGTAAACATAGTAAACATGTACAAGCTGATAATTCATATCATCCGTCAGATACTGTTTATCTTAATGTATACGTAGTAGATATGTACAAGGCTACAAGCTGATAACTCATATCTGATTAAACCAGGAACTGACATCATGTTTTGAGTTATGAACTGATTTTATGTTTAGGGTTGGTGATTTAGTCGCTGCACACGTGCCCTGCCTCATGGTCTGGTCTTATGACCCATAATTTCCACTTCCAATCAACTAGGGCATCAATCAATAAGCTATTTAAAATCCAAATTTAGAGGAAAAGTAACAGGGTAAACAGACAAATAAATAGTTATGACATCATATTCGAAAAGCAACAAAACACTGGGATTTCTCCAAGCAAATGGTGGATATAAATCTCACCCTCTTCTTCATTAAAGGCTGGCCTGATGTATTTTGTGGTGTTATAAATGAGAAGTATGTGCTATTTATAATGTTTTGATTTCCCTTTAATTTTTTTGTCGTGTTATAAATGAATGTCGACAATTATTCTTACACATCCGCCAACGTTGATAACTCGCAATGCTGGGAGCTTCACAGTTGGCAAGACATTCAACTTATAAGTAGCGCAAGACTATAACAGTTAAGCAGCTCTATATAACTAAAATATACAACATGTTCCTAAAGACCTAAACAAACAAATTCCTGCTACCATCTTTGGCACAATAAAGAAAAACCATAAATAAATGAACATCGAGACAAATTAACTACCAGCAGCCGTTTATAAATACAACTAAAAAAACCGTTACACATTAAAGTGAACTTGGAATATTGTTACCTTCTAATACGATCGTCATTGCACAGGAGATATATGAAATTGGAATGCTGATCACCAAAGTATAAAATAAAAGCAGCTGAAGCAAGCCAAAGAAAATTCTCGAGCATCTCGATCCATGTCCTTTTAGGAGGACTCGGAGGCAGAAAAGCACGCTGCCTCGAACATGCATCATCTTCCAAGTCATCACCACTACTAGCATAACCCTGGCTGTGTCTCTGCCTCATTAAACCACCCGCCCCAACCGGTGTTCCCCCGGACATTGCAATGCAACTGATTACACAAACAACCCACCAAGTTCCAACAACAAAAATCACCAAAACCTCGAAACCCCGAAAACTAACCAAACAATTATGAAGCAAAAGTAATAATTTTTCTGCAAATTAACAAATAAAAAACCTTGATCTCCAAAACCCAGAAACAAAATTGAATCTCTCAAAGAATTTTGCAGTGATCTAGAGTAGAACACTTCCCAATCATCCAGAATCCAGCTAATACTTCATGGATAAAATTCAATTTAAGGCATAGAAATCATCGCTAAACATCAAAAACTCAACCTAGGAATCATCATACCCTTCAAAACTCTTCAAATAATAATTAAAAAAAAAAAAAGAATACCAATTGGGATTTGAATAAGAATCTAGCGAAACTGAGGAACCATTACTCGAAATTGGAGGGAACCCAGTTGGAGGAAGGGGCAAAGGATGGTGAATCTTGAAAAAAGAAAGGATCTTGATATGATTTTGTTGAAAGAGTGAACCTTCGATTTGAATTTGAAAGAAAGGTAAAAACAGAGAAGAGGGTTACGCATGTGACATGCGTAAGCGTTGTGTTTTTGTTCAGAAAGAGTGCCAAACTAAGAGGACAAACACTTCCAAGGTATATCAGAGTTGTTAAGTTACGGTACTACTTTTCTAAGGGTCTATTATAATTAAAAATAAAATTAATATTTGATAAGCAATGGAGATTCTTTTCCTATTTAGGTAGCCTTCGAATCTTCATGTAGTTAAATTTTTTTTTTTGTTTGAAATAATTATTTTGATTTTGTGACTTCTTTTGACAAGATTATGATTTTGTTTCCTTTAATATAATTGATTTTGTATCCTTAAATAAAATGTTATTTTGCTAAAACAAACAAGTCATAAGCATTTTGCTTCCTTAAAAAAAAGTAATAAGCATTTTGCTAATTCGAGATGTGATCATGATCCGGATTTGATTTTCTATGAGCAACTTCGTGCTCAAATTAATTCTTTATTTTATATTGATCTTTTCGGTGTTGCTATTCTGAAGATAGTTACTTTGTAATCTTCTATACGGACTTTAACCCTCTTGTTTGTTTAACAACAAAAAAACCTACTTGAAATTGTCAAGAGTTCATATGATTTTGTTTATAATTTTTTTTGAAATTTTAATTATTTAAATTAAAGAACATCAATCAGATAATTCACAAAAAAATTACCAACCATCAAAACTAACAAGAGACAGTTTTTTCTTGAATAACCTCATACTGCATAATTACAAAATATAACCTTTAAAATTTAAAATTATGATAGGAAATTTTAGAAATTACTGAATTGAGTGATATATTTAAGAGAATAGCTTTTATTTCATAAATTTAAAGGAATAAATTGTCTCAACTTATATAATATTGAGGACAGAACTTTTTGATTGCTTCACTTAAAAGTTAAAACTATTTGGGGTTCAGTTTTGGATTAAAAATTCTTTGCACATATACACGTGGACCTTTATGTTTTAGCTGAGATCAAAGGTTCTCTTTTACTTTTGAAGTGGGATCAAAGGCTCTCTACTTCCAACAGATTAATATATCTGATTAATATGTTACGATGAATAATATATAGTTGATGCGAAGAATGACAAAATTTAATATATAAAAAAGTACAATTATAGTTATGTTTGATTGTTGCCCAAAGACCTCGAAGATCTTCAACTTGACAATGCAAGAAAAAACATACATACATTCATACCGCCTCCAACTCAAATGTATAGGCAAAAAAGTCTATGTATTTGAGACCGAAGAGAGTATATACAACTTCATTGGCCACCGCCACCGCCGCTAACAAAGGCAATCAAATCTATCAGGGTAGCATATAACAGCTCAAGAGACAAGGGACCTAGGAATTTCCTATATTCAGATGCACCATCGGTGATGTTGGTATGAAGCTTTTGCACCTCCGGAAAACTATCCTCCATGACCAACGACCAAGATATACAACCATCACTATCTTCTGGATCCACATTTGCAACCAGGCCCAGTGTTTCGCCCTGCTCCAGCTCAAATGACAAGCATAAAAAGTCCCGGTTTGCCTTTATCCCAACCATAAGAGCTTCATGATATAGCCAATTAATAATTTGGCTAGCCACCTGTAAGATTTCAATTAAGGTAGTAAGCATGCATGAATACGTGTAAGATTTGCAAGTTTATGTAAATCAGCAACGTTAATGCAATCCTTCTCTTAAGATCACTTTTACCTGCTGCAAAATAATCACAGGAAGATCAGCTAAGTTGCAATCATATTTGTTTATTGAGTGGGTATCCTCAGACTTTCCCTTGAACAGACCAGACACATTAGGAGAACCTTCTGCTTTAACACTGATGCAATCATCGATAACCATGACCTTAGTCCAAAACTGACGCTTGATAGCATTATTCTCAAAATGATCTGATGTTTTGACTTGGCAACCGCGAAGAATAGAGGGAGGAACCTCCATGAATAGGGTCCATGATGACCCCCGAGAATGCCATGTGGGATTGGAAATCAGTTGGAGATATGGGACCTTGAAGACCTGCAGATGTCAAATATATTAAACAAAATGTCTACTTTACAAGCAGCTGTAGTCTAATTCAAAAGAGCAATACCACATTTTCCAGCTCTACGAGAATTTTAGTAGAAAAGATCCTATGAGCCAAAGACATAAAAAAATGACCAAGAAGATTCGATCCATCTTTTGCCTGTGCACCAGATAAACGATTACCAGAGGAAATTGGTTTTTCGCTGCCTCGTCCAAATATATGCTCGTGATAAATCTGTTGAATATATATCTCGTAACAGGTAGAATTAGAATGCCGCCCTTTCTTCTTAAGGGTGTTTTGTTGGGCATCATGCATCAATATGTCAGATGATTCCAAAGGTGAAAATGCATCATCTGCATTATTGGTAAGTTCACCTTCAACTGTAGGATTATCTTGACCAGAAGACACTAGTGATAAGTACACAGAGGTTCCTTGACCTAAACTTAATTGTAAATAATTTTCCCGTATTCCTGTCAGAGTGAAACCAGTAGATGTGTTAAATGCTTCGCGATTCACCCGATCAAACACCTGGAAGAACAAGTAAAAAGCAGCAATATTAAAACAGGGAGATGCACTATCAGTGGCGAAGCTAGCAAATTTTTTACGAGGGGGCTAAATGTAAAGAAAAAAATAAAATATATTTTAAAACTATTATATTAAACTTAATCAATAAGCAAAATAAATTCACAATATTTTTGACTTATATAAAATGAAATGACAACAAATAAAAACAAAAAATAAATATTTATAAAAGTTGAGCTAGATGGAGTTCTAAGAAGTCAAATTTATCCATAATTGACTCTACTAAATAAATTATCAATATCTTTTTAATATTATACCTCTTTGAACCAATAAAATTGTTTGGAGTAGCCAAATATATATCAATGGGGTAGCTACATATAAAAACTAAGCTAGTTATTCAAGATTTTTTTTCCTCTTGGGACCCCATTTTCATGAAACCCTTCGCCCTTGTGCACTATGCATGAAAACTGGACAAACTAGAGACAGCAATCTACCTGCTCATTGAAAATTGCTTGATGTACATCACGAAGGAGAGAATGTGTTTTCTTCACACACTCCTCATCACTTGAAGATTCCATGCCAGTTTCTCCCAAGCAATCTTCACCGGGTAAGTGGGATTGGTTTTCAGTTGATTTCTTCTGCATATCATCTGGTTGTGCACTGACAAAACCAAATTGGAGAGAATGACATAACTCAGGAGACACATTTATTGCCAGCATCCCAGCTGCATCGTGATTGACACGAACAGTGGACATAGGCGAAGACCGAACAATAGCACCTTGGTCATATGAGTTATCAAAGAGATCAAAAGTGAAGCCTTCATTCCCTGGAACCAAAGATATCTGCCGTTGCCGTTTTACTTTCCAGTTTTGCTGCAACCTGCCCTTATCAGGAAATATGATAAGTAGTTGTGTGAGGTAGAGAAAAGACATTCTCCAAAGGTAAGCTGATTGTGAAACGATTACAGGCATGTGCTAAATTATTTCATAGCCAAACGCAATGCAATGTCGTTTTTTATTTTTTTGACAGGACAATGAAATGTAGTTATGTAAGATCTAACCATGTTTTCAAATTTCTTGCCAGCAGCATTAGCCCAAAAGGTATATTAAAGTTCAAAGATGAGAATGGAAAATCACCTGATAAGGGCACCATAAAACCTAGCTTCCCGTGCAACCTGCTGTTCAAAAGCCTTGGCAGATTGCTTGAAATATTTCCCAACTTGCTGCACAGAGAAGAATGTTTGTACAAAAACGTTAATTGCATATTACAAGCCCCCCCCCCCCCCCCCCCCCGTAAAAGTCATACAAATTGTGCTTGTCACTCATGGACAAGTTATTAGAGACTCTAGTTGCTCCATGTTTTCAGTTTTGTTTTTTTAGTTTGAGCAAATAAGCTATAAATTCAGTGAAAAGGGAACTTACTTAATGTTATGAACATAAATAAACTGGAAACAAACTACAGTAAATTTCTTTTAATAAAATTAAATACAAAAGATAGAAGAGTACTTACACGGTAGCATTGAAGCTTGGTGGCTGCAGATACAGCAAGGTCGGACAAAGCTTCATTTGGTAATGATTTTGGCCTTGTCATGCTAGCCACAGTTACTGCATCATTTGTTTCCACCTAAGAAGAATAATTTCAACAAAACAACATACCTTTATTGTCAGTCCGCACATATCATATTATATAATGAACTGTGCCATAGGAAAAAAAATCTTGAACAATATCTAAAGCATGGTTTCTACTCATAATGCCAAAAACTTGGTCTTTTGCAAATAGATTCATTAAGACTATATGAAGTGATACATTTCTTGATGAACCCGGAACTGCTACTTCTCAAAGCATTGTAAGTTGACATTCATAGACATTTTCTCAACACTTAATTTCATCCCTGGATGAATGACACAAACATAATTTTCTTAAGCCACACACTGTTTCTTTTCTTTTAGAGCAAGTTCCGAATGAAGCTTTTATAAAAAATAAAATAAAAATTGGAGGTTTTTTACAAACCTTTTTCAGAAATCAAAATAACTTCAAGCAATTATCTTTCATTGTTGCAGACAGATATATGGAGAGAAATTTAAACTTGACACGAGATTTCTGAATGTAGATGAAATCATGAAAAACGGTGATTCATTGTAAAAAGAAACATGCACTCACAGTGTTGATGAGATCTATGATAACAGAGAGCTCCTGATGAGCAAACTGCAAATTCTCCACCATGCCCTGCCATTGCCATGGTGTTGATGCCTCCTTTGAGCTCTTCTTCTGCTTCTTCTTTTCCTCGTCCTTCTCAATGGCCCAAGCAAAGTCAATTCTCCTGATTAGAGAAACTCGCTTTTCATCGTAATCCACATCTCTGCAACAATACAGAGGGGGTTACAAAACGCAGGCGCAAACAGAAATTAGGTTTCAACATTCTTACAAAAGATAGCATAACTCCACGATATTTCCCCGCGTGTTGCTCAGGTTCTCTATACAAGTTGACAAATAAAAGGAGGAGAAGGAGAGGAAGAAGCTTACAAAGGGAATCGTTCATTTCCATTTTCTTCAATGGAATCCAAGCGCTTGATTGGGAGCTTGTCGAGGGAGAGTTGCAACTCCATGCCCTCCTCCATCTTTTGGAAAAGTTTGTTTGCCCGAAAAAATTCCACAAAACCTTATCACTGTCTGTGCCCGCAAGAAAATGTGGGCGAGACGCGACAGTAGCTTTAAGTCTAAGCCTAACTGAATAAATAATATAAGAGTTTAACAACTTATAATCAAACAATAGAAATAATTACAAAAATAAATATTTACAGAGAAATGAATGCTGAAAACAATAATTTTATTTACTTTTTAACATGTTTATGCAATCAATAGATAATTACACTTACAAGAATTTAAAATCAATTTTTTTTAGGGTAAATTAACCACCAAATTATCTGTTGAATATATTATTTGAATATTTTCTTACAGGCAATAAAATATTTGACAACCTGTTAACAATTAAACAATGAATATGTTACAATCAATCAGCATGCAAGTGCACATACAAGTTTAAATCCAATGAATCAATTTTTCATGCCTATTAATACATGACAATGGCGACCAGTCATGCAAGAAGAGAACAACACTAGCAATTGATTAAAATAAAATCGAAAGAAAGACAATGGTTTCCACAAACAGCATTTTCACATCACAGAAAACTGGAATCAGAGAGTAAACACAGCAGTCCAACCATCAAAGGTTTGCCACACCAAGCACCGAGATCAGTCTCCATACCAAGTATTAACAAAAATCAGCATCCGGTGCAAACAAAACGGTTAAGCAATTCAAAATGAAATTCAGCACTTTTGTCAAATACTTAAGGGGTAACCAAAACAGCAGGTACTCCTAAAATAAGTACTCAATTCTCAATTTTAATTGGACGTGGGTGTAAAACTAGTTTACACAGACGATGCATTGTTACTGGATAGATAAATTTATTCTTGTTATTTTGAGTTTGGGTCTCTACAATAGCTACACAGGATATCTTTGCTAGCATCGAAAATCGCCAGACAATAGGTTGTGTGAGTATTTCTGTCAAACACTTGGTGGGCAATAAATAAAGTAGTGAATTGATGAGCAATGATAAGATAAGAATTTGTGGTGACAAACAAGAAACCCAGAAAAAGCACAAATCAGTAAAAACACATCAACTGTGGGAACCATGGCATACATACATACATACCTTGGAGAGGTGAAATCGTGTGTCCGAGCGAGTGAGACGAGGTGTGCGCGTTTCGTAACAATGGGGGTTAGGGATTTCGTGCACTGTTACGAACGAGAGAGTTTCAGAAGAGAAAAAGGGAATGAATCTATTTTGTTTAGTGTGCAACCAGAAAATTGAAACCAAACATGTCACTGAGACTAGGGATGGGAATAGGTCAGACCGGCCTACAGGGGCCTACGACCTAGCCTACGACAGGCCAGGCCAGGCCAGACTTTTTTCTTAAATAGAGAAGACCTAGACTTTTTTAGAAGCATATTTAGCTTAAAAGGTTAGGCCAAAGACCATTTAAAAAGCCTCTTAAGCCTATTAGGCCGACCTATTTAAGTAAATATGAATAATATTATTTATTATTATAATATATTGTGTACTTTGACTTAAAATATAAATTTGTTAGTAGTTTAAGTTTATTAGTATACATTAATTTTTCGCATATACAAATGTATTATTATAAACTAGAATTGAAATATGATACGATATATAGTTAAATTCCGTAAAAACTCATGTTGGTTACTAAAAGAGAGTTTAATCTAATTAATCTATTAGTTCGCTAGTCTATTTAAACTTAGATCACATTGTTTACTTAAAGATGTTCATATGATATAGACTTTTAAACAGGCTTTCCGAAGGCCAGGCTCAGGCCTCAAAAGTAAGCATATGACAGGCCGCAGGCCAGGCTTAGGCCTTAAAAAATTTGACAGGTCAGGCTTAGGCCTTGCAAAGTCTAACTCGGCCTAGCCTATTCCCACCCCTAACTGAGACCCGCTGCTTTTCAATTTATAAATATACCAACTTTTCATCTTAATTTGTCTAAAATTTCCCTTCCACACTTCGAAAATCTTCATTCCTCTTTTTGGTTTATACTTTTAGGGCTCGTTTGATGACCATATATGATAGAAACATGATATGATATAGAGCTGAACAGAGACAAGATATGATATAGAGCTAGATAGAGACAAGATATGATATGAACATGATAAACATTAATTTTATCATGTGTTTGATGCGCACATGATAACAAATAGGATATCGTTATTTTATTATAATTAAATGAGAAAATTACTCTCGTGATCAATTAAATATTTTAAAAATTGCATGTAATTAATTATAAATAAGTAAAGAATGACAACATTTTAAAAACGGAAGAATATAGTGGTAATAAATAAGGAATGAATTTGCAACCATGTCAGGATAATTTCTAACTCAGCTTATACTCGGGGTAAAAATTACAAATGCAAGTTAGGATAGGATATGAAAATTGTTTATTTTATCATATTTCTTTGGTGCATCAAACATGAGATGTAAGCAGGATATGATAAATGTATCATATCTTGTCTCCATATCCTGACCATCAAACATCCCCTTAAGTCAATTAATGTGTGGCTTTTATATTTTTGAATGAAATTATGCAGAAATGTGTATAATATTATAAAAATCACTCCAAAAAATTAGATTTTTTTTAACAAAACATGAATTAAATATGAATTCGTGTTTATTTAATTCATGTTTTAAACAAAAATTAAATAGAATTTTTAAAAATATAAAAATTTATATTTAATTCATGTTTTTGTTAAAATTCTATTTTTTGAGTGATTGTTATAATATTCTAAACAGTCAGGTAAAATTTCATTAAAAAAATATGAAGTCTACACATGAATTAATTTAAAAGGAGAGACTAAAAGTGGTGATGAACAACTTTTGAAAGACTAAAAGTTGAAGAGAAATTTTAGAGGAACTAAAACAAAAAGTGATATATTTATAGTTGAAAAAACATATTTAACCCTTATTTTTTGGGTATAAAAGAAGGTCAAAGAGGCCCTAGTGGTCAATCCTAGGAAAAAATGCATCATCAACTAAGAAAATCTTCAAGACTTCAACTCATCTTAAGATGAGTAAATTCATATTGTTTAAGTCGAGATCGAAGTTTGCAAGTCGATCTACATAATGATTTCTCTCGCGACAAATATGGTTGAATTTGACGTGTCAATCCTTTTTCACACATTAAATATAGTTGAATTTACCGTGTCAATCCATTTTCACTAACTCTCGAAGACTGAAATTGGCAATGTGTCGTCCGTAATCTCGTGTGTAATCATGTTAATTATGACTTTAAAGTCACTCTACACCACGAGGTTTATGACTTTATGACCACAAACTATCTCAATTTCATGCCACATTGCGCAGATGGGAGAATGATCTTCTCCATTTGTTAAAACAAATGAATGATACAATTTAGAGAGATACACACAAAAGGTTGATAGTGGATCCTACAATTAAGTGGTGTTCACCATCAATAATTATTTTATATATTTTTTAAAAAATTTTGTGTCTTTATCTCTCTAAAACGAAGAAACGAATATGATCTAAAATCTACCTGCATCTTGGCACCAAGAGCATAACAATGACCCATTTTTTGAGCATATCCTTTGATCCAACCAACACACCCACCCACTCACTAGTACATAAATTGGGTTTGAAGACCCCATCACAATTGAACTTGATCATATATCGAATAATACATCAAATCTATTTTATTGATCATTTATTTCTCATGTTCTTTCTCTAATTCGTGATCTTTCTCTTTAGTCATTCAATAACTTTTTTTTATCAACAAGATATGAGTTTGATTCTTGTTCATAAAAAAGATACTTTCATTTTATTGTTTGTTATGAAGTCTCTCTGTCCCTAATATACGCTATCTGAATTAAAATGAATGAAAGAAAATTTCATAAATAGACCGGGAAAATAATAACAATAATAATTTTATCCAATTATTCATGTTAATTATTAATGTGTTTTCCACTATTATAGATTCAAAGTGAAATATGCTATTTTAAGAGTAACATACATATTATTAATTAGATGATACAATTGAAAAAATAGTTAATCTTACACTACCATTCAAAAAAATAATAATTTAATATTATGCTTTTTTTACTATATTAATATTATGCTGAAAATTGAAAAATGATATTCATTTTGAAATGTTTTTCTCAAAGTGATACTAATTGTAAAACAGATAATCTACTAAAACTTTAAAATTCCCACCATCAATAGAAACGATTAGAATTCAAAAAAATGTTTTAAAGAGAAATGCTAAAAACAGTGGCTCAGACACTTTCTCTTAGACACTCTGTTAATGTATGGTGCCACATGGTCTTCTTTTCTATTATTTACTTACCAATATTTTATTATATGAACTTTCTCATATATATATATATATATATATATATATATATATATATATATATATATATATATATATATATATATATAGGACATTTCAAATGAGAGGACTTTTTAAATGAGAGGGTGAGAGGATGGAATAGTGGCCATTGGATTAGTTAGATGGTTGTGATTAAAAGAGGGCTTTAATGAGTCACATTACTCTCTTCTCTTCCATTTTCATATACGCGTTTCTTCTCTCCATAAACCCTGTTTCTTCTCTCCCCGTCTATTCATCTTCTCATCTTTCTATGTGTTGAACCATGTTCGCTGCCAACCCTGTTCCGTTCGCCGCCAACGGTTGTAGTTTGCTTTGACTTAATAAACTGATCCAGATCTGTTTTCACTTTGTTTTTCAGTTCAACATCCATCGCCACCGTTTCGAAGGTTGTTGGATGCGTAAACGGAACTGATAGCCACCGGTATGACTCGCCGGCGCCGGAATTAATAAACAATTTTATATCCTTCTTCCTCCTTAGTTCAATTTCATCTGCTACTGAGAGAATGTGTTGAAAATACTGTTGAAAAACTCTGCGAAAAATATCAGACGGATTGGGACCGGAGAACAGGTTTGTGAAATCAGCATCTTGAACGGAAGGTAATGAATCAACTTGGCTTTTCTGTTAACTTGCATCTAATTTACTGTCTAATTAGTCCCTAAATTATACCACTTACTAATAAATTACTTTTTCCCAATTTAATTTGATACCCCAATTTTTTACATGTTTTTCTGTTTGATTATCACATTTCCAGGTTAATTTATTTTTGGGTGAATTAATTAGGTTCACTTGGAAGGAAAATTGGAAAGACACTTTGGTTGGCAAATTTGAGTTACTTGTGTTACTGTTATGTCTAGACAACAAGCAAAGAAGAAGAAGAAGAAGAAAAAGAAAGAAGAATAAAGAGATTTCATTTAGAATATCTTGTAGATACTGTTAGAGTATTCTTGTTTGCAACATTAAATGTAATTTCTATTTTATGTATTTGTGATGTGATTCAGATATTTGTATTGTAAGCAAATTCTACATTATATGAAATGAGAAGAGATTCCTCTGTATGACATAAGAGCAAATTCTTTTTTTTATCTTTAATTTAGTAAGATTATCATCTGTTGTTGATGAAAGACCAAATGTAAATTGCGGCTGTGAAAGACCAAATTTAGTTACTTGTGTGTTACTGTTATGAAAGACCAAATTTAGTAAGATTATCATTTGTTCTTGTGTATGTATATTGAGTTTTAACCAAATAGCATGTAATAGTGCTGCTATTTGAGTGTTGTACGGTACTTGGCATGTAATAGTGCTGCTAATTGAGTTTCAAACTTTGTCAGGGCTGAAAAAGATTTTTAGTTTCCAGTCATCTTACAACAGATAAAGTTTATTTTAGCCTAAAGTAGTTTACCTTGTTCCTTAATATATCAGCAGCATTAGTATAAATATGAATGAAAGGCTATAGGTAATATCAGTTATGAATTATGATGGTAGAGTCAAAAGACAGCTATGAATACTCATAGTTATCCACAGAGCTACAGAGTAAATAATGTTGAGGAAAGTTCAATAGAGCAGCAACTGAAGAAAGACAAAAACAGAACGCAACTAGTCTACTCTAATCTACTTATATATCGCACTTCAATGATGCTTAATTTAAATACTGAAAACTTCCTATCCTAGATAGTAGATTTATTCAGCAGGGTAAGTGGCACACACACTTCAGAAAAAGTAGAAAGAGGAACAAATTTAAAAATGTGTATTTTTAAAATAATTAAATTAAATAATACTACAAATGGTTTGCCTAGTAACCAAACAAGACTTCCTTGGCTATGAAAAGAGAAGCACAAGCAGTGTGTTATTTATCAGAAATACCAGAAAATAGCAGTAATCAGAAATACCAGAAAATAAGCATCTTAGATGTTGATTTGGAGACTTGTACTAATATGTCCAATGTATTGCAGTTATTGAAACTTAATTGATTGCATTCAATGTGATTGAAATCCTGTAAAATTATTTTAGGAACACTGCTTACGGATTAATTTATTTGCATGATTGTAATATGTAACTTCCAGCTGACACCAGTGCTGGTTTACCTGATAAGCATATAAATTATACAAAACCAGTGCTGGTTTACCTGATTTAAATATATCATAAGAATCCCATTCATCCAATCCAAATCCAAACCCAAATTGAAACACTCATAACATATACTCATAAAAAATGAATCTCATTCATCCAATCCAATGCTTATAACAAATGAGAAAAGTATATTAATTGAAAACTATAAGTATTAATGTGGACACTCATAACATACACTCATAACATATACTTATAACAAATGAGAAAAGTGATTCATTCGTATGGTTGTTTGAAAAGTTTTTGGAAGCAATGGGTGGACATAAGCCAACTCTTATAGTAACTGATCAAGATCCTTCCATGAAAGTGGCTATAGAAAAGATTTTTGATACTTCTACTCATAGATTGTGCATGTGGCATATCATGAAAAAAGTTTCTGAAAAAAGTATGTTATGAGTGTATGTTACGAGTGTATAACAAATGAATGTCCACCCAGTGCTGGTTTTGCATATAAAAATATAAAATCTGCATCGAAAGCGGTGCAAATATTGAACGGTGTTTTGCATATAAAATAAAAAATGATTTAATATAAACACTACATAAATTTTGATATTTCAAAAATAGTCATGAATTTTCAAAATTTTATCATACCGATTTTTTTATATATGTACATAAAAATTTGTTTTCGAATATATAAGCAAATAAAATCTACAACTGACGTGATTCAACTATTTAACAAATTTTTGTATATACAAGAAAAAAAATATTTAATAAAAACATTACATTAATACTTATAGTTTTCATTTAATATCTTTAAACATTCGATAATATTAATAATTTAATTATTTTTTATATAATTACCGCAATGGTATCCGACCAAAAGACGAGTCTTTTACTAGTTTTGTTTACAAATTACAATACATCCTTTAGATTACTAATCGTAGATGCAAGTCCAATTTAATGTGTGAGTCTTCTATGTTGTGAGACAAATGGCATTGAAAAGATACTGCAGACTTTTCTTTAGTAACAAAATAAAAAATTGCAGGTTTATTTGGAAGCTGTTTTGGATCTTCGTCCAAACTTCAGTGCATTAATATTACCAAATACTATCAAAAAGTTATATTAATTTGGAGAGAACTTGTAGCACCGTCTAAAAGATTGAAATCTATAGTTGTGGTATTTTTTGAAAGAAGATTGCAATCTATATTTGTACCTTCGAGTTTTCCTATAAAAAAAATAAAAAAATATTAAACATACTTTCTCAACTTTCAAAACCAGTAAACAGGTAAGAAGTTGAAAAAGTGGACACATGGCACCATACATTAGGAGAGTGCTTGTTGGAGACTGTTGAGGTGAGTGAGCATAACAGTGCTCATGTTTTAAATACGACATTAATTTATATAAGTTGATGGTGTAATTTTTTTACACATACATTCAATTATATCATATTATACTACCGTATGAATTTAATGGTGGTGGATTGACAGACTAAACCAATTTTGCATACAACTAATCAAAATATTTTAACTTGTCACGTGAATTAAAAACATTAATTAATGTGACAATTGTAAATGTTTTGATTAGTTATACATGTAAAATTGTTTTCGACCGTCGAAAAATCATCATTAATTTTTATAGGTTAGTCCATAAAGTTTTATTAGATGGGTAACAAAGTTTTATGTTGTCGATATTAAATGATCTTTTAAATGTTGGAATATTTTATCATTTAATTATATTCCGATGTCATTATGTGGGCAAATATCGTAATAATTATACCATAATTCTTTAGGCGCGCGTCTGAATGCTATTCATCTTTAGATTTCAACTTTACAATCTGGTCCACCTCATACATTAATAATGGGACCACCGCGGCTGTCGTCACTAACGTATAATGTGACGGAACCCCGACGACCACCATATCAATGTAATTGATGACATAGATCGATATGGATGAGTGGCATGGAAATTTCATGTGATGTGATCTCTAAATCATGTCTATTTCCAACTGGTCCAACTGAAAACTTTAGTGAGATCAAACTGAAGTTTGCAAATTCAATATTTGCACAAAATGATACAGAAATGGTTATAACAAAAATAACCTCATAAATTTTATTTCTGCAGAAAATCATAATATAAAGTCTGTATCGATACCAAAACTAAAGTATAAAACATAAAAGAAAAGAGACTCACACTAATCCAAGACATCCTTAATGACATCAATCATATGAAATACCTTATATGTCATGTCTTTGATTAGTGAGTCGGCTAGCATTAAAGTCCATCTTTATATGTTCTATTCAATTCAACAATAATCTATAAGGTAATGAACTCTATAAAATTTGTTGTTGAATAACTTTATGACTGAATTATGTCACTATATATAACTTAAGTGGTCTCTCAATACCTTTAACAATATGCAACCAAGTGACATAAATACTTACAATCATATTTCTTGAGAAAGAATGTGTATTATCTACTTACATCCAAAAGCCAGAGTCTGACACACAAATGATCTCCAAATTGTCAGATCCCTAATATGAGCATAAACTCTCTTGTTCTCTTTAAAAAAATCCTTATGGTTGAGTTTTCAACAATTCAAACTTTGAATTGCTCAAATATATGCCAAACAATCTTATTATACGCTATTTCCAAATGCGTATAATAAAATCGTACATAAAAATCCTATAGGCAAAGTGTAGGAAACTACTTAAATTTCTGAATTCATAAATTTCCTAATGGGCAATATTTGAGACTGAAAAGTCTCTCTCGGTGATTGAGGTCATCCAAAAATTTATTAACTTTAATGTCAATTTATTTTCAACTTTACTGATATAACTCTTTTGTGATATCCGAATAATACCTTGAGAAGAATCTCTAAGTATTGAAATGCCTAATACAAAAGAGGTGTCCCCAGGATCTTTCATCACTAACTTTTTGTTAGAGATTTCCTTGGTTTCACATTACTAACATATATCATAGTTGACTAAATAAAATAAAATTGACACATTAAAATAGGAATATAAATTTACTCCCACTGAGCTTTCTAAATCCACAACTCTACTTAATATTATCTCAAAACCAAATGAGACAATCACTTTATGAGAATTTGTGGTAACACTAAAGAGACAAATTTCTTAACTTATAAGTGGATTTCACGACTTTGCAAACCATCTACTTTGTATCAATTGACACAAAAGCTTTATTCCGTTGCACCATATTATATCATTGATGTCACCATTAAGAAACACTATATTGAAATCCATCTTATGCAGCTCCAAAATTATAATAAGCAAACTAGTATCATGACTGTCTTAATAGAGTCTTTCAAATGAAATAAATAGAATTTCTCTTTTCGGTCAATTCTTTATGATACTAGAAGCCCTAGTTCTTGAGGGTGTTGAGTTTGATCTATATGAATTAATTTCATAACTTGATTGAGAGGAAGAACAATAATGTCCTTATGAGGTTCCAAATATACTATATTATAGTAACAATATGAATTAGTTTAGAACCAATTCTTCCTCATTCAATTTTATTCTATTTCCATATCTCTCCCCCAAACTCAATATCCTCAAGAAAACTTAACAATTTATGTCTCAAACATTTCCTTAAGTTGTGGGACGAAAAACTTATAGTTTTCAAACCATTAAATAATTATAGAATGTCACAAGTCATAACTAAATTGACTCTAATAACTAAACTTAAAAGACACATTGAATCATCATTTGAAAATAAAACTCAAAATATCTTGATTTAGTCAAAGAGAAATTAAAACAAAAATTAATTCAAATAATGATTCACCAAATTGTCTTTTAAATACAAAAATAAGCTAGTAACGACAATCTAAAATTAGTTTAAAAATGAATAAAACAATCTTTATCGACTTTGTCCATTCTAAATTGATATATCTTTCAACATCATTGGACATAAGTCAGTTAAGATTACCTTTCTTTATTTGCCCTTATCTTTTGAGGTATTTTCCGAATGAACACTATTTTATTTTCTCTTGCTTCAGCTTTTCTTTATTTGCACACTTTATGAATTGATCCTTTAAAGGATCATTTCTAACTTTAACAGTTATAAACTTAATTGTGCAAAGAGAATACTAAATGCAGAATTTTCGAACAAGTCATATGATAGTCGAAATTACTGAATTTTCGAACAAGTCATCTGACAGTCGAAATTAATTATAATGTCTCAACAAGATTAAATATTTACATAATGTGCTCAATATTTTCTTTGCCTAATAATCTTAATGAAATATCACTCTCCAATGAGAGATTGTCTTTCTCTATATTGCTTTAAAAACACCTTAGTTTAAGTAAAGAAAATATGACAAAAAATTGTCAACTTAAATAACACTGATAGGATTTCTGATCTTTTAACTTTATGATCACATAAGACCTATAAGATTTGGTGTATACTCACTTGTCAAACTTGATCCTCACATTAGATACTGAATTTGCGAGAGAATGCGAGTTTCACCACCCTTATATAAGGTCTAGATCCAAGAACAATGTTAATATTATTCTTTAATTCCTAAAAGTTAAAACTTTTAAGAGTTAAAAATTTAACTCAAATTAACAGATACATAAACTGTATTAGCTTAAAGAGAACAAGAGAAGCAAAAACACTCACAAAAATACCTAGTGCACCATCAATATCAAGTCTTTAAACAATAATATCAATTGCTAGTGGTATTTTACAGCAATGATCAAACAATGACAATTTACTTCGACAAAGAATAACTTCTTATAATTGTCATATGTTTACCATTATATTCGTGTGGATGTAAACTCTTAAATGTATAAATAAGTTTACACTCACACAACATTATCACACATGTCAATAAAATATTATAGAAACGTGCATCTTTATTTGTAAATAAAAGACCTTAACAAGATACCAAGCGCACCATTAATTCACAATCTTCGGATTGTAAAAATTAACTGCAAACGATACTCTCAACGCAATGATCAAACATTGGTGATTAGTCCCGTCAAATAATAGTCACCTTCGGGCATCCTATTATCCACATGGAAAAATACTTTATAACCACCACATATTTACCACCACAGGTATGTAACTATCCGGCCAAGTTGTGCCTTCCTTGGGGCCGACGACAACTCGCATAAATAATTACACACTACATCTTTTGTAACTTCAGTTGAGTCGAATTTACGCAACAGAGGTTACTTGGGCAACATTATTGTTTCAACCGACTCAACCGCAATTACTAGATAATTTTAATATATATTAAATGGGGTGATAGTCCTGTCAAATAATAGACACCTTAGGGTATCCTATTATTTACATGGAAAATTACTTTATAATCACCACACATTTACTATCACATGCATGTAATTATCCGACCAAGTTGTGCCTTCCTTGGGGCCGACTACAACTCGCATGAATAATTGCATACTACGTCTTTTGTAAGTTCAGTTGAATTAAATCTATGCAACAGAGGTTACTTTGGCAACATGTTGCTTCAACCAAAACAACTGCAATTACTAGACATTTCACAATAAATTAAATGTTTTTAAATGGGAATGGTCTTTAATTTACAAGGCACTACTAACATAATGTAGGCCGAATTAGTCCATTATGTCGCTAAGTAACCATAAGGCCACTCAGCAACCCTGAAGTGTAAAGACAAGTTCACAAGAATTTGAAAGAAGATGCAAGTCAAAAATCACACCAATGTGTGTATGACAATACATTTACATGCATCGCATAAAAGCGAAAACATAAATAGCATGAAATATGTCAAAAATGCATGATTGGAGGAAAAGAAAAATGATGTTATTGTAGAAACTTAATAACAATAATCTCAAACATCACAATCATGCTCTAAACCAAATATTCAATTTCAAATCAAATAAAAAAATTGAATTTTTATATGCCAAAAATATTCATGCCACAATTGATTCACATATAGTAATGATTCTTTAAATAAAATAATGAATAACTCTAAACTTAATTATTTCCTAAATAAGGAAACAAACTTTATATGTTTATAAATAACCAAACAAAACTAGAATCAATATTTTCCAAAATTTAAAGAATCAAAACCTTATTTTCTATACAAAATAAAAATTGTCCATAATATTTTGAGATTCATTATTAAAAGGCAACAAATCTTCTACAAGTATATATAACAACCAAATATATATAACAAATTTATATTTGCCTTTTTCTAAAAAAAACTTTATATACAAAATCTTTGTGAATCAAAATTAATTTCAAATAGAAAATCATCTCAACCAAAAAAATTTAATATAATATCAAATCACCAAAGTCAAAATAAAATGCAATATTAGGCTTTTATATCCAATGAATTATACGGTGATGTTCTATAAAAGAGCCAAATCCGTTTCTCATAGAATCCAAATCTTTATTTATCAAATCCATATAGTGCACAAATACATATATGTGCAACAAATTTGATCACGATCCAATAAATAAATAAACATGGTATCATTTCAATCCTACTAAAACAAACCAAAGTATGCTCAATATTCAACCATATTTGAAAGAAAAGATACATGTCTTATATCAACCATTAACTTTTCAACAATCGAATTCCAGTATTAAAATATAATCACAACTTTAAGTTGAAAAAGCAAAACAAGCCACACTACTAAGAGTGTATACATCGATCTCTAAACTGTGATATGTTGTCAAAGAAACACATTAACAAGTATTGCAAACTGGATCTAAAGTATACAAAATCCAAAGACTAGAATCGATGTAGACTTTCAAACAATTTCCAAATAATTGTTTTATGGATTCCTTTTAAAAAATAAATAAAGATAAAACTATTTCTGAATCAGATAAAATAAACAGTTTTAAATCCATATTTTCTCAAAAGCATCAATTCAACCGATTATGAATGCAATATTTTACGAAATAAAATCAACTTTATTCATGCGTCATATTCAAGTTTATATACTGCATAAGGAATGAGAAACATGAATTTTCAATATATACACACACGTGCAAATCGAAAACAACATATATGATTATCAAATCAAATTGATTCTCAGATCCATGATAGAAGAAAAGTACATGAATTCAGGATCGAGTAATTCCATTCCAAAAAATACAACTGTAATTGATATTTCAAAATTCATGAAAGTAGGGTTCATAAAATTGAAAAACAAAATAGAGAACTCAATTAATCCCAATAATCAAACATGAAGACCTGCTCTGATACCACTTGTTGGAAAATTTAGGTCTAAATAAAAACAGAATTCATAACACATGTTCAACAATTATGAATTTATACCATAATTCTTTAGGCGCGCGTCTGAATGCTATTCATCTTTAGATTTCAACTTTACAATCTGGTCCACCTCATACATTAATAATGGGACCACCGCGGCTGTCGTCACTGACGTATAATGTGACGGAACCCCGACGACCACCATATCAATGTAATTGATGACATAGATCGATATGGATGAGTGGCATGGAAATTTCATGTGATGTGATCTCTAAATCATGTCTATTTCCAACTGGTCCAACTGAAAACTTTAGTGAGATCAAACTGAAGTTTGCAAATTCAATATTTGCACAAAATGATACAGAAATGG
The DNA here is from genome assembly GCA_018208015.1 of Medicago ruthenica. Classification (NCBI taxonomy): domain Eukaryota; kingdom Viridiplantae; phylum Streptophyta; class Magnoliopsida; order Fabales; family Fabaceae; genus Medicago; species Medicago ruthenica. The sequence goes on along the minus strand of CM031378.1, from coordinate 89,062,590 downwards.
TTATAACAAAAATAACCTCATAACGTTGCCAAACCCTTTCATCCACAATATATAAGTTCAGAGAAAATAGGCTTTCTCAGTCAGTGAAAATTGTATCCTGTGATCATGACTAATATGGAATTTGAAGAACTAGAAGTTTTACTGGAACCAAGGGTTGACCTATATGATCTTGCTGCAAATGAATTTGACTTCAGAGAAAATTTTGTGGATATGGGTTGGATGGAATACTTCTTTTCAGAAAAGAAACCTATCTACACCGAGCTTGTAAAAGAATTTTGGATGAGTGCAAGGGTTGATAATGGGAGCATCTTTGGTTATGTTCAAGGAAAGGTTGCCATAATCTCAATGGAATTTTTGCCACAGGTTATTAAGTGCTATGCTGAAGGTGTAAAGTGTTGGAATATTTTATCATTTAATTATATTCCGATGTCATTATGTGGGCAAATATCGTAATAATAATTATATTAGCTATTTATCAATTTAGAGCCTTAATTGATTAGTGATCAATTTAAGTAATAAGGCTAATTGAATTTCTATTTAGATAATTAATTCATTGATATGGACTTAATATGGGTGGATGTCCGGATGACCCATTAACGGAATAATGGGAAACCTTAATGGTCATCCAATATAAAAGAGGCTATGGTCCCCAATACACCGTACACGACAAACTCTCTCTTCTCCCCATCTGAAGAGAACTTGAGGCATAAAGGTACCGGTTGAGGAAGAACCAAATCAGCCGCCGCTAACCCTGTTTGTTTCAGATCACCTCCTCTCTCTATGTTATCGTTGTTGTGAGGGCAGCCATCAAAGCTTCATCCAGGTATTCCTAATACCTAATTATTGATATCCTTGATAAATCAAACATGTTGTAGATCCGATCGTAATCATGTTCAATGTTCTGCTTGCTTCCGCTGTTGATTCATAATTGTTGAACATGTGTTATGAATTTTGTTTTTATTTAGACCTAAATTTTCCAACATTAAATAGTATGTTCAAAAAGTACCCTAAACACTCTTTTACTTCAAACCAACTAATTAAAATATCAAAATTTAACTCAAAATTAAATTTTCTGTCAAAAAGAAACTCAAAATTAAGTTTTTAAAAAGAAAAACTTAATTTTTTTTTCTTTGACCGTACTCCCACATCTTACATATTCTATCATTTTTTTTAGAAGACACATTCTACCAATTTTTGAACGCACAAGTTGAACATAAGGTTTAGTCAAAAAGAGAAAAAGTCGAACATATGGTTATCATTGAGATTCTTCAACTGTCAATAATTATCTTAATTAACCTCTTACCTTTATTTTTAATAATTGCAATGTTTAAAAATATATCCACTTTTTTTTCTTTACAAATTCAATTGTTAAGGGATATATAGAATTAGCAATTCATAGAAAATTCCTAGTTGGTAGTTTTCGACTCAATTGCAAGTTTCTTTCTTATGGAGGATTAATACTTATCTTTAGTGTTTTTGATTTTCTCAGCTGGTAAACAAAACTTGTAAAAATAGACTAAGACAAACACGGTCTTACGTGTCATGAAGCCAGATAAGCATTGGTTGTCGAGTCCGACATCTACGTGTAACAGCATAGTTGTCCCCATCCAAATCCAAACTATAAACATGAAACTTCCAATATGGACCAAAGAAAGTATCAGACTCTTCTTACCAAATAATAATATCTCTCTATAAATACATCCATCTCTCTATCATATTTTATATATCCAATTAATTCAATACGCCTAAACTCCTAGAACCGAGACATTCTAGTATTTCATTTATTCAAAAAAAGTATTTGTGACATAAGGATAAAAGAAAATCAAGAAGGAATGGGCAATCCCCTGCAACTCAAATCATTGAATCACATCTCATTGGTGTGTAGATCATTAGACAAGTCAGTTGATTTTTACGTCAATGTTCTTGGCTTCTTTCCTATTAAGAGACCTACCTCCTTAGCCTTCAATGGTGCATGGTATGTATGTATATTTAATCATTTTGATACACTTTTCTAAATATTATTGTTATAGCCTTAATTCGTGAGAACATCAGTGACAATTGATGTATATAATTAAGTTGAGGAATCATATTTGTTAAAATAACTCATATGATCAATCTTCATTCCAATTAGCAATTATGTATGCATTTGATTTTTTATCAGATTGGTCCTTTAAAATATTTTTCTTTCATATTAATCTTTAACACTTAAAAACGTGTATGGCTTATCTTTTTTGAACTTTTATTAACTCTGTTAAAAAAACGTTAATGTAGAAAATTCCAATTGTACCTTTATCAGAGAACACAATTTGGTCATGCTCGCTCTTCAACTGCAATATTCAAAATCAGCAGCAGCAAATTCAACAAATGATCTCAATGTAGAAATTAATAAATAACAAGTGATAGTGACATGTATATCCTCAATCACCATGAGTTCTTGTATATAATATTATAGCATAGAAAACTTTGGTATTGAATGTTTGTTGTCGTGATGAAAATTTCTTACAAGTATAATCAGTGAAACAATTTATTTCATTGTATTCTAAGTTTATGTAAATAATGCACAAGTAAAACTGCATGATTCATTTTTGAAAGCATCACTGTGTGTTCTTGGTGATGTTTTGGGATGCAAGGATCCCCTTTTTTAACCTTTTAACAATTCTAAAAGCATACTGTTAGACTGGATTATCAACACACTGGATTCCAAGAGAAATAATGTGTTAAGTTGGAATTGGTATGTGACTATGTTCCAATAGTTGATGGTTCGATAGAGTGAGGAATATTTAACACAATAGAGATTACAAAGTCTTTCAGTTTCGACGAAGAAATTCAAATTACTTATGAAGAGGCAAGATCAAAAGCTCTAAGACACGTGGAGACATATCAAAACATGTGTCGAAGGCATTTAGTTTATGACCGTTATTTTCAGTTATTTTCTTAGTATATGTCGTAATTTTGTATAGGAAATAATGGTCACAAATCATTTACACAATTCTGAAATACTCAAACTATCCACGTCACAACGAGAAATGAGTGTACTCAGAAAAATGTATGATTTTGTGCATCAATTTTCTTCATTTATGCAATCAAATGTTTTTCTTTAAAGTTGTTTACTTTTGCTTTTAATCTTGTTTTTTACTTCTGAAACTATTTCGATCCAGTTGAAGTAATCAGTTACCTTCATCTTTCTAACTTTCAAACCTATGAATACAATGAACATTTAAATTTTTTTTGAGAAACTATTGCACAAATATGTCATAGGATTTCTAGTTTGATCCTACAAGTAATTAATCTAAAACTAGTGATTGTTTACCAAAAACACGGGTAAACAAATTGGCACATCCAATAGGACCTTTTTGTGCAAAGCTTTAAAAAATCAATTCTTAGAAAGTTTTTCTTTCTGTTTGTTGGTGTAATGGTTCTTGGCATAAAATTTCTTAAAAGTTCATGTGTGTATGCGTTTAAGAAGTGGTACAACCCTTCCTGAAATGGCTCGTTCAAATATCAATAATGCTTCCATATCTAACACGATGTAGCCTTCAAACTACACAAGAACAATCAACCCAAGCGTCAGCTAATGACACTAATGTGTCAAACGCCATGGGAGTAACTGCTCTTATGCCCGTTTCGACAGTTATGGGGGTAACTGCTCCTGTATCTGTTTCGACAATGGTTGCATTGACACATTCATACTCAGTGGCATTTGTGCCACCACCAGTGAGTTTTTCAGTAACACCCATGGGCACTAACCCCCCAATTGGAAACTCCATGGAGACTAGATTCCCTTTTATGACAGTTTTTATTGCCAATGGTCACTAGGGAATATCCTTATGGTATGTCAACAACAATGATGACAGGCCTACAAACCAATGCGTCTACATACACAAATAACACAACAACGGCGTTTTCGCCTTATAATACACGTTTGGCGTCAAGATCTACTCTAAGCAATCCTGGTCGAAACGTACAACCATCTTTAAATACAACTTCTCATATGTCCCTAAGACAACATATGAATGAGAGTAACCATGGTATGGTTAACATGCTTACCCAACAAATAGGCACAATGTTCAATCCCTTGATTCAGAACACAAACCATAGTTACCAGATGTTAGCCACTTAAATGGGTAGAATTGCTGACTTTTTTGGTACTCCTCAAGTACGTAATCAACAAATTCCTCAAATTCAAAATGCTAGGCCTCTTCAAATTGTGGAAAGGCCCAATAATGAAGGAAATTCTGTAAATTAAGGGCAACAACTTGTTACCCCAAGTTGTCGAACCCCAAATACAAAGAGAGGCTGCAAGAAACCTATAAGTAGTTTTGATGAACAAGGAATCAAAATGCTGATGTATATAGTTAGAAATGTCCAACATAATAACCTTGGAGGACACAATAACTTGGCCAATATGGTCGAAAACATTTTGGCCCAAAATGGCCTAAATGTAGACTTACATGGACCTAATTTTGTGTCACCCTCATTTGAATTTATGTTACAAACTGAACTCATTAGAGGATGGAAAATCCCCAAGTTCACAAAATTTGCTGGTGACACTAGCGAATCGACTGTCGAACACATTGCCCGTTACTTAACTGAGACAGGAGATATAGCCAACAATGAGAATTTGAGAATGAAATATTTTCCAAATTCTCTAACCAAGAATGCTTTCACATGGTTTACGACCCTTTCCCCACATTCTATACATAACTGAAACCAATTGGAAAAAGTTTTCCATGAACAATTTTACATGGGTTAGTCTAAGATTAGCCTCAAAGAATTGGCTAGTGTTAGGCATAAGGTGTCCGAGTCTATAAATGATTATTTGAATAGGTTCGGACTTCTAAAGGCAAGATGCTTTACCCAAGTCCCTGGACATGAGTTAGTCGAAATGGCTGCTCGAGGCCTAGACTATTTCATTAGGAAGAAGGTAGACACTCAACATCTAAGAAATATGGCCCAGTTGGCTGATATAGTTCGACAAGTCGAAAGGTTAAAAGCTGAAAAGGCTAGGACTAGTAAGTATAATAAGAAATAGAAGGTTGCTTACGTCGAAACTAACAACAGTGACCAAGACTTTGACTTTGCATGTGAATATGTCGAAGAAAATAACGTGGCAGAATTAAAGCCTGGACCTCCTTATGTGTGTAAATTGTTAAAGCCATCAGATGGAAAGAATCCTGTCGAACCAAAAAATGATAAATTTGTTGCAAAAAATTATACGTTTGGTATAATCAAATGTGATGAAATTTTTGATCTCTTAGTTGTTGATGGTCAAATTATAGTGTCTAAGGGCCAATGTCACCGTAACATACTATTGTTGACTTAGAAAAGATAAAATATTTTTCTTTCTAAAACTTAAATATGTGTCAATTCCATCAATTGACGGATTTGGCTTTGTTAATGCGAACAATTCACTTTAAAGTGTAAAATGAAAAATATCAATGGTTAAATAACAAAATAAAGCTAGCTTTTATCAACAAAAATCACGGGTTTGCTACGATAACAACTCTTGTTTACAATAATAACTCTTCATTTTCTCATCCACCGGTGCTGGAGTGTCTACCATATTTTCTAGACTATGATAATTCACAACAACGAGATTATTCATGTTATTTTGCAATGCAATCTATAAGCAGCAAACGATACCAATTGCATTTGTGATATTATGGAGAGTGACAATTTATCAATGTATCTCACAAAGGTAACGAAGCTACCTACTATTTGTGGCGTATCACTCTCTTGTCATAGTAAGTAATTAAGTTCACCCCTTGTAATATTTTCTAATTAAACTAGTAAAATACCCGTGCTGACGCACGGGTACAGTAAGAGTTTAATATTTATAAAATGATATGTTAAATTTAAATAAAAACGTATTTATTGTTTATAGAATATATTTGATATGAATATATTTTTGAAAATGTTATTGTAATAAGGTTTGCGTTTATTTAAGTAAGTATTGGAGTTATATAAGGTGGTGAAGGAATCATGTACAAACATTGTAATTTCAAACATTGTAATATTGAATTGACATAAAAACCTTAAAATTTACATTTTCAGAAACTTACAATTTGAATTAAATTTGAATTTAATATTAAGAGTATAAACGCGACAGTTTATAAATTGTTGGATATTAAACAGCAGTGGTAAACGTAAGAACCTTACATTCAAAATTTTATATTAAGTTTATAAGCGCCATATCAATGGGTTACTAACGCGATAGTTACGGACAATGGGAATGGAGAAAAATGGTGATAAAACATTGAAGTATGTACCAATATTGTTGAAGTAATGAATAAGAAATGAGATTTTTGTGGTACTCACCATAACAGCCCTACCCTTAGCATTACCATCTGAAACATTAGTAACCCATTGATATGGATAAGAAAAGTCTTCATTTGAGTCAAGAGCATTATTGTCTAAGGCAATGAGATAAGGTCAAATACGAATGTAAAAAGTCATGAACATAAATTAAAATTAAAGAAGGAATAATAGTAGGATGCTAATAATATACAATAGGCAAGCGCGGACCAACAATGTCATTAATACAGAATAAATTGTACCAAATCCTAGGTTAGTTAACACCAAGTAAATCACATGACATCTAAATAAACCATGAAGTACCCTAATCGAAAATACTAAATATCAGACTACAATAACTATATTCCATCCTTAATCCTCATCCTCCGCACGGACAACTTGAACACACATTTTATTCGGAGGATCCTCCAAATCAAAAATGAGCTTATCATTTTCTTTTAGTCTGCGGTCTCTAAGAAATTCAAACCATTCTCCGCCTAAGAATTTTTCCGCATTTCTGCGACCGGTAATAACACGACATCGATATTGTTTGCGTGTTTGAACATCTTGCAAAGTAATCCGCATTGATTTTTTTCTTAAGACCCTCCTTGCGACTCCAGTGGGAAAATGCTAGCAAAAAACGCCAAAATCAATTTATTTACGATGCAAGTTTACATGACAACAAACTATAGACAATAAATTAACAATATTAAAATGATAATATCAATGTTTTGCAAATTTGGATATTACACAAATTATATGCATAACATAGTGTATAATGGATAAGCATAAGCAAAAATATAGTTCAAAGTGAGGTTAGAAACAAATTGGTAACCTATACTCAAAGTAAGAATAAAGTAGTCAAGATCTTTACAATTGCATAGGGTAAACAAATTGACGTCAATAAAAGAGATAAAATTGTCATTACAATCATAGAGATAAAATTTCTATCTTTAAATTTTTTAGCCTAAGTCATGTTTAAAGTTGTCAAACATGTGTTATTATTAGATGGACATGTAAGTTACTTTCAAGCCTACTAACAAATGTATTTTATAATGAAGTGTGATATTTAAGTAATTGAAGAAAGTAAAAATGAAGTTTGCATACCATCACTTGGAAGCCTTTAGTAGGTGATGCCATGGCCTCTGTTACCGGTTTCACAAAATGGTAGTCTCCAACCAGTTCCACCTCTTCTACACCTTCAGCAGCACCTTCCTCCACGTCCGGAACTTCTTCAACCTCACTGTCATTTTCGTCCTCCGCTTGTGGGCCAGCAAATTCGTCATCGGACAAAATCTCGATGGGCTCTTCCTTAACGGTTATCGTGTGCAAAATTGGAACGTGTACAATTTCTAGCTGTGTCATGGTGAAGTAATTGACAGAACCCATATAATCCAGCCTCACTCTTGTTGGATTCTGCAGGTTAAACTCCCTGGCCACTCTTATACCACTTGTCATATAGACTCCGGTCTCGTCTCTTCCGAAGTGAGTTATAATAGTTCTCCCTTCGGCATCACAGAGCAAAGCAGACCTATTGACATCAAGTTGATCACGGTGTTTACGGATCCATTTGCTATGGATGCGTATTCTTCCCTATAATATAATTATAAAAACACCATTAATGATTGGTCAAAGTTAAATTAAAAATTTCAATAAGCATGTTAAGGAGGAATTTTTGACCTGATCAGGCCATATAATGGATTCCAATACTTCTCCTCTATGAGCAAGGGTAACACCTGGTAACCATCTAAAAATGTATGAAAAATGAAAGTGAGCTTTAGTGAAGTAGTTGGATAAAACAGTATTAGCTCAACAGTTATGAAGTGAAACAAAAATGGCTATTATCAGTGTATTTCGTGTGAAATAAGTAGATTATAAATTAACAGCAGATAGACATTTGAAATATTAACATTGCATGAAAAGATGAAGCAAGTAATGTGAGTGATAGCAATCAAGCTATAACATAAAGAATGTGGTGAAAGCTATTTTGAGTGATAGCAATTAATGTATAACATAATGAGTGTGCTTAAAGATATTTTATACATGAATAAAAAAAAACCAGAAAAAAAAATTGGTTGGGAATCTAGATTGTGGGATAAAAGGATAAATTTTATTTTGGAACCAAAGGATAATGTAGTCAGAAATCGTGTGCAGAGAGAAGGAGGGAATCTACTGTGGCATGCATGTTAGTAACAAACACAATTGATGGGTTAATGAGTTAATCAATTAAATCACTTAATCAGTTAAAACCCAAAATTGTACTAATTGAGCGCTTGATGGGGACAGTTTGAAGCAAAGGCAAAGACAAAATAATGTTTGATTCAACAAAATAAGGTAGGGTTTATGTACCTTTGTTCATTCTCGGCCATTATGTAGTGGTCCCGTAGGAAAGTTCGAACGATCGAGATAATTGGTGCAGGGAGCAAGCGATGCAGAGGAAAGTGAAAGGAATGGATGGAAGGGGACCGTAGGTTTCAACTTTAAAGGAATGGATGGAGAGGAAAGTGAATGTTTGTTTAGGTCATTTATGGCAAATGGATATGTAATGGTTTAGTAAGAAAATCTCAGCCACATAAAAGACAACACTGACTTATCATTTTCCATTTTGATTTATATATGATTTAATTATTTTGGGTTTTAAGGTTTGAGTTTCATAGTATATGTTATTTATACAAAATTAGGCTCAATACGTACATATTGTATATTGTATTTCCCTCTAATTAAAGACACCTTATTTTAATTTTAGTTATAATTTGATGAATATTAGATTTAATGATTATAATTTGCTAGATAGCTCCATTTAGAAAAAACATAAAATTCAATATTCCCTATCTTGTCTGATCGTAATTCCTTTATTGTTTTCAATTTCCTTTTTGAGCAAGGAATATCGTCTTCGCCAGTTAAGGAAATATTGATGGCGCGTGTGCATTGATTGATTTGAAGATGGTCAGATGATACAGTATTCAGTACTTGATAGGAGCAGAGAGGTCGTCAGTATTTGAGCATCAGACTTTGATACTCAGTATTTGTTTTTCATAGTTTTTATTCAGACTATGTTATTCAGAATTTGTACTTGATAGGAGTAGAGAGGTATTCAGTATTTGTGCTTCAGACTTTGTTATTCAGACTTTATTAATGCAGTATTAGTTATTCAGACTTTGTTGTTCAGACTTTCTTATTCAGTATTTGTACTTGATAGGAGTAGAGAGGTCTTCAGTATTTGTGTTTCAGACTTTGTTACTCAGAACGTGTTCTTCAGACTTTTGTATTCAGACTTTATTAATCAGTATTGGTTCTTCAGACTTTGTGATTCAGACTTTCTTATTCAGTATTTGTACTTGATAGGAGTAGAGAGTTCTTCTGTATTTGTGGTTCAGACTTTGTTACTCAGTATTTGTGATTCAGACTTTGTTATTCAGTATTTGTACTTGACAGGAGTAGAGAGGTCTTCAGTATTTGGGCTTCAGACCTTGCTCCTGAAGACTTTGTTCTTCAATATTTGTTATGCAGACTTTGGTCTTCAGTAGTTGACCATTGTTGACTTCTCTCACCCTCTTCAGAATTTACTTTTATTCGAAAAGCGATGACATCTGGTCTTCGTACAGTATTGTTTCATTTTATTATTTTTAACTGTAGTCCTGCACATCTATAGAATACAATAGTAATGCCAATTGTTTTTAATACTCTGTTATCATCAAAACTTAAGGTGGGTTTAGTAAAATGCATTTTGTTCTAACAATCTTCCCCCTTTTGATGATGAGAAACATCTGTATTAGAAACAATTGTTTAATAGATAAAATGTTAACTTAGCTTCAGGAATGGAGGTTTGTAAGCTCCCACTAAGTTCAATAGTCCATAGGAAAAGATTTGAAAGCTTTTCCTAAGTTTTATCTTAACATTTAATTTTAATATAAACACAAATCAAAGCAACAACGTATATATTGGTTCAGAGATTGCAATTGTTGCAGCTGCAAATTACAGTGTTATGTTGCAGCTTATACTCCCCATGTTGTCATTATCAAATACATCAGAAGTTAAATAGATAAGAGAGTAGATATTTAAAACCAATAGTTGAGAAGTAGTAGCAAGGAAAATTGATATTAAGGAAAAAAAATACGGATACATAAGCACAAAAAAAACAAAAGTGCTAAGACTAAGAAATCCTAAGGTTTAGGTTGAAGGAGGGACAGGATGGTCTTGATATCAGAATTTGAGGAGTTCTGGTTCTGAATGACAGTCAGGATCTGTGCTTCCATTTCTTTCTGCTTGCTTGCAATTTCAGCCGAAAGAGTCTCTTGAGCAGCCAACCTATCTTTAACATCAGCTTTGAAGGCTTCAAACTCAGGATTTTCTAAAATGCTCTTGGACACAACAATCTCTTCAGGAGTAAGTAGGGACTTGAAGTGTTCTCTGAGAGACTTATCAGAAGCTTCAACAGTGTCCCAGTGTGAGTAGTCAGTTAAGTGCAACATTCCTTTCTGCCTTAGGTTGGCTAACTTGACCTCAGAATTTACTCCCTCAATCCAAGCATTGATATCATTTCTGTATCTCTTCACATCTCCAGCACTTGCCTGTGACAGTTCCTTCAGCATGTTGTCAATCTTAAGACGCAGGTCATCCCATAGCTGTAGATGATCTTGAGCACTTGCTGAAGAGAACCTGTTCATGTACAATTCCTGAGCTTCCTTAAGCAACATCTGTCCTATCTTCTCAAGATCTGGGTTGGGTTCAGATCGTGGAGGTTTAGGGACAAAAACAGGAATAATGCTTTTAGGTAGGGTGGTGGAGGATGAAGGAATGTCAAAAGTTTGAGTGGCTGCAGAAGATGAAGGAGACAACTGGATTGTCACCTGATCTTCTGCAGGAGTGATTGTGTGATCTGTTGAGATGAAGGGTTCAGGATTTTGCGTGGTAGTATCAGAGATTGATAAGTCAGTGGTTTGGTCAATAGCAGAGTCTGGGTTAAGTGTTTGAGTGGGTGTTTGATGGGGAGAGAGTCTGGATGCAGCAGGTACTGAAAGCAGTCCAGAGTCCCAACCAGCAGCAACTGAGTCATGGGCAGTAGCGTTGAGATCTCCAGGACTTACTGCAGCAGAACCTGAAGCTTGTTGGTGTTCAGAGGGAGAGGTTTGGTTAAGGTCACCAAAGAGATGTTCCTCCAATGCACGCATGGCATCATCATGGGCTTTCTTTGCTTCCTCTTCCATTCTAACATGAAGATCATCATGTGATTTGTTGGAGAGGGATTCAGCAGTTTCTTGTTCGTTAAGGGCAGGTTTAGTGGTTTCAGTTCTTGGTTTATGATGGGTTATAGTGCCCCAGGTTTCAGTGGTTGGAGAGGGTGATTTTGAAGGAATGACTTCAGTTTGGGTTTGGTTAGGTAGATCAGGAGTAAGGTTTTGGAGGAGAAGATCAGGAGAAGAAGTAGAAAGTTGCTCAGGAATTACAGGAATTGTACCTTGACCTTGAACAGAGGCTTCAGTGCCATGATCCTGAAGCTTCTTGCTCTTCCTTAGTAGAGGGACCTCTTCAGATTCTGTATCAGAGTCTGTAACGACCAACTTTCTGACAGTCTTCTTAGGTCCAGCAGGAATCTTCTTTGAGCCACGAGCTTCCACCTCTTGAACTGGCTTAACAGGTGTCTTAGCCTGCTTAGCTTTCTTGGCCACAGGAGCAGAAGACTCTCCAGCAGTTTCACCAACTTTTCTTGACCTCTTCTTTTTCTCAACATACACACTGACGGAGGGTTCTTCAGGAATATCATCCATTGTTAACTCCACACCAGTGTCCTCTTTCACTGTCTTCATATAGTCAAGAATGACTTCCAGAGGTTCGCCTTTGTGGATGATTGGATAATCTTCCATGAGGTTGGTGCTTTTCTTATTCAGCAGAAGAGGCTTCATTGGATAAATAAAATCCTTCTTTTTCCTGATGCTCATATGATATAGAATATTGGCATTGAGCATCTGTCCATAAGCAATATCCAAGTCTTCCACAGCTCCTGCTCTTTCCAGAGCTTCCAGTATTCTGCCTTGATAGAACAATTCAGACAGCAATCTCCCATATACTACTGTAGTGCTAGCCTTTCTACAGGAGCTCTGAATTGCTTTGCAGAGATGGTTAAAAACATACCCAGCCAAGTTCATCGGAATTCCATTTGCCAAAAAATAAAGAAAGTGTTTGTGATCCCATGAAATCTGGTCAGATGCAGAATTCCTTGGTAGAATAGAACTGAGTAACACCTTGAAAAACATCCTCTGAAGCACAAACATGTTCTTCACCTTGTTAAGGTCATCCTTGACCTCAAACAATTTCTCCTTGACTTCATTTGCAAGTCCATAATTGCTTCCAGATTCCAGTAGACAAATACCTCTGTTAGGGACCTTTAGCAGCTTTGCAATTGTTTCTTGAGTAATGGTGACATCCACTCCCATTACTGAAGAACGAATCTCTGTTTCCTTGAACTCAGGCAGCCCTAACTCAGCCCTTGTTTTATTTTTGTTCTCAGTGGGATTCTCAGCAATTTTCGTTGACAAACGAATGTTATCTGCCTCTTGATCGTATACTTCCGCCCGAACCCAGAAATACTTCACCAAGTTTTGATAGGTTGGACCATTCAACATATCAAAATACGACATCCAACCTTGAACTTCAAAGAACGGTTTAAGTGGAAAACCATTGCACTTCAGAGACTCAAAATCAACCATGTGTTCTATTAATAACTTGAGTTGATGCTCACGAACAGTAGTTGTTCTTGGTTTGATGAACACAGATTTACCCGAACCAACGTTGATAGCCATAGATGAGGATGATGAACCAGCCATTGAAGTTGAATGTAGTAGTTTACTGGTTTTAGGGTTTTGCTATTTTAGAGAGAAAGAAGTAATAGAATTCTGACGGTTTAGATAGAAAAGAAAGTGTAAGTAGTGAAGTTTAGGTAGTGGGTGATGGTGTATAAGTGAAATGAATTTTGAAAAGATTTGATTTAAAATAATTTTTTTAATCAACTGACACAGGGGGCGCGAAAACTTCGATAACTGTACTTACTGCATAAATCATCATTAACAATCCTTTACCAAACAGATTTCAGACACGTGTAAAGAATTTATTTAATATTAAGTGGTAGAAAAGAGTTTTCAAAACGTTTCCACTTATATACGTCAAACCCAACTAATCAAATTCAAAGGACAGATGTTGTAATCTTTCAGAGGTTGCAGAACAGGAGTTTTGCAAATCCTGAGGACCATCAAAGTCTGGACGATGTTTCAGAAGTTACTACTCTTCAGAGGTCCTGAAGCGTAGTAAGTCCTGAAGGTTGATGATTTAAAATTGTTGGGTTTTTGTAGATTGGCTACATTTTGCAAAAACATCTACTAGCCAGATGCTGGGACAGATGCGGTAGCATATGGAACAGCATTACGAGACTTGTGTTTTCGCGCCAGCTAGCGCTTTATATTTGTGTACGCAATCTTCCAAAGATTTGCCTGAAGTTTATTTTCCTCTAGCTTGCTGATCAAGGCGCGTGTATCTGACTGAAGATTTGGTTGAAGTTTTATTTGCCTTGCTATTTGTTCCACAAGATATCATTCTATATTTGGAAGCTTTTTATTATTTCTAGAAGATTGTTTCAGCTGGACCGGTCAATGTCCATGCTCTATTTTGAAGCCCAGACCCGTGGTATCTCAGTGCTATATATTTGTGAAGACAAACCCTAGTTGTGTAACTAAAAACCGTGTGTGTTATCAAAGCGTGTGTTTTAAGGTTTTTAGGGTTTTGTTTGTTAATTGTGAGCCTTGCTTGTATCATCCTGATTCAAGCTAAGGACTGAGTTTGTTTTGAGTTGTAATTTGTAAGCTGCTCCTAAGCTTTTAAGTACGGAGTGAGTATGTGTTATTAGCGTGTGTTTCTCTTGGTTGAGTTTTGTGTTTTGTGTGTTTGATAACAACACTGTCTGTGTTGTTGGTAGGAATTGAGACGGGGTCTCATATCTAGGAGTTCCTAGATAGAGTTGCCACTGGTAGGGTCTAGGTGCAAAGTCAAGTAGTGGGTCTGCGTTGGTCTTTTCACTAGAACTATAATAGTGGAATCATTCCTGGATTGGTATCCCCCAGAGTAGGAGAGTTGCTCCGAACTGGGTTAACAAACTCACTGTGTACTTTATATTTCCGCTGTGTTCCTTTTAATTTGTGCTTTGTTACGTTGCGCTATTTTAATTATTGTTCTGAGTAGACACGCGCTCGGACAGTTGTGCCATCATTGTGCACAGCATATCTCAGTCAGGTTGCCAGGAATTTCAATTGGCATCAGAGCAGGCACCCTGTTCTGTGTGGGTGAGCTCCAGGGAAAGAAGTTTCTGGCTCAATGGATAAAGAAGGAGGACTGGTGAACAGACCACCCTTGTTGGATGGGTCGAACTATGACATTTGGAAATCACGCATGACAGCTTTCTTGAAATCTCTAGACAGCAGAGCTTGGAAGGCTGTGATCAAGGCTTGGGTCCCTCCTAAAATAAAAGATGCGAATAATGTTGATACTGATGAGTTGAAACCAGAAGAGGAGTGGTCTACAGCAGAAGACACTGCAGCTATTGGAAACTCTAAAGCCCTGAATGCTTTGTTTAATGGTGTTGACAAGAACATGTTCAGGTTGATTAAACAATGTACTATTGCCAAGGAAGCTTGGGATATCCTAAGAACAGCTCATGAAGGTACTCAGAAGGTCAAGAAGTCAAGGCTACAACTGCTAACAACACAGTTTGAGAATTTGAGAATGAAAGAAGGAGAGAGTGTTCATGACTTTCACATGAATGTGCTAGAATATGCTAACACTTTTGAATCCTTGGGGGAAAAGATATCCGATGAAAAACTGGTAAGCAAAATTCTCAGGTCCCTGCCTAAGAAATTTGATATGAAAGTATGTGCTATCGAGGAGGCCCAAGATATTGGAGATATGAAAGTTGATGAGTTGATTGGATCTCTTCAAACTTTTGAATTAAAGGTTAATGAAAGATCTGAAAAGAAAGACAAGAACATTGCTTTCATCTCCAACACTGATGAAGATGATGTGGAGAGTAATTTAGACACTGATGAGAGCATCTTTGAAGATATTGTGTTGTTGGGCAAACAATTTAATAAAGTTGTGAAGAGGATGGACAGACGCCCTAGGACAAATGCTCCGGACAACAGTCGCAGCATCTATAAAAATGTCAACAATCAGAGGAAACCTAGAACTGATGACAAAATCAATCAAAGCAAAGGGGTGCAATGCCATGAATGCGAAGGTTTTGGTCACATCAGAACTGAGTGTGCAACGTATCTGAAGAAACAAAAGAAGGTGATGACTGTGTCTTGGACTGATGAGGATGAATCAGAAGAAGAACCTGAAACTGCAAAACATGTGAATGCCTTGACTGGAGTGTGCACATCTGACAATGAATCTAGTGATGAAGAGCTAACATATGATGAATTGGCTGATTCTTACAAGGAGCTATATCTCAAAAGTGAGGAAGTTTGTAAAACTTTAGAAAAACAAAAAGGGACCATCGCTCTCCTGCAAGCTGAGAAAGACAAACTTCTGAAAATAAACTCAGACCTCAATGATGAGGTTATCTTACTTACTTCCAAGATTGGCAATATGAACAAGCAACTGCGGATGATGAACAAAGGTACTGATGTTTTAGACGAAATTCTGGAAATAGGTCAGAAACCTGGAGATTCTAAAGGTATTGGGTTTGACTACAGTTCTATGCCTCAGCAGAAACTCTTACAAGTGAGACAGTTTGTGGCACCTGTTAATACTCATGATCATACTATGTCAAGACAGATGCCCCAGCATCAGGTGAGACAACAGGCATCAGGATATAGGACCAGATCAAAAGGAAGGAATTATGCTTGGGTATGTCATTACTGTGGAAGAAAAGGACATATCAGACCTTTCTGTTTCAAATTACATGGTTACCCAGACAGGACCTATTCACCAAGACCTGATCCCACAGTAAAGATCATCAAGAAGCAGTGGAAGCAGAAAAATGATAATTTCACAAGCAATACTATGGATCCTAGAAAAATAGAACCAGAAGCTGATGAGATTGCTCAAATTGCTCATACATCTCTGAGAGTGTCATCCAGAAATGATTGGTACTTTGACAGTGGATGTTCCAGACATATGACTGGTGATAAAAATTATTTGACTGATGTTAAGCCTTATGCTACAAGTTTTGTGACTTTTGGGGATGGAGCCAAAGGAGAAATAAAGGGTGTAGGAAATCTTGTGGAAGAGGGTCTACCCAAACTTGATAAGGTGCTTCTTGTGAAAGGATTAACTGCCAACTTAATTAGTATTAGTCAACTGTGCGATCAAGGAATGAAGGTCAGCTTTACTAAGAGTGAATGCTTAGTTGCTAGCAGTGAAGGGGACATCCTGATGAAAGGTGTTAGATCAAAGGACAATTGCTACTTGTGGGTCTCTCAAGATAAAGCAAAGTTATCTACTTGTCTAATAACCAAAGAAGATGAAGTTAAGCTATGGCACCAAAAGCTTGGACATCTGAATCTCAGAAGCATGAAGAAAGCTATTGCTGAAGGAGCCATCAGAGGTTTACCAAAACTCCAAATTCAGGAAGGAAGTATATGTGGAGAATGCCAGATAGGAAAACAGACCAAGATGCCTCACCAGAAGCTGCAACATTTGTCCACATCCAGAGTTCTTGAGCTATTGCACATGGACTTAATGGGACCTATGCAAGTCGAAAGCTTAGGTGGTAAGAAGTATGCTTTTGTTGTTGTTGATGATTTTTCTAGATATACTTGGATAAATTTCATTAAGGAGAAATCAGACACTTTTGAAAAATTCAAGGATCTTTGCTTACAACTTCAGGGAGAAAAGGATTGTGGAATTGTTAGAATCAGAAGTGATCATGGGAAGGAGTTTGAGAATGGTAAGTTCTCTGATTTCTGTATTTCTGAAGGAATATTTCATGAGTTCTCTGCACCCATTACTCCTCAACAAAATGGGATAGTAGAGAGAAAGAACAGGACTTTGCAAGAATCTGCTAGGGTTATGCTACATGCAAAGAAGCTGCCATTTTTCTTTTGGGCTGAAGCCATGAACACAGCCTGCTATATTCATAATAGAGTGACTCTGAGAAAAGGTACATCTACAACCTTGTACGAGCTATGGAAGGACAGGAAGCCAACAGTGAAGCACTTTCATGTGTTTGGTAGTAAATGTTATATTCTAGCTGACAGGGAACCAAGAAGAAAGATGGATGCTAAAAGTGAAGAGGGAATCTTTCTAGGCTATTCTACAAACAGCAGAGCCTATAGAGTATACAACTCCAGAACCAAGACAGTGATGGAATCCATGAATGTTGTTGTAGATGATGAAGGAAATAATGCTATGCCAGATGATGCTACATTTGACGCAGCTTCTGACCTACAGGAAGCAAAGAAAGCAGATGAAGCAAGTGATAAGCAAGATTCTGAAGTAACTGGCCCAGAGAAGACTGCTCCCAACAAAGGACCATCTATCAGAGTTCAGAAAATCATCCCATAGATCAAGTCATTGGCGATCCTAACCAAGGGATCACAACTAGAAGGAACTATGATGAGGTATCAAATTCTTGCTTTATATCTAAACTTGAACCAAAGAATGTTAAGGAAGCTCTAACTGATGAGTTCTGGATAAATGCTATGCAAGAAGAGTTAACTCAGTTCAAGAGAAGTAATGTGTGGGACCTAGTTCCTAGACCAGATAATGTGAATGTTATAGGTACCAAGTGGGTTTATAAAAACAAGTCTGATGAAAATGGTACTATCACTAGAAACAAAGCTAGACTGGTTGCACAAGGATATTCTCAAATTGAAGGTGTAGACTTTGATGAGACTTTTGCTCCTGTAGCTAGGTTGGAATCTATTAGATTGTTACTTGGGATTGCATGCATACTAAAGTTCAAGTTGTATCAGATGGATGTCAAGAGTGCCTTTCTCAATGGGTACTTAAATGAAGAGGTTTATGTGGAACAGCCTAAAGGCTTCATTGATCCTAGTTTTCCAACCCATGTGTACAAATTGAAGAAAGCTCTATATGGCCTGAAGCAAGCTCCTAGAGCTTGGTATGAGAGACTTGCTGAGTTTCTAATCAACCATGGCTATAGGAAGGGAGGAAATGACAAGACCCTGTTTGTGAAAGATGAAAATGGACAGTTGATGATTGCTCAAATATATGTAGATGACATAGTCTTTGGAGGAATGTCTGACCAGATGATAGAGCATTTTGTTCAGCAAATGCAATCTGAATTTGAGATGAGTCTTGTAGGTGAGCTAAAGTTCTTTCTTGGCCTTCAAGTGAAACAAATGGAAGATACTATATTTATCTCTCAAAGTAAGTATGCTAAAAATATAGTCAAGAAATTTGGGATGGAAAATGCTGCTCATAAAAGAACTCCTGCTCCCACACATGTAAAATTATCAAAGGATGAGAAAGGTGTGGATGTTGACCAAAGCATGTATAGGAGTATGATAGGAAGTCTTCTATATCTTACAGCAAGTAGGCCAGATATTACATTTGCAGTTGGAGTGTGTGCCAGGGTACCAAGCTGAACCAAAAATAAGTCACCTGACTCAGGTAAAGAGAATTCTGAAGTATGTGAATGGTACTAGTGATTATGGTATGTTGTATTCTCATGGGGAAAGCACTGTGTTGTTTGGATATTGTGATGCTGACTGGGCTGGAAGTGCAGATGATAGAAAGAGTACCTCTGGTGGATGTTTCTTTCTAGGCAACAACCTTATATCCTGGTTCAGTAAGAAGCAAAATTGTATTTCTTTGTCTACAGCTGAAGCTGAGTACATAGCAGCTGGTAGTAGTTGTTCTCAATTGTTGTGGATGAGACAGATGCTGAGTGAATACAATGTCAAGACAGATGCTATGACATTATATTGTGACAATCTGAGTGCAATTAATATCTCCAAAAATCCTATTCAACATAGCAGGACCAAACACATTGACATTAGACATCATTTTATAAGGGATCTTGTTGAAGACAAAATTGTTACTCTTGAACATGTTCCAACTGAAGAGCAATTAGCAGATATTTTTACCAAAGCCCTTGATGCTAATCAATTTGAAAAATTAAGACGGAAGTTGGGGATATGCTTAGTTGAAGAATTGTAGCAATTAATGTGCAAGGGACGTGCAGCTATTATTTTTTCCCTCGTCAACCGCTTATTGCACGTCACTCAAGGAGGTTATTGCTCACTTGCCTTTTTCAAAACTCTTGCACGTTATCATCATTACCTTTGTCTTAACTTCTCTCAACCTCTCATTGCCTCTCTTACCGCGCACATCTTCTTTCAAAAATCGTCCACTTCTCATACCTTCACATTCAAAACCATCACCATGGCTGATTCGTCTTCCCATCCAACTACACAAGATCAAGCTGCTGAAGCCGTCATCACTGATGCGCAACCCCTCACCACCATCCCTAGCGCTCCTACAAAGAAGCGTCGAACTAGGGCATCTGCACCACGAAGGAAGACACCTGCCAAATCTAGCAAAGCTGCCTCCTCCACCGCTGTGAACACCAGGTCAAAATCAAAAGGTAAGTCTTCTACCACTCCTGTTGCTCCAAGAGTAGGACTTAGTATGGATGATCTGTACCTTAAGGACAACCCTTTTGTATCGACTGTCGTTGAACCACATGCTGAACCTTCTGTCACTGAATCTGAAAATGTCGCTGTTGAGAGTACTGTAGCCATGCCCGAAACCCTAGGTTCTGATAATCCTAAGGTAGATGAAAAATTAGTTGGGGATTCTTCGAATTCTCCTATGGAGAAAGATGTTACTACTGATTCTGGTACAAAGAATGATGTTGATACGGCCGTGTCTGAGACACCTGCTGATTCCCCTGCCACAACAAAGAATGCTGTGACAGATGCTCCCCGCATCTTTGTCACAAGCTCAAGAGGAGCCTGATGTGGTAGTTCCTAATATTTCTGGTTCTGTGAGTGTCCCTGAGAGTGAGTCCTCAGAGTCTGAAGATGAAGGGACTAAGACTCAAGATGGTGTAAATGATACTGAGACTGCTAGTTTAGACTGTGCTGATACAATTGTTGTTGAGGAAGCTGTGCCTGAAGAAAGACCTCAGGAAGAAACTGGTACTATTGGTGTTGCTCGCAGGACAAGGAGCAAAGCTGACAAAATTGCTGCTGCTGTCAGTGAAGGAGAAAAAGATAGGAAGAAGAAAACTGTCAAGGCTGGGAAGAGGCCTGTGTATGGTCCCCCCAAGGCTGGAAGCAAGAAGGTGGCTCAAAGTGGTCACAAGAAGAAGAGCTTAAAAAGAAAAGACCCTCCCTCTAGTGGACTCTGAGTTTTGAGGTTGCTGAGCCTGAAGCTGCCACATCTGGTGGGGCTTCCAGAAAAACATGAAGGGTATGAAGATACCTCTGACTATTCCTCCTGCCCCTCTTGATAATGTTTCCTTTCATTTGGAAAATGGTTCCTCTAGGTGGAAGTTCATATACCACAGAAGACTGGGTCTTGAAAGAAATCTTAAAGAAGATGTGTTCAAGTGTCAAAAGCTGGTTGATTTGTTGGAGTTTGCTGGTCTGATGAAGACTGTGAGGAATCTGGGTCCTTGCTATGATAAGCTGGTCAGGGAGTTTTTGGTGAATGTTTCTGATGAGTGTGATGACACAAGAAATCCTGAGTATAGGAAAGTTTTTGTTCGTGGTAAGTGTGTGAATTTTTCTCCTATGGTGGTCAATGCATACCTTGAGAGGTCTACTGAGGAGACCCCTGAGCTTGAGGTCACTGAGGACACCATCTGCAAGGCAATCACTGATAACAAGATTAGACATTGGCCAAAGCATTTGTCTTCTGCTCAACTGTCTCCTATGTATGCTGTTTTGAATAGGATCTGTGCTCAAAATTGGACTCCAACCACTCACTCAAATTCTGTTGCATCTGGGTTGGCCAAGTTCATTATGCTGTGGGGGACCAAGTCTCACTTTGATTATGGAGCCTACATCTATTATCAAGTTTTGGAGCATGCTAAATCTTTTGCTATTAAGTTTCCAATTGCTTTTCCTACCCTCCTGTGTGGAATTATTCTTCAGCAACACCCTGATATTTTAATCAGTAGTGATGAGCCCTGCAAGAGGCCTGGTCCTATGGCTTTGGATTGCAGCTTGCTGTCTGAGACACATGATGCTGATGTAGCTGGTACTTCTGTCCGGACATCTGGTGTGCTCTCCAGAAAGCAAATGATTGCTGATCTTACTGAAACTAGTGTGGGCTCTTGGAGCTAGGAAGGTGAAGATTTGACAAGATATTGCAGCTTTGAAGCTGAAGCTGGATGCTGAGGGTGAGCAGGATGAGGAAGAAGGAGGAGATAAGGCTGTTGCTTCTGCTGGTGACTCTGAAGATTCCTCTGCTGATTCTGAGGATTTCTGATTTTCTTGTTTTTGTTCTGACCCCTTTTGATGTATTTTTTTGGTGACTGGGCTATGCCCTGAATTTCTTTGCACCTTGTGTGCTTCTGGTCTGTAATATGCACTCTTTATGGTTCTATGCACTTTCTTTGCGTATGCCCTCTCTGTTGTTTGTCAGAATTTATGGCTAAAAAGGGGGAGTAGATGATGTTGCATGTGGGTGTGTGTAGCTTATGTTGCATGTGGGTGTGTGTAGCTTATGTTGCATGTGGGTGTGTGCATGATTATGACATGTGTTGAGGGGGAGTGCTGTATATGTTGAGGGGGAGTTCTGGTACATGCATGTTTTGAGGGGGAGCTGAGAGCGGAGCTCTTAAGTTTTTTCTTGGTGTGTGGAAATTTATTTTTTCCCTTATCTATGTGATTCCACTATATGAGAGTTTATTTCTCTCTGGTTGTTCCTATGAGTTTGTGTTATCTGGTGCATGCCTCTGATTCTACTTGCAAGCCATCTTTGTCTATTTCTCGCGTGGAAGTAATCTTATTATATGCTACGATATTTTCTTTCCTTGTTGTGTGCCTATGTTGACGTGAAGGAATCTTATCTGTGTATCTCCCAAAGAACTGGCTAGAGTGTTTTAGCCAAAATTGCCAAAGGGGGAGATTGTTGGGTTTTGTAGATTGGCTACATTTTGCAAAAACATCTACTAGCCAGATGCTGGGACAGATGCGGTAGCATATGGAACAGCATTACGAGACTTGTGTTTTCGCGCCAGCTAGCGCTTTATATTTGTGTACGCAATCTTCCAAAGATTTGCTGAAGATTTATTTTCCTCTAGCTTGCTGATCAAGGCGCGTGTATCTGACTGAAGATTTGTTGAAGTTTTATTTGCCTTGCCATTTGTTCCACAGATATGTTCTATATTTGGAAGCTTTTTATTATTTCTAGAAGATTGTTTCAGCTGGACCGGTCAATGTCCATGCTCTATTTGAAGCCCAGACCCGTGGTATCTCGTGCTATATATTTGAAGGCAAACCCTAGTTTGGTAACTAAAAACCGTGTTGTTGTCAAAGCGTGTGTTTTAAGGTTTTTAGGGTTTTGTTTGTTAATTGTGAGCCTTGCTTGTATCATCCTGATTCAAGCTAAGGACTGAGTTTGTTTTGAGTTGTAATTTGTAAGCTGCTCCTAAGCTTTTAAGTACGGAGTGAGTATGTGTATTAGCGTGTGTTTCTCTTGGTTGAGTTTTGTTTGTGTGTTTGATAACAACACTGTCTGTGTTGTTGTAGGAATTGAGACGGGGTCTCATATCTAGGAGTTCCTAGATAGAGTGCCACTGGTAGGGTCTAGGTGCAAAGTCAAGTAGTGGGTCTGCGTTGGTCTTTTCACTAGAACTATAATAGTGGAATCATTCCTGGATTGGTATCCCCCACAGAGTAGAGAGTTGCTCCGAACTGGGTTAACAAACTCACTGTGTACTTTATATTGCCGCTGTTCCTTTTTTATTTG